>CM060332.1:23079073-23099073 GCA_030674155.1 Stramonita haemastoma
GGAACAGAATAGAGATGATCCTTCATCATTGAAACGATAGTAAGTGATGCAATTCAATTGACGATCATGAAATAAATCCTTGATAACTTGTTGTTTAAAATGGCCCATGTACTTTCGTATACATTTTTACGCGTTCAATCTAGTTCAGTTGCTTTTCTGTCTTGATCCCCATATGGGCCAAATCCGCACTCTGTTTTGTTCGAAGAACACGCTTCACCCAAAGGCGCGAAAGAACCGGAAAGAAGGCACGCATGGTGCTCCAACAACATGCCCAAGATTGAAGAGGTGATACCCTGACTGATCTTAGAAAATAGAAAGGTAAGATGTCGTGCGTTTAAGGAATAGAATTATAACATCGATGCGCTTACTGCACACGTAAAAGGTCATTTGGGGCGAGAGGGGGGATAGTCAGTGGTTGTTACTAATTTTAGACTGGGTCAAGGGTCTCGCCATCTTGATCAGTGGCACGTGGCATGACCATGACCCCCCCCCCCCCCCCCCCCCCCCCCCCCCCCGAAAATAAATCGCTAGTATAGGTTACATCTAGTATAGGTTACATCGGTTTACATGGTTTACATAATTGGACGATGACACAGGCCAAAGCTTAACTGACTTTGCATGAATTGCGTGCTTTGGATGTTTTCAACTGGTAAGTGCTTTGTTATACAGAAAATATCAGTAGTTAATTAAGGTTATGTAGGCCTATGCTGCAACTGATTTTGAACTTGGGGTCAACAGGAAGTGGTAGAGGTGTCCCATAACCTATGCAGTTGTAGGGGAGCCAGGTATCAGAGACCTTAGCTCATCAAGGGTGGTGGGATAACCTTGTCAGAACATTGCCCTTGCAATTTGACAACCCTGTTGGATTGCTGTTTTGGGGAGGGGGGGGGGGGGGTGTGTGGATTTTTTCCCTGGAGTTAACATCAGTGCTGACTCCACTTCTCCCCAAAAGTCCTTTGGATGAGACTGAGACTACAAACCAGGTCCCCTTGGCCAATGCACACAGAACATCTTGCCCACTCGTTAAATCTGTTATGCTTTTTGTAAGAGTAGGCCATTGTGTGCTGGTTGGAACAGATATGATTTACAAAACTGCATGCACACAGGGACTGGATTAAAAAACAACTGCTTATTCCATTACCCTCTATATAAAAGATATTAAAAAAAAAAGTGGCCAGCATATTGAGGGCTGCACTCATCTGAGGGGAATCTCTCTCTCACTGTTTTACCTTCCCTGACTCTAAACAAGAGCTGAGGGCAGGTACCCATTTACAGCTGTGTGAACTGGGGTCCTCGACTGAAGCCAAGGGTGCAAACTGTCACCCATCCACTTGGTAACCACGTTTGATGGTGCTTAACACTGGGTTTAGGAAAGCGAGTGGTCTGACCACTCAGCTATGTGCCAGGCAGTTAGCTCCATTAACTCTGTTAGATCTAAGTGGAATGTAATGAAACCTTGTGATTGTTGGAAAATGTATGGATGAAGCAGTGGTTCTGTAATGAGAGTCAGTTGCACAAAATGATTTTCTTCTCTGCCTGCCCCTGTGACTTCCATGGCCTGTCTGTCTTTTCTCACACTGCTCATCTTAAATCTCCCCACCCCTCCAAACCCAGGCTCACCATGTTGCATCCTGTAAGTTATAAGTCCACAGGGAGCTCATCAGTTAAGTGGTGGCTATGGGGACCCCAGCTAGAGGAGCTCTGCTGCTGGATCACTTTTGTGGTGGTCTGTGGTGGTTGTTCTTAAGCTAACATCTGCAGAACACCATCTACTAAACCCCTACTGATGACATGGACAGCTTAGCTGTTTCACCAGACTGAGGATCTCGGGGAAGTAACCACCATGACCCTCCAAGTGACCTCTGGTGAACTTCCACCCCCAAAGGCTTTGACCCTCATTCAGCACAGGCGCAAAAGTGTATGGGGAATCAGCTCACCTCAAGACCTGAGCAACCGGGGCCATCAAATCAGAGACAAATTTTCTTCTGTCAAGTCTAATTTTCTTCTGTAAGACAATTGTGACAAAACTATTTGTGTTCCTCAGAGTGTTGATGTCCACTAAAGTTGAGATTTCATGTATGTGACTGTTTTTACTCACCCTTGAGGTAAACGCATACTGACTCCAGAAGAGTCTAAACATGACACGTGTGCATATTTTAAAAAAAAATTGCCATTCATTCCAACTGGCATGAAATGGCCTATTCGTCCAAAGGTGGAAGGGGTTTTTAATGTGTGCAAGATATTCTGCGTGTATAATTTGCAAATGTGGCCTTAGTTTATAGACTCCTCTGAAGGACTTGAGGGGGAGTGGAGTCAGTACTAATGTTGACTCGGGGTAAAATTCCCCAAAACAGGTACCTCAGTGGTGCCTTGATCCTTTTCCATGAGATCACGAGCGCTATGGTCTAACCACTCAGCTATCCCATGCTCAGTTTTTATTTTATCCCCCCCTTTCCCCCTTTGATGCCTTATGTCACAAATTGTGACAGAGCACATTACCTCCATCATATAAAAAATAGTCACTACAACAATACAAAAGTTTGATAATGTGAAATCCTTGATTGTTTCAAAAGCTTGCTTACAATCTTGTCATTTTTTATTAATTTTTTTATATATATTTTTTTTTACATCAGTTGCAGATCATGAAAGTATATTGGTGCACTTTGTAGCAGGCCTTGACTACCTCACACATTGCAAAGGTAAGACTGTTTTAGTGTCAAAGGAAACAATGATTATTAAGGGCAGTAAGTAAGCTGCTGAAAGAAAGTAAAAGAACTTAAAATTAAATTAATTCTCTGCCTTTATTTTCTTAAAGATTTTGACTTTAGATCCAGATTGTGACATAGTGCGCAGACATGCTTTGTAACTACAATTCAGTACCTTACATTTTGCAGTGATGAAGCTGCTTAGTATCAAAAGATGCATTGATTGTTATGGCAGTAAGTAATAGGTTTTGTGGAATAAAGAAAGAAAAAACTCCAAATGCTCTGCTTTTCTTTTTCTTTAACTATTGGACTTCAGGTCCAGAAAATCTTACAGTACCTCATACTTTCAGTGATGTTATGTGACTTTGATGCAGTGAGATGTGACTGTGATGCAGCATGATGTGACTGTGATGCAGCATGATGTGACTGTGATGCAGCATGATGTGACTGACATGATGTGATACAAAAAAGGACCATATGAGTGTGATGCAGTGTGATGTATACAATGTGGTGCAATGTGATGTATACAATGTGGTGCAATATGTCATTCGGATAAGTCATTTGGATGAGACTATAAACCGAGGCCCCATGTGCAAACACACACAGACCATCTTGCACACACGTCAAAACTCTGTTCTGCCTTTCGGAAGAGCAGGCCATCGTGTGCCGGTAGGAGCAGATGACAAAATTATAAAAACCAGCATGCACACAGGTGTCGTGTTTAGACACCATCCCTGAGGAAAAATTGAGGAGTTGGAGTCCCAGGCTGGCTTGGGGCTGTATATGGCAACGTTCTGGTGGCTCCTGCAACGGTACTGGAACCATTCGTATCGGTCATTGCCTTTCGAATGGGTCATTCCAGTGGTGTGGAGAGGGGGGGGGGGGTCTGTTGCATGGGTAACAGTTTGCCCTGCATACTTTCTTACCCAGGCTTTGCGCTCTAAAGACTAGAGTGCAACTCCATAGTCTTCCGAGACTGATGGGTGCCTATTACTAAGTGCAATATGAGTGTGATGCCTTGTGATGTGATTAAGATTTGATGACTGTGATGTGATATGACGTAGCTTTGATATGATGCAATTACATTGTGATGTGATGTGATTGGGATGGGATGTAACTGCCACAATGTAACTGTGATGTGATGTGACTGTCCTGTAATGTGATGTCTCTGTCCTGTGATGTGATGTCTCTGTCCTGTGATGTGATGTCTCTGTCCTGTGATGTGATGTCTCTGTCCTGTGATGTGATGTGATGTCTCTGGCCTGTCCTGTGAAGTGATGTCTCTGTCCTGTCCTGTGATGTGATGTCTCTGTCCTGTGATGTGATGTGATGTCTCTGTCCTGTGATGTGATGTCTCTGTCCTGTGATGTCTGTCCTGTGATGTGATGTCTGTCTGTGATGTGATGTCTCTGTCCTGTGATGTGATGTGATGTCTCTGTCCTGTCCTGTGAAGTGATGTCTCTGTCCTGTCCTGTGATGTGATGTCTCTGTCCTGTCCTGTGATGTGATGTGATGTCTCTGTCCTGTCCTGTGATGTGATGTCTCTGTCCTGTGATGTGATATAATGTCTCTGTCCTGTGATGTGATGTCTCTGTCCTGTGATGTGATGTAATGTCTCTGTCCAGTGCTGTGATGTCTTTGTCCTGTCCTGTGATGTCTCTGTCCTGTGATGTCTTTGTCCTGTCCTGTGATGTCTCTGTCCTGTCCTGTGATGTCTCTGTGCTGTCCTGTGCTGTCTCTCTCCTGTGCTCTGATGTGTCTCTCCTGTCCTGTGATGTCTCTGTCCTGTGATGTTTCTCTCCTGTGCTGTGATGTCTCGGTCCTGTCCTGTGCTGTCATGTCTCTGTCCTGTAATGCCTCTGTCCTGTCCTGTGATGTCTCTGTCCTGTCCTGTGCTGCGATATCTCTCTCCTGTGCTGTGATGTCTCTGTCCTGTGATGTCTCTGTTCTGTGATGTCTCTCTCCTGTGCTGTGATGTCTCTGTCCTGTCCTGTGCTGTCATGTCTCTGTCCTGTGATGTCTCTGTCCTGTCCTGTGCTGTTATGTCTCTGTCCTGTCCTGTGCTGTGATGTCTCTGTCCTGTGCTGTGATGTCTCTGTCCTGTCCTGTGCTGTGATGTCTCTGTCCTGTCCTGTGCTGTGATGTGATGTCTCTGTCCTGTACTGTGATGTCTCTGTCCTGTGATGTCTCTGTCCTCTGCTCTGATGTCTCTCTCCTGTCCTGTGATGTGATGTCTCTGTCCTGTGTTCTGATGTCTCTGTCCTGTGATGTCTGTCCTGTGATGTGATGTCTCTCTCCTGTCCTGTGCTGTGATGTCTCTGTCCTGTGATGTGATGTCTTCTGTTCTGTCCTGTGATGTCTCTGTCCTGTGCTCTGATGTCTCTCTCCTGTCCTGTGCTGTGATGTCTCTGTCCTGTGATGTGATGTCTCTGTCCTGTGCTGTGATGTCTCTCTCCTGTGATGTCTCTGTCCTGTGCTGTGATGTCTCTGTCCTGTGATGTGATGTCTCTGTACTGTGCTGTGATGTCTCTGTCCTGTGATGTGATGTCTGTCCTGTGATGTGATGTCTCTGTCGTGTGCTGTGATGTCTCTGTCCTGTGATATCTCTGTCCTGTGCTGTGAAGTCTCTGTCCTGTGATGTCTCTGTCCTGTGAAGTCTCTGTCCTGTGAAGTCTCTGTCCTGTGATGTGATGTGATGTCTCTCTCCTGTGATGTGATGTCTCTGCACTGTCCTGTCCTGTGATGTGATGTCTCTGTCCTATTATGTGATGTCTCTGTCCTGTGATGTGATGTCTCTGTCCTGTGATGTCTCTGTCCTGTCCTGTGATGTCTCTGTCCTGTGCTGTGATGTGATGTCTCTCTCCTGTGATGTGATGTCTCTTCCCTGTGATGTCTCTGTCCTGTGATGTCTCTGTCCTGTCCTGTTATGTCTCTGTCCTGTCCTGTGATGTGATGTCTCTGTCCTATTATGTGATGTCTCTGCCCTGTGATGTGATGTCTCTGTCCTGTCCTGCGATGTCTCTGTCCTGTCCTGTGATGTCTCTGTCCTGTGCTGTGATGTGATGTCTCTCTCCTGTGATGTGATGTCTCTGTCCTGTGATGTCTCTGTCCTGTCCTGTGATGTCATGTCTCTGTCCTGTGATGTCATGTCTCTCTCTTGTGGTGTGATGTCTCTGTCCTGTGATGTAATGTGATGTCTCTGTCCTGTGATGTGATGTCTCTGTCCTGTCCTGTCCTGTGATGTCTCTGTCCTGTGATGTGATGTCTCTGTCCTGTGATGTGATGTCTCTGTCCTGTGATGTGATGTGATGTCTCTGTCCTGTGATGTGATGTCTCTCTCCTGTGCTGTGATGTCTCTCTCCTGTGATGTAATGTCTGTCCTGTGATGTCTCTCTCCTGTGATGTGATGTCTCTGTCCTGTGATGTGATGTCTCTGTCCTGTCCTGTGATGTCTCCTGTGCTGTGATGTCTCTCTCATGTCTTGTGATGTTTCTGTCCAGTGGTGTGATGTCTCTGTCATTTGAGTGATAGGTTACGGAGATGCAACAGGTAACTGAGGTATGATGTGATGCTGTGCAAGGTTAATTTTGATATGCAGTGTGACTGGTGCAATGGATGTGATGTGATGTGATGTGACTGTAATGCATTATGTGACAGTGATGCAATGTAACTCACATGACTTTGCAATTATAAAGCTGTTTTTTTCTTTAAAAAAAATGTTTTGATTTTTATTGCAGGAAGAAAGCCGCATTATGAAAGTAAAGAAAAAAAGAACTTTTTACTGCTCTGCTTTTTTTTCTTATTAAAGTATTTGACCTTAGGTCCAAATGTTAGTGTGCTTTTGGCACAATCTGGAACTAAATTCAAAGCCAACATCTGACCACACTTTGTGATGTTTTGTTATAAAATCAGTGATCTTTATACTTTAGTAGACTGCCTTGCTGATGCGTTTTGTTATTTGTCCTGAGGGTCAAGGAAGAGCAGCCCTAGAACTTTGCATGGCTCCTTGAGATCAGAAGAAGGAAAGAAAGAACCACAAAGGACAACGGCAGCTGGGCTTGAAAACATAGGTAAGTTGCTGACCTCTGTGTATGTGTGTGTGTGTGTGCTTTATTTTTATTGTTTTATATCAAGGATAGTGGAATATGCACTCATGTGCTTTTTTACATCCAGTCCCCATGTGTATGCAGTTTTGTAAATCTTGTCATTGTTCCCATTGGCACACCATGGCCTACTCTTACGAAAAGTGGAACAGGATTTATGAGATGTTCTGCGTGCGTTCACACACGGGACCTTGGTTTATAGTCTCATCCAAAGGACTTTTGGGGAGAGTGGAGTCAGCACTGATGTTAACTCCAGGAGAAAAATCTCCTCGAATGGGATTCAACCCCGGGTCGTCAAATTGCGAGCACTGTGATCTGACCACTAGGGTATCCTGTCCCGTCTTGCTGATGCTGTTTGTTATTTGTTATGAAATCAGTGAAATTGCTGATGCTGTTTGTTATTTGTTATGAAATCAGTGAAATTGCTGATGCTGTTTGTTATTTGTTATGAAATCAGTGAAATTGCTGATGCTGTTTGTTATTTGTCCCAAGGGTCAGGGAAGAGCAGCCCTAGGACTTTGGATGGCTCTTTGAGATCAGGAGAAAGAACCATGAATGACAACGGCAGCTGGGCTTGAAAACATAGGTAAGTTGATGACTACAGACTGTGGTGTGTGTGTTTTGTGTGTGTGTGTGTGTGTGTGTGTGTGTGTGTGTGTGTGTGTGAAGTAAGAGACAGTGTTTGCTGTAAGGAATAGTAGGTTCCTGTAAGTTTAGCTAGATTACAACTGTGAATTTAAAAAAGAAAAAAAATGCAGAGTAAGTGCTCTTTCAGAAAGTCTTTATACTTCAGTAGATTGTCTTGCTGATGCTGTTTGTTATTTGTTATGAAATCAGTGATCTTTATAATTCAGTAGACTGTCTTGCTGATGCTGTTTGTTATTTGTTGTGAAATCAGTGATCTTTATACTTCAGTAGATTGTCTTGCTGATGCTGTTTGTTATTTGTCCCAAGAGTCGGAGAAGAGCAGCCCTAGAACTTTGCATGGCTCCTTGAGATCAGAAGAGAGAAAGAAAGGACCATGAACGACAACAGCAGGTGGGCTTGAAAACATAGGTAAGTTGATGACTACAGACTAACACGTGTGTGTGTGTGTGTGTGTGTGTGTGTGTGTGTGTGTGTGTTGTGTGTGTGAGGCATGGTACATCTCTGCGAATTCGCCAAAATCCGCGAAAAAGAAAAAAAAGAAAAATAACCAAACCCACAGAGAACCAGTCAAGGGATAGGATGCAACGCTTCCATGCCCAGTACTTCCCTTCTCTTCTTCACATCACCAGTCTACTAGGTAGGCCTATCTGTTGACAGAAGGGTGTCCTTGCAGCTGTAAGCCTAAGGCAGAGGGGTGAAGAGGGATGGTAGGAAGAGGGGCGGGTGGAAGGGGCTTTCACTGGCTGCTCCACTTCAGTGGTGTATGGGGTCAGAGAGCAATGTTTAATTTATCGTAACGGGCGACCAGCCTGCCCTTTCTCTTTGGGGGGAAGGGGAGGGGGGAAGGCCACTGGCCATGTCCTCTCTCTCTCTCTCTCTCTCTCTCTCTCTCTCTCTCTCTCTCTCTCTCGCTCTCTCTCATACTCTCACACATACACACACACACTTTCTGTCTGTCTCTGTCTCTCTCTGTCTCTGTCTCTCTTTCCCTCTCTCTGTGTCTCCGTCCTCCCTCTCTCTCTCTCTGTCTCTGTCTCTGTCTCTTCTCTCTCTCTCTCTCTCTCTTCTCTCTCTCTCTCTCTCTCTCTCTCTCTCTCAGAAAAAAAGCTTATGAAATCAGTTAAATTGCTGATGCTGTTTGTTATTTGTCCCAAGGGTCAGGGAAGAGCAGCCCTAGGACTTTAGATGGCTCCTTTAGATCAGAAGAAAGAACCATGAACGACAGCGGCAGCTGGACTTGAAGACATAGGTAACTTGATGACTACAGATTGTGTGTGTGTGTGTGTGTGTGTGTGTGTGTGTGTGTGTGTGTGTGTGTGTGTGTGTGTGTAAGTGTTTGCTGTGAGGAATAGTAGGTTTCTGTAAGTTTAGCTAGATTACAACTGCAAATTTAAAAAAGGAAAAAAAATTGCAGTGTAAGTGCTCTTTCAGAAAAAAAGGCATTTAACAAGTATACATATTTGTTATGAAATCGGTGGTCTTTATTGTTCAGTAGACTGTCTTGCTGATGCTGTTTGTTATTTGTTATGAAATCAGTGATCTTTATACTTCAGTAGATTGTCTTGCTGATGCTGTTTGTTATATGTCCCAAGAGTCAGGGAAGAGCAGCCCTAGAACTTTGCATGGCTCCTTGAGATGAGAAGAGAGAAAGAAAGAACCACGAACGACAACGGCAGCTGGGCTTGAAAACATAGGTAAGTTGCTGACCTGTGTGTGTGTGTGGTGTGTGCACGTTTAATTTTTATTGTTTTATATCGAGGATAGTGGAATATTCAGTCATGTGCTTTTTTTTACATCCAGTCCCCTTGTGTATGCAGTTTTGTAAATCTTGTCATCTGTTCCCACTGGCACACCATGGCCTACTCTTACAAAAAGCAGAACAGGACTTATGAGATGTTCTGCATGCGTTCACACACGGGGCCTCGGTTTATAGTCTCATCCGAAGGACTTTGGGGTAGAGTGGAGTCAGCACTGATGTTAACTCCAGGAGAAAAATCTTGAATGGGAATCGAACCCGGGTCGTCAAATTATGAGCGCAATGTTGTGACCACTAGGCTATATCCCGTCCCGTCTTGCTGATGCTGTTAACTTGTTATGAAATCAGTGAAATTGCTGATGCTGTTTGTTATTTGTTATGAAATCAGTTAAATTGCTGATGCTGTTTGTTATTATGAAATCAGTGAAATTGCTGATGCTGTTTGTTATTTGTCCCAAGGGTCAGGGAAGAGCAGCCCTAGGACTTTGGATGGCTACTTAAGATCAGAAGAAAGAACCATGAACGACAACGGCAGTTGGGCTTGAAAACATAGGTAAGTTGATGACTACAGACGTGTGTGTGTGTGTGTGTGTGTGTGTGTGTGTGTGTGTGTGTGTGTGTGTGTGTGTGTAAGAGACAGTGTTTGCTGTGAGGAATAGTAGGTTTCTGTAAGTTTAGCTAGACTACAACTGTGAATTTAAAAAAGAAAAAAAAAATTGCAGAGTAAGTGCTCTTACAGAAAACAAAGGCGTTTAACAAGTGTACATATTTGTTATGGAATGGGTGATCTTTATACTTCAGTAGACTGTCTTGCTGATGCTGTTTGTTATTTGTTATGACATCAGGGATCGTTATACTTCAGTAGACTGTCTTGCTGATGCTGTTTATTTGTCCCAAGGGTCAGGGAAGAGCATGCGTGCGTGCGTGTTTGTGTAAGAGACGGTGTTTGCTGTGAGGAATAGTAGGTTTCTGTAAGTTAAGCTAGACTACAACTGTGAATTTAAAAAAAAAAAAAAAAAAATTGCAGAGTAAGTGCTCTTTCAGAAAACAAAGGCATTTAACAAGTATACATATTTGTTTTGAAATCGGTGGTCTTTATACTTCAGTAGACTGTCTTGCTGATGCTGTTTGTTATTTGTTATGACATCAGTGATCTTTATTCTTCAGTAGACTGTCTTGCTGATGCTGTTTGTTATTTGTCCCAAGGGTCAGGAAGAGCAGCCCTAGGACTTTGCGTGGCTCTTTGAGATCACAAGAAAGAAAGAACAACGACAACAGCAGCTGGACTTAAAAACATAGGTAAGTTGATGACCAGTGTGTGTGTGTGTGTGTGTGTGTGTGTGTGTGTGTGTGTGTGTGTGTGTGTGTGTGTGTGTTATTTTTATTGTTTTATATCAAGGATAGTGGAATATGCACTCATGTGCTTTTCTTTACATCCAGTCCCCGTGTGTATGCAGTTTTGTAAATCTTGTCATCTGTTCTCACAGGCACATCATGGCCTACTCTTACGAAAAGCGGAACAGGATTTATGAGATGTTCTGCCTGCATTCACACACGGGGCCTCGGTTTATAGTCTTGTCCGAAGGACTTTGGGGGAGAGTGGAGTCAGCACTGATGTTAACTCCAGGAGAAAAATCTCCTCGAACGGGAATCGAACCTGGGTCGTCAAATTGCAAGCGCAATGTTCTGACCACAAGGCTATCCCGTCCCGTCTTGCTGCTGCTGTTTGTTATTTGTTATGAAATCAGTTAAATTGCTGATGCTGTTTGTTATTATGAAATCAGTGAAATTGCTGATGCTGTTTGTTATTTGTCCTAAGGGTCAGGGAAGAGCAGCCCTAGGACTTTGGATGGCTACTTAAGATCAGAAGAAAGAACCATGAACGACAACGGCAGTTGGACTTGAAAACATAGGTAAGTTGATGTCGCTAGTGTGTGTGTGTGTGTGTGTGTGTGTGTGTGTGTGTGTGTGTGTGTGTGTGTGTGTGTGTGTGTGTGTAAGAGACAGTGTTTGCTGTGAGGAATAGTAGGTTTCTGTAAGTTAAGCTAGACTACAACTGTGAATTTAAAAAAGAAAAAAAAATGCAGAGTAAGTGCTCTTTCAGAAAACCAAGGCGTTTAACAAGTATACATTTACAGCTCCAAGCCAGTAGCTTATACTGTTCGGAGTCAGTTCTTCTTAAACACTTCCATTTGGTAGTGAACAAGACAGAATGTGACGAGATATATCAATCTTTTCAAAGGTTGCAAGTTGGAAAAATCATGCAAAAAAATATATTGTATGACAGATTGTTTAAATTCTGCCATGTCAAGCAAGTTTATGTTGGAATTTCTTCAGGACAAAACTGTCGTGTTTGTTGCTTTGGTTTCCATTGTTTAAATTCTGCCATGTCAAGCAAGTTTATGTTGGAATTTTTTCAGGACAAAACTGTCGTGTTTGTTGCTTTGGTTCTCATTGTTTAAATTCTGCCATGTCAAGCAAGTTTATGTTGGAATTTTTTCAGGACAAAACTGTCGTGTTTGTTGCTTTGGTTCTGTCCGTTGTTTAAATTCTGCCATGTCAAGCAAGTTTATGTTGGAATTTCTTCAGGACAAAACTGTAGTGTTCGTTGCTTTGGTTCTGTCCCTCCCTTCACTGATAGAGGAATTCCTCCTGGCATACAGTGGCCTACTCTTCCTAAAGGCAGAACAGGTTTTTACATATGTGCTGGACATTCAACATGCGTTAATTTGTATTTATGGGATCTTGGTTTATAGTTTCATCTGAAGGACTTTCAGGGGAGTGGAGTCAGTACTGATGCTAACTCAGGGAGAAAAATCCTCCCAAACGTGTGTCAGATTGTGAGCTCAATGCTTTAACCACACAAGGGGACTGGATGAAAAAAAGCACATGAGTGCTTATTACATTATCCTCGATATAAAACAATAAAGAAAGAAAGAAAGACAGAAAGAACCACTAGCCTGTCCTGCCTCCCTGTAAAGTGTAATGATATTTAAATGTGGTATCATAATTTATGGGATGGGATAACTCAGTGGTCAGAGTGCTCGCTTTCCTCCAGTCAAGTTAAGCAGCGTCGAGCGTGGTTACCAGTTGGATGGGTAACCGTTTGCGTGCAGTTTCCCCCGTTCACCTAGCTGTAAATGGGTACCTGCCCTCTTTAAGGTCAGGGAAGGTAAGGTAATGAGGGAGAGGAGATGGGCGTCGCCCTCAATGTGCTGGCCCCTAGAGAAGCTGAGGTCTCCTGATGCCTCGCTCCCCTATGACCACACAGGTTATGGGACCCCTTTACCTTTACCTATCATAATTTATGATGGCTTAGAAAGCTGCTTTCTGCATGAATCACCTGGTGAATACCACTGCCTGACTGCAATTAACGGTCAAAATTTTGCCGAAGCGGATGAAAATGATCAGCAATTTGGCCAAAGTGGTGCGGGAATTATCCGGCATTTTCAAAGTGTATCGGCCATTTTCAAAGTGTATCGGCCATTTTCAAAGTGTATCGGCCATTTTCAAAATGTGTCGGCCATTTTCAAACCTTGTTGGCGCTTGTTTCACTGAGGCCAAAGCCAGAGGACAGACAGCCTGCTGCTCCAGGAAGAGAGTGGTGCTGACAAGGTGAGTTAGTTGTCTGTGGGGGTGTTGCTTGTGCACTGCTCCACAAGTTGTTTTGTTGTCTGTGGGGGTGTTGCATGTGCACTGCTCCACAAGTTGTTTTGTTGTCTGTGGGGTGTTGCATGTGCACTGCTCCACAAGTTGTTTTGTTGTCTGTGGGGTGTTGCATGTGCACTGCTCCACAAGTTGTTTTGTTGTCTGTGGGGTGTTGCATGTGCACTGCTCCACAAGTTGTTTTGTTGTCTGTGGGGTGTTGCATGTGCACTGCTCCACAAGTTGTTTTGTTGTCTGTGGGGTGTTGCATGTGCACTGCTCCACAAGTTGTTTTGTTAGTCATCAGATGTGATCACTGGCCCAGGCTGAAAGCTTTGTCAGCTATTGATGTCAGCTAAGTGCCCAGGCGGAAAGCTTTGTCAGCTATTGATGTCAGCTAAGTGCCCAGGCCGAAAGCTTTGTCAGCTATTGATGTAAGCTAAGTGCCCCGGCCTACATCAACATGCTGTTAAAGGAGCTGCCCTGAAGTTGGAATGTGCAGACTGAGGCCAGCGGGCAGACTCCTGCAGTGTCACAAGCACAGGAGAAGACCAGGCACTGTGCATTCTACCCAGTATGGCCATGCACAATGTAAAAGGTTCTCTTGAGATTGCCTTCAGCCATGACAAGCTCAATAACAACCTGCAATCTCCTTTAACCCTATTAGTCCTGATCCGGGATTTGCCGGGATTGAATAATTACCCCTCTAAGTCCCGATCCAGGATTTGCCAGGATTTACACACAGTAGATTTCCATCATGCTGTGACCATCACTAATTGCTACCACATGTCAAAGCTGTATCAGGGAGAAACCCTGTAGAGTGTCTGGAAGTAATTATAAATGCCGGTATGTACTTAGTTAAGAAGGAGGAAAAGGCCAGCCAGCATGCGTGCCCAACCTGATTTCGTGATGGAATGTGAAATCTAGGGGCAGTTCGTGTTCAGAGACACTGAAAGCAAGAGGGTTAAAGGATGAAATATCCTCTGAAGCCGGAGTATGGCTGCCTACATGGCAAGGTACTGAAAAACATTTCTACACCCAAACTTCTCATCCTGTGTGCAATTTCAATCTCACAGAGGTTCCTAGGTGGGATGAGTGAGTGCGAGAGCACACTCTGGGGACCGCACAATGGCAATGAATGTGAGAATATTTTGGAAATTATTTAAAAGATCTTATATTGGCATTTTATTTAAATATATATTAATACTAAGGGGGGGGGGGGGGGGATAGCTCGGTGGTCAGAGCGCTCGCTTTCCCCCAGTCAAGTTAAGCAGCGTCGAGCGTGGTTACCAGTTGGATGGGTGACCGTTTGCGCGCCTTGGCTTCAGTACAGTCTTCCCCCAGTTTACCCAGCTGTAAATGGGTACCTGCCCTCTTTAGGGCCAGGGAAGGTAAAGCAGCGAGGAAGAGAAGATGGGTGCTGCCCTCAATATGCTGGCCCATGAGAAGCTGAGGTCTCTGACACCTCGCTCCCCTACGACTGCCTAGGTTATGAGACACCTTTACCTTTTACAGTTACCTTTAGATATTGATCATCATAATATTTAGGGGAGGGAGTGAAGTACAGAGAGAGAGAGAGAGAGAGAGAGAGAGAGAGAGAGAGAGAGAGAGAGAGAGAGAGAGAGAGAGAGAGAATTTTTCTTTGGATGAAGAAAAACCTACAATAAATAAGCATACAGTTTCCAATCATCCACCCACTCTCTAGTTTTCATCTGTGCAATCCCTGCTTTCTGAAACTAACAGACCAAGGAGGAGGGCTGAAGGTGGGTAGAAACTGGTCTGCGTATATAATACTGTATAATAATAATGTGTGAACGCACGCAGAACATCTTGCACACACGTTAAAACCCCGTTCCGCCTTTCGGAA
Organism: Stramonita haemastoma; assembly: GCA_030674155.1. Taxonomy (NCBI): domain Eukaryota; kingdom Metazoa; phylum Mollusca; class Gastropoda; order Neogastropoda; family Muricidae; genus Stramonita; species Stramonita haemastoma. The sequence continues at coordinate 23,093,798 of CM060332.1, forward strand.
GAGCAGACCATCGTGTGTCGGTAGGAGCGGATGACAAAATTATAAAAAACCAGCATGCACATAGGTGTCATGTTTAGACACCATCCCTGGGGGAAAAAGAAAATAATGGGTAGGCGCTGCACTTGTGGCGACGCGCTCTCCCCGGGGAGAGCAGCCCGAATTTCACGCAGAGAAATCTGCTGTGACATAAAGGGGTATAAAATAAAAAATAAAATACAAGCAAATATTTCAAAGAGCCAGCACATGTGTCGACAAAATAATCCATCAAGCAAAATCATCCTTCAGTAGCAAGATATTTGCATGTGTCTCTTTTAAGCAGTTATTAACACCACATAAAACTCAATACATGGTGAGGCAAAATCCTCTCCCCCTTCTCAACACTGATAGGTCTACCCATCTGAACTTTCCTATGATTTCTTTGACAACTTTCAGAGTAAAACAATGTGAACAAAATTGGATTCTGAGTCAGTCCCTTCCTCTGCTACAGACCATGACAAGTTACCTTGTTCTCTGTTCACTGTTTTCCAGCCCGTGTCAAAGCAAATTGTGAATAAAAGCACTGTTGTCAGAACATGCGATCTTGACCCCATACTTTTCACTTTTTTTCTTGAATGCCTTTATCTTCTTTTTTACCTTGGCTTCATCATAAACAACTCCTTTCTTTCTGGTGTATTTCTCTGCTCCAAGTCTGTAATCATGGAACAACTTATGGTATAACGCATTTTTTTGACCAAAAAGTTTTTAAAAAGAAGTTGGAGACCTGTCTCAAATTTTTCCCCTCTCCCCAAGACAGCTTTAAAGGATAGTTCTTCGGGATCTAGTGCAACATCTCCAGAAAATCCTTTTTTCTTTTGGAATTTATTGTGCATTTAAAAATTTTTGGGAACAGTAAAGTCTGTACTTGTCTGCACTCTGTGGTGTTGTCAAGAATGAAGTTAGTGAGGGAATGGGTGGGGGTTATGCACACTCCCTTAAGAATTGCGACAGATTTTTTCATACAGAACCAAATCACACGTCAGCCATACTTTCTCCTATAGTGCCTCTTCCTCCTGGAAAACATTACCACTTTCTGTCCACCATACTGCTTCCCTTCTCTCATGTAAATCTTGCCTAGAAGCACATTTATTTTGTGTTCAAACCAAGAGCCATTGGGTTTGACTTTATTATCCACTGCTAGTGTTGGGTTCAGCTATGCTTCTTACCACAGTGACCTTGTTGGAGATGGAAGGGGGGAGGGGGGGTGTTAGCAGTGACTGGGCAGTGGGAAGGTCAGCTTTGTGTGTGGGTGGTGGTGGTGGTGGTGGTGTATTTGTGTGTATGTGTGTGTGTGTGTTTTAGCGCATGTCGGTACTGTTTTAGATGTTGTTTCCTTTGTGGTTGGAAAGGTATTTGGTAAATGTGTAGGGCTTTTGCCGTTATTCAGTGAGGCAACATAAATGATGATAACAATAATGATGGTGACAGTAATAATAAAGGGTATTTGGTAAATGCTTAGGACTTTTGCATTTATTCAATGAGACATCATAAAGGATGATAATAATCTGGTGATAGTAATAATAAAAGGTACTTGGTAAATGCCTAGGGCTTTTGCAGTTATTCAATGAGACATCATAAATGATGAGAACAAAAATCTGGTGATAGTAAAAATAAAGGGTACTTGGTAAATGTGTAGGGCTTTTGCAGTTATTCAATGAGATATCATAAATGATGAGAACAAAAATCTGGTGATAGTAAAAATAAAGGGTACTTGGTAAATGTGTAGGGCTTTTGCAGTTATTCAATGAGACATCATAAATGATGAGAACAAAAATCTGGTGATAGTAAAAATAAAGGGTACTTGGTAAATGTGTAGGGCTTTTGCAGTTATTCAATGAGACATCATAAATGATGAGAACAAAAATCTGGTGATAGTAAAAATAAAGGGTACTTGGTAAATGTGTAGGGCTTTTGCAGTTATTCAATGAGACGTCATAAATAATGAGAACAAAAATGATGGTGGTAGTAATAATAAAGGATACTTGGTAAATGCCTAAGGCTTTGTAGTTATTCAGTGAGGTGTCATGAATGAATATAATGATAATATTAATGATGATGGTCATAATGTTGATTATAAAGGGTACTTTGTAAACAGTTATGGCCTTTATAGTTATTGAATGAAGCATCATAAATGTTATGATAAATGATATAATGATGGTAGTAGTAATAGTAATAAAAGGTACCTTGTAAATTCCTAGGGGTTTTGTAGTCATTCAATGAAGCATCATAATTGATAATGATTGTAATAAAAAAAAGTAATAATAATAATAATAATAATAATTATAATAATAATAATGGGCACTTTGTAAACGCCTAGGGCTTTTGTAGTTATCAAATGAGGCATCATTTATGATAATGGTAATAATTAATTAATAATTTAATTATAAAGGGTACTTTGTAAACGGTTATAGCCTTTATAGTTATTGAATGAAGCATCATAAATGTTATGATAAATGATATAATGATGGTAGTAGTAATAAAAGGTACCTTGTAAATTCCTAGGGGTTTTGTAGTCATTCAATGAAGCATCATAATTGATAATGATTGTAATAAAAAAAAAAAGTAATAATAATAATAATAATAATAATATAATAATAATAATAATAATAATGGGTACTTTGTAAACGCCTAGGGCTTTTGTAGTTATCAAATGAGGCATTATTTATGATAATGGTAATAATTAATTAATATTTTTTATAATATATTTCACTTCTTAGATATCTCGTTCCCTTTCAACGCAGTATGACAGTGTGTGCCATTGCACACCTGTGCTTTGTGTGAGGCCAGCTTTGTTTAGTTAGGCTGCTGCTGCATCAGGCTTCTTTTACACACTGTTGACTTCTTGCCTCCTGTTTCTCTTGCCCCTTTATTAGCTTCAGGAAGATTCATTAAGGTACTACCCTGAGGAGCAGTTCACCGAATTCTCTATGTCAGTTATGTATGTACTGAAAACTGGGTCCCTTCAATCAAACCTGGGTTTGTGCAGTTCCTAGTCTTGTCCATTCTGTAGTGCAGTCAATCCATGTGTATACTTATATTTCCTGCTATCTCTCAGTCGTGTCTGCTTTCCTGATCAGTTGTCAAGGATTTTCCTCAACAAAGCATTTGGACCTTGTGTGGCCACACCAGGGTGGTCAGTCTGTTCTGAACTGATCCCAGCAGATTTTCTTAGCAACCGGTACAGTTTTAGAACTGTGGTTTGTGCCTGTTTGTTGGTGGTGTTTGTTCCCAGCAAGCTGTAGATTGCAGAAAATAGGTAAACCTGCTTTATCAGATTCTTAAATCTAGTCTCTTGGGTTATTAATGGCTGAAGGATGGTGAGTTTTTTTGATACTTTGCTTGGGTTGCACTGCTTTCTGAGATTACACTGTGTTTAGACTTGGTCACCATTCCAGGAGTAAAGTTTGGGAGTTTTGATGAGTACATGTTATTCAGTTCTCAGAGATTGTGTTTAGTATTTCTTCAAGTATCGAAGGAAACTTTGGAAAGATAAAAATTTAAAGAAAAAAAAATTGGACAGATTAAAGTCACACATCAGGGTTATTTTGTTGATGTATATGGAGCTTTTAGAAGTAGACTTGAAACGGGTTCATTCTTCTATTTTTTGTGCAATAATTTTGATAGTGTGTGATAATTTTCCTAGCACTATTTTGTGGTTGCATTACTGTATAGACATGATAGAATATTAGCATTAGATTTCCTGATAGTTTTAGAATCTATTTATCTGTTTTGGTAACTTTAGAATCCATTTATCTATTCAGTATTTGTAGTCTGGAAAAAAACTTTGGGCAGATTAAAGTCACACATCAGGGCTATTTTGTTGATGTACATGGCACTGTATATAAAATTGACAACTAAAATGCCATCATGCTTTTGTTGGGTTAGTTTATATTTCTTTTATCTGTTGTCAGTAAGTACCTTTGGGCATTCTTTTTTTTTTTTTTAAAGTATATATTATTGCATTCTTTTAAGTTATTTAATCTACTGTTTCAGTTTCATCAGGCAGTCTGGTCTAGTTTGATTTTAAACTGCTGTCAGATGCAGCACAAGAAGGCTAAAAAAAGATTTTTTTTATATTGAGTTTGGTCACAGTTTTCAAGCTGCATAGGATTTGGTGTGTGTGTTGTGTGTGTTCTGTTCTGTGTGTGTGTGTGTGTGTGTGTGTGTGTGTGTGTGTGTGTGTGTGTGTGTGTGTGTGTGTGTGTGTGTGTGTGTGTTGTGTGTATGTGTGGGATGTGTGTGTGTGTGTGTGTGTGTGTGTTGTGTGTGTGTGTGTGGGATGTGTGTGTGTGTGTGTGTGTGTGTGTGTGTGTGTGTGTGTGTGTGTGTGTGTGTGTGTGTGTGTGTGGTGTGTGTGAGAGAGAGAGAGAGAGAGAGAGAGAGAGAGAGAGAGAGGAGAGAGAGAGGAGAGAGAGAGAGAGAGAGTGTGTGTGTGTGTGTGTATGTGTGTGTGTGTGTGTGTGTGTGTGTGTGTGTGTGTGTGTGTGTGTGTGTGTGTGTGTGTGAGAAACAATATCTTGTTGAGTGTAAACAGTTCTGGTTTCAAATATTGTATGTGTCTTTCACTAGTTTCAGGCGGTTAAGTTTCAGTCCTAGGTTTTGTACCGGCTTTTCTAAGCTTCAGTCAGTTCAGTCATAGCTGTGTTCTTGGTGCTCTCAGAGGAGCTGAGTTCAGCTTTAGAAGGTGAGCTGGACTGATAACCTGTCCATTGGCTGATGGATACCCGTCCTTCTTTTCTTCCAGGTGTAACTCATTGTCTTACCTCTAGCAGTGTGTAGCTTTCTGAAGCTGGGTAAACCCTCTGAGTTCTGAACATAGAAAAGAAGCAGTGGTGTTTTAACGTGTGTAGCTTGATAAAGCTGGGTATACCTCTGAGCTCTGAACATAGAAAAATACAGTGGTGTTGATATACTAATGTGTTGCTTCATAAAGCTGTGTAAACTTCTGAGCTCTGAATATAGAAAAATACAGAGGTGTTGATATACTAATGTGTTGCTTCATAAAGCTGTATAAACTTCTGAGCTCTGAACATAGAAAAATACAGAGGTGTTGATATACTAATGTGTTGCTTCATAAAGCTGTGTAAACTTCTGAGCTCTGAACATAGAAAAATACAGAGGTGTTGATATACTAATGTGTTGCTTCATAAAGCTGTGTAAACCTCTGAGCTCTGAACATAGAAAAATACAGAGGTGTTGATATACTAATGTGTAGCTTGATAAAGCTGTGTAAGCCTCTG
>CM060332.1:23106573-23109073 GCA_030674155.1 Stramonita haemastoma
TACATTTAGCAGCAAAGAGAGAAAAAAATCCCCTAGTACAGTTAATTAATTAGGATTAGACGGGTTTTGCCCCAACCGACACTTCTTCCCACTGTGGTCAGCACTTGTTCCCTGACCTGACAGGCGCTGTGGTGTAGGGAGGGGGAGCTAGCCGTCGTTCTGCCCCTGATGGCACAGCAGCAATCCGACAGACAGGAGGAAGGCAGGAACACAGACCACCGCAGATGCTGTGGCGTTCTGAAAAGACCGCTGTCTTCTCAGGGTGGCTCTGTGGCAGGGCAGGCAGGCCTGCAAGGGAGAGACCCGGGGGATTGGGGGTTTGATTCCCCGGAGGAGCATCATCCCAGATCAGGGTGGATGGATGGATGCCATGGCCTGGGGGAGGCTCAGTCCTGCTGAGGGTCACACACACACCACCAGGGGGGGGGGGAGGGGGGCAGACTGCTGCGGGCGCTGGTTCACTCTCGGAGGGGAGTGGGCTGCCCGCAGGTTCGAGTCTGCGGTGGTGGTGGGGGTGGGGTGTGGTGACCATTGTGGGGAGGAGGGGAGGTGGGGTGGTCAGTGAGGGAGGGAGGGAGCAGGACAGAATGAGCTAAGGCCGCCCAGCCTGAGTCAGTGCCATACGCTGGCACAAGGTCATGAACACAGCATGCAGGCATACACTCATGCACATGCACAACATACACAACACACCACACACACACACACACACACACACACACACACACACACACACACACACACACACACACACACACACAGATCAGTGTATACAGGCTGGGGTCCCCCTGTGGTCTCTCTCTTTTCCAGTGTAGTTAATGAATCAGACGGAAGTCAGATTGCTGTTGTGTCATCAGTGTCAGCACTACGGCTCACCCCACTTCAGCACAGTGTGTGTTCAGGGGGAAAGAAGGCTGGGTACTAGTGTTTCCTAGAAGTGGGGGTTGGCCAAAAGCCTTGCAGCCTATCATGCATGCATTCGCGTAAGACACATACACAACTAGTTCTTATTGCATTATCCTTTAAAAAAATTTTTAAAAGACACAACATTTTTTAGTGATTGATGTGGGTAAGGTTTTTTTAGTCAGAGTGTTTAAACTTTTTGCCAACATTCCGTAACCTGGTTATGGTTTAGACATATGTGTATTGTGAGGAAGGGGTGGGTGGGGGGGGGGGGTGCATGAGAATATCACCCTGAAGTGTGCCAAGTTCATGTAGGTGTCTCTTTGTCTGTCTTTGTTGCTTTTCAAAATTCAACTTTAACTTGGCTGTTTCCATCATAAAAATCAAATAGCAAATGACAGAGAACATCAGTACATTGACTTTCCACAGTAAGAATACATATTAAAACATAGGAATATGAGAACAGTCAGCTTCATTAGACTGTTCACTATAGAATATCCACAGAACAATCTACATTTGGTTATTTATTATTATTTATCTTTTATATCGAGATACAGATACAATAGGCTTTTTTTCAACGTCCGTGTGCATCAGTTTGTAAATATTGTCACTGTTCCCAGGCACACGATGGCTCTCTTAGAAGACGGATTCAAGTGTCGCAAGATGTTGTGGTTACACACGGGCTCGGTTTAAGTCCACCCGAAGATTTGGGAAGTGAGTCAGCATGATGTTAATCAGGAGAAATTTCTCACGATTCGAACGGTTCAATGCCGCGCATGTTCTGACACTAGGCTATCGCCCATTGTGTGTGGTTTGGTGCTTTGGTTGTGTGGTGTGTGTGTGTTGTGTGTGTGTGTGTGTGTGTAGGTGTGTGTGTGTGTGTGTGTGTGTGTGTGTGTGTGTGTGTGTGTGTGTGTGGTGTGTGTGTGTGTGTGTGTAGGGTGTGTGTGTGTGTGTGTGTGTGTGGTGTGTGTAGGGTGTTGTGTGTGTGTGTGTGTGTGTGTGTGTGGTTTAGACAAGTATTTGAATTGGCTTGAGTGGGAATGATGGGGGGGGGGGGGGGGAGGTCGTCTTGTTCAGTATTAACATTATGTCTTCATGTCCTGGTTCACCAATAGTCTTCACCTTGTCTCCCTTTACATAGGGAACAAGGTCTAATTTCTTGTAGGAGATGCCCAGTTTTCAGTGACAGAGGATGGATCTGAATAATTATCATTATATATTTTGAAGTTATGAATAAAAGGCCAGATAAAAAAAAATCTTAAGAAAGTGTCAGCAGTGTCCCAGAATTGAGAATGTGCCAGTGTCATTAAGCCATCAACTGCCAAAACTGATAGACTGATCAAAGAGAAACTGTGCTGGTTAGTTGCTGCTGCTGATGTAATATGATGTCAAAACCGGTGTGCTTGGAAACTGCAGTCAGTTGTTGTAGAGCTCTTTGGTATGATGTAAAAACCTGTGTGTGTGTGTGTGTGTGTGTGTGTGTGTGTGTGTGTGTGTGTGTGTGTGTGTGTGTGTGTGTGTGATGGGGGGGGAGGAGAGAGACAGACAGAGAGGGAGGGAGGGAGAGAGAAAGAGGAGAGGAGAGAGAGAGAGA
>CM060332.1:23114073-23146573 GCA_030674155.1 Stramonita haemastoma
AAAAAAGTATAAGTATTTGCACATTGTGTGTGTGTGTGTGTGTGTGTGTGTGAGGGTGATGTGAGGGGGTGATGAGAGATGGTGGTGTGTGAGATGTGGGTGGTGAGAGTGGAGGTGGAGATGGTGTGTGGACGTGGAGCGTGGGGTGTGTGGTGTGTGTGGGGTGGGGGGGGGGAGAGAGAGTGTGTGTTGGAATGGGGAAAATATTAGTAAAGCTAGAGCTTTTTGATAGATGCTGAACAAATTAATCATCTGTAAAGACATTCATCACCATGATCCTTACTGACTGTGTGCAGAAGAAGCCACTACCAGGAATCTGCAGAACGATGGAGGTCACAAGTTCTGCATCCCACTGCCAGGAACAGTTCAGTCAGGAGAACAATGAATGAAGCAAAAATCACAGTTGGATTGTTGGAAATCTGTAAAGGAAACATTGAAGCGAAACACAATTGGATTGTTGGGGAAATCTGAAAGGAATGAAGCGAAAACACAATTGGACTGTTGGGGAAATCTGGAAAAGGAATGAGCGAAAAACACAATTGGATGTTGGGAATAGAAACGGAATGAAGCAAAAAGGCAGGAACTGGTGTGCATGAAATCTGGAAAAAGCTGAATGAAGTGGAAAACATTGGATTGTGTCGAGAATCTGAAATGGGAAAGAAGTGAAACACAATTGGAAGTTGGGAATCTGAAATGATGAAGCGAAAGCAATTGGATTGTTATGAAATCTGGCGTTGGAACATTGGATGAGCCTGTACAGAGGAGGAAGCTGTGTGGTTTGGACACTGGTGCAAGCCAGCTCTGACATCAAGACTGTCTCGGGCACTGGAGAGAGGAGGATGGTAGGGGAAGAGAGGTGTGAAGAAGGCTAGGATGAAGAACATGGAAGGCAGGACTGGTTTGTCAATGGAGGACTGGTTGTGACATGGAAGGACTGTTGTGACATGAAGGCAGGACTGGTTGTGACATCAAGGCAGGACTGGTTGTGACATCAAAGGCAGGACTGGTTGTGACATAAATTTATATCTGTTTTGCTGCCAAAGCTTGACTGGTCAATGTGTTCCTGCATTCCCCGTGTGACTATCTTGGTCATAGGAGTGATGATCATGGACGGATGGATGTTATTAAAAAACTGATTTTATTTACAGATCTATTTAATCCATAGTGTCCTATGTCAGGATTGTGTGTGTGTTTCGTGTGTGTGTGTGTGTGTTTTGTGTGTTTTCTGTGTTCATGTGAGTTTTTTGTTTTGTGGTGTGTGTGTGTTGTGTTGTGTGTCTGTACTTTGTTGCTGTCTGTTGTTGTTGTAGTTGTCTTGCGTGAGTTTGTGTGTGTGTGTGTGGTGTGTGTGTGCATTGCAGGAGACAGTGTGATGATAAATGTGTTGTCTTGTCTGTCTGTCTGTCTGTCATGGTCTGACTCTAACATGCACTGTGTGATTTCCTGTTTCAGATACAGCAGTGACCAAAAGCAGATAACGTGGAGCTCCATCAGAATTCTCTCTTTTTTTCTTTTATCACTTTTCTTTCTTTCTTTTCTTTTATTCTGTTATATCGAGGATAATGGGATAAGCACTCTTGTGCTTTTTTACATCCAGCCCCGTGTGTATGCAGTTTTGTAAATGTTCATCTGTTCCCACCGGTACGTGATGGCCTACTCTGTAGACTTGCGAAAAGCGGAATAGGATTTAACGTGTGCGCAAGATGTTCTGCGTGCATTCACACACGGGGCCTCGGTTGATAGTCTCATCCGAAGGACTTTCGGGGGAGAGTGGTGTCAGCACTGATGTTAACTCCAGTAGAAAAATCTCCTCAAACGGGAATTGAACCCGGGTCGTCAAAATTTACTTCTCTCCATTGCTGACTGTTTTAAACGTAGGCTGAATTTTTAAACAGGACCTAGATTTGGGTAGGCAAAGCGTGTGCATATTGGGGTAAAGGGTGGGGTATGTATAAATTATGTTGATTTAGAATCATTTTTCTGTGATATTTTTCCAGTTTTGTAAAGAAGGTATGACTGCATAATCGTATCTCTAAGCATGTAATACATATGTAGTTAAGTGCAAAAAAACCCAGCTTGCCTTATGTTGAGAAAATTTATCACGGGAGTGTAGAAGAGACATTGTGTTGGTGAAACGTAAAAAGTCATGAATTAAGACAGTAGGGTGATGGGAGGATTAGGAGGAAGCTAGGAGTGGGGTAGTGTGTGTGTGTGTGTGTGTGTGTGTGTGTGTGTGTGTGTGGTGTGTGTGTGTGTGTGTGTGTGTGCGTGCATGCATGCATGCGTGTTTTAAAAATGACCATAGACGTGTTGTTTATTTGGTACCTATATGTTTCAGAGCTGGTGTACCTGTAGATAGCAGAGGACTTCAACAGATAGCAGAGGACATTCGTAACTATGGTAGATGTACTGCAAAGTAAGTAGGTGCTGTGTGTGTTGTGTGTGTGTGTGTGTGTGTGTGTGTTTCTGTGTTTCTGTGTTTCTCTGTGTGTGTGTGTCGTGCGTGCATGCGTACGTGCATGCGTGCGTGTTTCAAAAATTACCATAGACGTGTTGTTTATTTTGATACCTATATGTTTCAGAGCTGGTGTACAGATAGCAGAGTACTTACACAGATAGCAGAGGACATTCGTATCTATGGTAGATGTACTGCAAAGTAAGTAGGCTGTGTGTGTGTGTGTGTGTGTGTTTTGTGTTTGTGTGTGTGTGTGTGTATGTGTGCTTGTTTGTGTGTGTGTGTTTCCGTGTTTGCATGCGTGTGTGTTTTCAAAAATTACCATAGGCGTGTTGTTTATTTTGATACCCTGTATGTGTTTCAGAGCTGGTGTACAGATAGCAGAGTACTTACACAGATAGCAGAGGACATTCGTATCTATGGTAGATGTACTGCAAAGTAAGTAGGCTGTGTGTGTGTGTGTGTGTGTGTGTGTTGTTGTGTGTGTTTCTGTGTTTCTTGTGTGTGTGTGCGTGCGTGCATGCATGTTTTAAAAATAACCATAGACGTGTTGTTTATTTTGATACCTGTATGTTTCAGTGCTGGTGTACAGATAGCAGAGGACTTCAACAGATAGCAGATGACATTTGTATCTATGGTAGATGTACTGCAAAGTAGGCTCTGTGTGTGTGTGTGTGTGTGTGTGTGTGTGTGTGTGTGTGTGTGTGTGTGTGTGTGTGTGTGTGTGTGTGTGACTCACAATGTCATATATGACATAGCCTGAGACAGAGAGGATTGTGTGTTAAGTGTGTCATGTCATGTGTGCCATAGTTTAACGAGATACATGTGTGTGTGTGGGTGCGTGTGAATTTATGTGTGTATGCATCTGTGTGCGAGAGCGTCTGTGTATGTATGTGGGTGCGCACATGTGTGAGTGCGTGTGTGCGCATCTGTGTTCATGCATGTGCATGTGTGTGTGTGTTCCTAAAATTATCTAAGTTAAGAATTTACTCTGTTCGTTTTGTGTGTCCACAGGGCTGGAGTATGAGGACAGGGGAGACAAGCGCTACAAACGTTCAGGAGGCTGGCCGATTCCACAGTGCTCAAGGTAAGTGTTGGATTTGGATTAACTCTGTTTCCTGAACATTCCGATCGGGAACATTAGTCACACGACGGTTTTTCCAGATCGTTCCCAATCAGGAATCGAGTTTTAGACAGTTTTCAATTCACGGACTAGCACCATAATGACGTTAATGCTAAAAATAGCATTGCTGGCCTCTTTCTCTGTCGAAGCAACCTGTCAGAACACTTCTTAAATGTTTTGTGGTTGTTTGTTAAGCCAGGTCGTGATCTGACCTTAGTGTCTTGTTACTGTCAGTTTACTTGTAAAAAATGGCACCTGACGTTCCCTTAGCAACAACGAAGTGCGATGAAAGACAATGAAGACAGTGTTTCGATCTTGCTGAAGTTATCGATCAGCCTTGATACAAAAGAATAAATAAGTATAAATAAATGAATGATATGAATAAATAAATAAATAAATAAATAAATAAATAAATAAATAAATAAATAAATAAATAGATAAATAAATAAAATGCATCAGACTGAATGTTCTGACATTGATGAAGGGAGTGACGATGATGATTCAAGTTTTCTGATGAGAGAGGGTAGGAGGGGGAGGGGGTTGTCGAATATTCGAGTCCCACTCATTGCATGTCAGTGAAGAGGAAGGGAAGGAGGTGGGTGAAACAGATGATGCGTCAAGCGAAAGTGAGCAGTTTGATGCAACAGATATGAAAGGGGATGAATTTTTACAGTTCATGCTTCGTGACTGGGTTGGCGATTTTCGTAATTTTCTTGTGTTCCACCCATTTCTGTATCACCTAGCCTCCATGTGTGGCAAGAGTGCCATGCCTCCTTTTGATTTCTCATTTTCCTGAATTATTACTGTACATAAACCCTAGCCTAGTGTCTATCATTTTTATCTAAGATGAACATCAATTTTATTTATTATTTATTTATTTATCTATTTTTTCATTTTTTCTTTTATATTGAGGATATTGGAATAAGCACTCAATGTGCTTTTTTTAAAATCCAGTCCCCATGTTATGCAGTAGGTAGGGGTTTGCATTGTTGATTACAGACAGTTGATTCATTCTTCTTTAATTGTGTGTTTGCTCACAGGGCTGGTGTACTGAGACGTGTTGAGTCAGGAATACCCTCGGGATGCTGCTAGCAAGGTTTTTTTTAAGTATTCAACGGTGTGTGTGTAAGTATGTGTGGTGTTTTAATTTTTATTTATTTATTTTATTATTTTAAAAATTCGTTTATATCGAGGATAATGGAATAAGCACTCATGTGCTTTTTTACATCCAGTCCCCATGTGTATACAGTTTTGTAACTTGTCATCTGTTCTCACCAGCCTACTCTTATAAAAAGTGGAACAGGATTTAACGTGTGCGCAAGTAGTTAATGTTCTGCGTGTGTTCGCACATGGCGCCTCAGTTTATAGTCTCACCTGAAGGACTTTTGGGGAGAGTGGAGTCAGCACTGATGTTAACTCCAGGGGAAAAATCCCTCGAATGGGAATCGAACCTGGGTTGTCAAATTGTGAGTGCAATGTTCTGACCACTAGGCTATCCTGTCCCCCATGTGTGTGTGTGTGGGTGTGAAGTCAAAATGATCTTGATTTAGGCTAGAAGAGTAACCTTAGAAGCTTTGTGTGCGTGCGTGTGTGTGCATAATGCGTGCGTGTGCTTAAATTTGATGCATGTCAGGACTTTATATTTCAATTAGCAAATTCCATGTTTTCAAAGGAGAAGGCTATTTCATGCTGAAGGAATGATGACAACATTTTAAAAATGCATGCACGCAAGTTGTGTTTAGACACCATCCATGAAGTTGGAATGCGACTACCTAAATGGTAGTGACACAAATGGTCGCATATGCAAAAATTGCACCATTGGTGAAGCTGGGAGGTCTAACTGAAGGGAAAAAAGAAAAAAAAAAAAAAAGTTGAAGATTGAAAACAGAAGTTTTGGTGACCAGTCAGATTGGACTGCCTCCATCCAGTGCATAAGATTGAAGTGATATGTGGATTTTGAGGTTTTTGTAAAAAACGAATTTCCTTTAGTCTGTCTGCCATGGTAGACATTAACCAATTACTTTTTTTTTCTTTTTAATCAGTTATAACCCCCCTGCTCCACCTTTGCCCTAGTGATACTAAAGCTGAACTTGTTTTGGCTGCGGCGTGATATTTTAGGGATGGGGTTTACACGTGTGATTGAAGGAGTTGTATTTGTCGTTTGTGGTTACAGGGTTGTATTTGTGGCGCTCCACCACGAAATGAGTCGCTTAGCACATTACCCAATTTTGCGCTAGGAGCCTTTAAAGGCAGGTGGGGGTCAAGTTGTCAATTTTGAGATTTTGATTGATTATTAAACTAAATCTGTTTATTTACGTTATAATGAAATATCAAGGCATAATTTTTTATTCCTTTTGTTTTTAAATGTGTTTTGAAAATACCAAAGCACTCATTCTGACAACCTGTTACTAAAACAAACTTGCCCGTTTCTCATTTTGTCCATCCTGCAGTCTATCATTTCAATTTGTAATAATGTTGCACAGAATTGTCCGATTTTCAATCTGTTTTTTGTATTTGATAGCCACTTTATTGCACATTAATAGCATGTCAATAACTTAAAATTGACCTCAGGTGCACTCTGTCTCATTATGTGGTGGAGCGTCACATTTGTGTTTTTTGTGGTTACAGGGAGGGTTGTATTTGTGTTTTTCATTTGTGGTTACAGGGATGTGTTTATATTTGTCATTTGTGGTTACAGGGTTGTGTTTGTATTTGTCATTTGTGGTTACAGGGTTGTATTGACATTTGTCATTTGTGGTTACAGGGTTGTGTTTATATTTGTCATTTGTGGTTACAGGGTTGTGTTTGTATTTGTCATTTGTGGTTACAGGGTTGTGTTTGTATTTGTCATTTGTGGTTACAGGGTTGTGTTTATATTTGTCATTTGTGGTTACAGGGTTGTGTTTGTATTTGTCATTTGTGGTTACAGGGTTGTGTTTGTATTTGTCATTTGTGGTTACAGGGTTGTATTGACATTTGTCATTTGTGGTTACAGGGTTGTGTTTATATTTGTCATTTGTGGTTACAGGGTTGTGTTTGTATTTGTCATTTGTGGTTACAGGGTTGTGTTTGTATTTGTCATTTGTGGTTACAGGGTTGTGTTTATATTTGTCATTTGTGGTTACAGGGTTGTGTTTGTATTTGTCATTTGTGGTTACAGGGTTGTGTTTATATTTGTCATTTGTGGTTACAGGGTTGTATTGACATTTGTCATTTGTGGTTACAGGGTTGTGTTTATATTTGTCATTTGTGGTTACAGGGAGGGTTGTATTTGTGTATTTACTATTTCACATTTGTGGTTACAGGGTTGTATTGACATTTGTCATTTGTGGTTACAGGGTTCAAACCTGATGATGGGCAGGACATCAGATATGCAGAGGACTGTCTTCAACCTCACTAGTAGGTGCTGTACATGTGTGTGTGTTTACTTTTTTTTTTTGCCTTGTTTTCTATGATGTACCTTTCCTGCTTGTACTCAAGACTCAAAATATTTATCCAACATGCACACACTATTGTTTAATTTTTTTTTTTAGCCGAATCTCTCTCACAACACTCACACAGGTTGTTCAGTTTCATTTTAGCACAGCCCACAATTTTCCCACATAGTGCTGTGACTCTGTTTAGCATGTTTTTATTTTTAACATTTAGCGTTCCATACCAGCATATTTAAAGAAAAAGAAATTACAGACTCGTAAAGGCATGTGTAGAAATTCTGCAAAACTGAAACATCGACCTGGAGACTGAAAAAGACACAAGAATGACTTTTCCTATTTATCACATCTGTTTTAACCCTGGTTGTGCTGAAATAACGGCAGCGGTACTACTACTGCTGGCTGAATTAACAGCAACCATTGTTGTTTTGCAGTAGGGTGGGGTCAAACAACCCTTGATATTGATAGGTAAAACTAAACTTTGTAAAGTTGTAAATCACTGGAAAGCTTAGATAACAAGCTTTTAAATGAGCGAAATTTTGTAGCAGCATGTAGTGTTTATGATAGTGTAAAAAAATAAATAAAGTTTAAAAACTGCGCGTGCACTGGCGATCACTGTTGCGACGTCCGAGACCCAGATTGATTTTAACATGGTATGCAATGTTGTTGCGGTGCAAAAATGTCATGATTCGGTAAATACTATCTCTTGACATAAGTTTTGAAAAAATACAGAGCTTGCGTGGCTTTATTGGTCGTCAAATACTCGGAAAAGTCCAGCGAAATTATCGACTCGATTGTCATGGCGGTGAACACTCATTTCGTGCGAAGTGGCGGCGTCCTTTGGTTGAAAAATGACAATCGCTTGATTTGATGTGGTGCAAAGTACTCGGCAGCATATCGAAAAGACTTAACGACAGTTATTTTGAAGCTGTGTTGTGTTAAAATAAAGTAAAACAATGTATGACATCGAAATCGCTGGGTAGAGCTAAGAAGTACATCGGGCAAAACTTCGCACCGTTCGATTCAGTCCGATCGCGATCAATTTTTCCAAAGTTTTTCAAAAATATTCCACAACCCTTACCTTATCGTCTCCGTCATAGTTTAATTCAACCAAATCCAGCCTCTAAAACTCCTCATCGCCGTCAATATCGTCAAAATTTTGCAAAATACTTTGAGTAATACGAGCGCAAACGCTTGGCCGCCACTTTGTTTCCATGTGATCGAGGCTCGTCCGAAAAAGACAACAAACCAACCTCTAAACCAATCAGAATCCTCGTTGCTTGCGACTGCGGAACAATCTGCACCCATTTCTGCGGCCCTACAATGGCCTTCACGTTCGTTGGGTGACCTTTGAAAGCGAAAGTGAGCCTTCAATTACGATCACCAACTTCATCCCGGAATATTCCGGGAGCCGCCAGACACGCTGGCCCCTGTGTTCCTGGTAAATTCCGGGATTTGCGTGACCAGGGTTAACTAGCATTTAAGTTTAATTTGTCAACAGTGACAGTAATAGTAGTAGTAATAATAATACATGGAATTTATATAGAGCTATATCTTGCAAAAACAAATCAAATCAAAGCAAATCAAATCATTACCTTTGTATTTATATTCAAGAATGCGTTAAATTTTTATACCATTAATGTAATGATCTGGTACAGGTTCTGGATTCTTTCGGAAGTCGATCAGCATTTTAAAATCATTTTAACATTCATTTTAAGTACAGATAGATTGGTTTACACCAGGAGGAACAAGCGTCTAGTTCTACTCAGAGCTTTAGCCGAGGAAGGAAAAAAAGATCACTGGAAAGTTCAGATAACAACCTTTCACGTAAAAGTAATTTCATAGCAGCATGTACTGTTTGTAGTATCTGTCAGTCTCGGAGATTATGGAGTTGCGCTCTAGGCTCTAGAACGCAAAGCCTGGGTAAGTAAGTATGGAGGGCAAGCTGTTACCCATGCAGCAGCCCTCCCCCCCCCCTTCTCCATGTCACCGGAATGGTCCATTGGAATGGCAATTGCCGATACGAACGATTCCAGTGCTGTCGCAGGGGCTGCCAGAACATAGCCATATACAGCTCCGAACTGCCCTGGGGACTCTTTAACTCCCTGATTTTTTCCTCAGGATGGTGTCTAAACACGACATATGTGCGCATACTGCTGGTTTTTTTATTTTGTTGTTATCTGCTGGTTTGTAATGGACAGCAGCAAAACACATAGAGGTCTTGTTTTCTGACCACACAATATGTTCTGATGAGTCCGCTCCGAAGGGCAACAACTTGACGTTAATCTGAGAAAGGCATAGGATCTTCTTCACAAGACTCACAAGAGAGTGCATTGATTTTTATCAGTAACTAAGTCTGTTGATGCAACAACCTGGATTTCTCAGGGAGAAAAAAAAAAAGATTATTCACGCTTGTTATTAACCCTGAGCATATATGTGCGCACACACGCACGCACGCACACACACACGCATGCATGCACACGCACGCATGCACATGCGCACACACACACACACACGCACACGCATGGGGGATGGGATAGCATAATGGTCAGAACATTGCGCTAGTAATTTGACGACCCCAGTTCAACTCCCGTTCGAGGGGATTTTTCCCCTGGAGTTAACATCAGTGCTGACTCCGCTCTCCCCAAAAGTCTTTCTGATGAGACTTTAAACTGAGGCCCCGTGTGCAGGCAAAACATCTTGCGCACACGTTAAATCCTATTCCGCTTTTTGTAAGAGTAGGCCATTGTGTGCCGGTGGGAACAGATGACAGGATTTACAAAACTGCATACACACAGGGACTGGATGAAAACCCCCACATGTGAGCTTATTCCATTATCCTCATTATAAAAGAATAAATAAAATAAATAAAAAATAAACACACACACACACACACACACACACTCTTTCTCACACTCTCTGTCTCTCACAACACACTTTCTCTTCTGACCCCACCCCCCTCTTCACTAGTCTCCTCTCTCTTTCTCCCTCTCTTTAGTCTCTTCCCCCAACTCCCCTCTTTACTAGTCTTCATCTACCCCCTCCTCTTTCTCCTTATACTCGGGCACGCAAGCTATTTGCTTTTTTTTTTGCTTTTTTTTTTTTAAAGCTTTAAAAAAAACAAACATTTTGGACAGTATACCCATGGATATAAATGTGACGCTCTACCTCGAAATGAGTCGCTCAACACATAACCCACTTTTCTGCTAGGTGCCATTTTTAGGTAGGTTGGGGTCAAGTTGTCGATTTTGAGATTTTGATTGAATATAACATTATTGTTCTACATTGTAATGAAATATAAGTCATAATTTTGCATCCTTTTGCATTTAAACGTGTTTTAAAAATACCTAAACCCTCATTCTGACTACCTGTTATGATGCTAAACTTGTCACTTTTTCATTTTGCCGTTTCCGACAGTCTATCATTATAACTTGTAATAACTTTTCATAGAATTGTCCGATCTTTAATCTGTTTTTTGTATTGAATAGCCTTTTTATTGCAGATTAATAACATGTCAATAACTAAAAATTGACCCCTGGTGCAATGCAACTCCTTATGTGGTGGAGCGTCACAAATATAAGACATTTGAGATTTGCTAGAAGATGAGAAAAAAAATGTAAAGCTATATCAATTTTTGGACAGTGGAATGAAACGGGGGGTAAAAAACTAACAGCAAGGGGGAAAAAAGCATAAAAAAAGAGAGAAAAATTAATTAATTTTTTCTTTTGAAAAGGAAGGAAGGTGGCAGGATGGTTTAAGACATTCGCCTGCCAACAAATCAACCATGAGGTTCTGGGTTCGTACCCCCCTTTCTTCCCAGTTTGACGAAAAAAATCGAACTGAATGTCAAAGTCATTCGAATGAGACTATAAACCAAGGCCCCATGTGCGAATGCACGCAGAACATCTTGGGCACAAGTTAAAACACCGTTCCGCCTTTTGAAAGAGCAGGCCATCGTGTGCTGGTAGGAGCGGATGACAAAATTATAAAAATCCATCATGCACACAGGTTTCGTGTTTAGACACCATCCCTTAGGGAAAAAAATAATGGGTAGGCATTGCACTTGTGGCGACGCGCTCTCCCCAGGGAGAGCAGCCTGAATTTCATGCAGAGAAATTTGCTGTGACATAAAGTGGTATAAAAAAAAAAATATAAAAAAAATGATGCAAACAACAGGCAAACATACTGAAACTTGGTGAAAAATACTGAAAATTGCCATGAGAATACTGAAATCAGTAGTATGGGGGTGCACAGGTCTGGTATATGCAAGAACTGTGTCTTCTTTTTTTTGTCAGGTTATCATTTTTTCACATTCAGTACATACTTTTGAAAAAGTTTATTGCATTTGAGTATGTTGTTTTATGTTTCCCAGCTAAACACTCTGGGGGTCACCCAGAATGTGCACTCTGACTCACTAATCCCACCTGGGAATCATTGTGCGACTAAAATTGCACACTGAATCAGAAGTTTGCATGCATGACTGTTTTCAGGTAACTCGCCATATAGGCAGCCATACTCTGATTTCAGAGGATATTTTCTCCTTTAAAGGAGAGTGCAGGTTGTTGTGTAAAGGGACGGGATAGTATAATGGTCAGAACATTGCGCTCGCAAT
Organism: Stramonita haemastoma; assembly: GCA_030674155.1. Classification (NCBI taxonomy): domain Eukaryota; kingdom Metazoa; phylum Mollusca; class Gastropoda; order Neogastropoda; family Muricidae; genus Stramonita; species Stramonita haemastoma. The sequence goes on from CM060332.1 coordinate 23,125,695, forward strand.
TTGACGACTTGAGTTCGACTCCTGTTTGAGGGGACTTAGTGAAGGCCTCGGCAATTCGCTGACATCAGTAACTGACACAGCTTTTGGCCTGGGCCAAGCATTTCAGTATGAAGAGAGGGAGAAGTGGGTTAGAGAAGTATGGGCCTTTTATCCATGTATGTTCTTGACTTTGTTGGGCTTATTGATGTATGTTATTCTCTTTGTTGGGCTTATTGATGTATGTTCTTCTCTTTGTTGTGCTTATTCTTGTACATTGTTGACTTTGTTTATTATTCATGTATGTTCTTTGTTGTTATTCATGTCTGTTCTTGACTTTGTTATTATTTATAGTTGTTCTTGACTTTGTTATTATTCATGTCTGTTCTTGACTTTGTTGTTATTCATGTCTGTTTTTGACTTTGTTATTTATTTATGGTTGTTCTTGACTGTTTTGTGCTTATTCATGTCTGTTCTTTACTTTGTTGTGCTTATTCATATACATTCTTCACGTTGTTGTGTTGACAGGACTGGCACTTCAAGACATCAGAGACCTGACAGAGAAATGGAAAACCAGGCAGCATAGCTGGGCATGGCATGTCAGGTAAGGGCTGTGTGCTCGTGTGTGTCTGATGCCTATTCAGTATAGATTTATTTTTCTGTGGTTACCAGTTGGATGGGTGACCGTTTGCGCACCTTGGCTTTAGTACAGTTCTCCTAGCTGTAAATGGGTACCTGCCCTCTTTAGGGTCAGGGAAGATAAAGCAGCGAGGGAGAGGAGATGGGCGCCGCCCTCAGTATGCTGGCCCCTAGAGAAGCTGAGGTCTCTGACACCTTGCTTCCCTACGAATGGGAACAGATGACAATATTTACACTACTGCATACACATAGGAAGTGGATGAAAAAAAAAGCACATGAGTGCTTATTCTATTATCCTTGATATAAAAGAATAAAATGAATTTTAAAAAATAAATAAAAATTAAATAAAAATAAAAATAAATGACTGACTAGGTTATGGGACACCTTTACCTTACCTTTATTTATTTATTTATTTTTTTTTTTTAATTAAGCAGCCAGTAAATGGCAAATCATACATAAAACAATATGCAGCAAATTGTCACTTATTATATCAGCAGATTATTTGGTCGTTGGATTGTTTGTTTTGTTCTTTGTTGTTGTTGTTTTTTTGAGGGGGGGGGGGGGGGTAGATAGTAACCTTATGCTAACTGCAGACATTTGCTAAAAATATTTGTCATACTCACTCCCCATCTAAGTCTACCTGCAGTAGTGGAGGTATATATAAAAAAAAAATTGGTATAGAAATTTTGTGGAAGGCGCAAAAAGTAGTCGATAACTTTACTTTTTTTTGTTAGTTGTTGGGTTCACTGATGGTTTGTTTCTGATGGAACAATAGATTTGAACACACACCTAGACCGCAAGATGTGTGTGGTTAATTCTCTTTTGAGCCTGAACCTTCCCTCCTGTCCACCAGACCTCAAGGGTTGGTCTAGGTGCTAGTCTTTCAGACAAGTTGTGGTGCTGTAAGCAACACACATTTAGAACACAAGAAACCACAGCCACATGAAAGTTGTCCCTGGGAGAATTCAGGAGAGAAAAGCCATTCCTGAAGGGAAACAGTACACACGCACAGACAGGAAAATTTGAAAATGAAATAATAGGTTGTGCTGCTCATGTGGCTGAGCTCTCTACCCAGGGAGAGCAGCCTGATTTACACACAGAGAACTCTGCGGGGATTGAAAGTGACAGGCAATACAGGTTAACTGTTGGTTTCAGTCACATGAACAATCAACTCTGCAGTACAGGTAAAATGATCAATTTTGCGGTAAAGGTAAAATGAACAACTTTGCGGTATATGTAAAATGAACAATTTTGCAGTTCAGGTAAAATGAACAATTTTGCGGTACAAATAAATTGAACAATTTTGCAGTACCGGTAAAATGAACAATTTTACAGTACAGGTAAATTGAACAATTTTGTAGTACAGGTAAAACAATCAATTTTGCTGTACAGGTAAATTGAACAATTTTACAGTACAGGTATATTGAACAATTTTACAGTACAGATGAATTGAACAGTTTTACAGTACAGGTAAAATGAACAATTTTGACAGTACAAGTAAATTGAACAATTTTGCAGTACAGGTAAATTGAACATTTTTGCAGTATATGTAAAATGAACAATTTTGTAGTACAGGTTAATTGAACGATTTTGCAGTACAATAAGAACAATTTTGCAGTACAGGTAAAAGGAATAATTTTACAGTACAGGTATATTGAACAATTTTGCAGTACAAATAACTTGAACAATTTTGCAGTATTGGTAAAATGAACAACTTTTGCAGTACAGGTAACTTGAGCAATTTTACAGTACAGATAAATTGAACAATTTTACATTACAGGTAAAATGAACAATTTTGACTGTACAAGTAAATTGAAGAATTTTGCAGTACAGGTAAATTGAACAATTTTGCAGTATAGGTAAATTGAACAATTTTGCAGTACAGGTGAATTGAAGAATTTTGCAGTACAGGTAAATTGAACAATTTTGCAGTACAGGTAAAATGAATAATTTTAGATGGGATAGTCTTGTTAACGCAGATGAGAGGGAGTTTTTTCACCAGATTTTTTAGAAAGTATGGAAATGTTTCTTTTTATTTTGTTGTAGCTTTATTTTTTTCATGAAATTTGGTTTTTTGATTCTCCTTATTTTTTATTAAAAAAAATAACTTTTTCTAAGAGAGTAAGTAATAACTTTTTATCTGGTTATCCTATAGAAGTTGGTTAAAAACTGTAATGCACTATTTGTTGTTATCATTTTATGTTGTTCACTACAAACAGTAAAAATGCCCACATTTTTTTGCAACTTTCTTCAAAGATATATGTCATCAGTAATCAGGTACACCTTTTCTTTTATCTTTGGTACCTTGAGGGGAGACAGTTGAGATAAACATTTAATTAAATTTTTTTCTGGATCTCCCATGTCTGTTTTTTTTGTTATTGTACAAAAACAGTTGTTTACATCCACAGATAGTTTTTGCACAGTCAGTATCATAAACACATTTCAAAAAGCAGTTAAAAAAAGACATCTTCTGCATGTAAGGTTTGGTCTTTTCAAGATGACACAATCCATTCTAAGACTTCCCTGTCCACACAGAGAGATGTGGTAGTTGTGATTTTGCCTTCATTTCAAGGTCTCTGTCCCCATGCTTTAACACTTTAGTTGTGATACTTTTAGCATGCAATTCCAGTCACCAAAAAAAATATGTCATGGGGAATTACCAATACCAACACCAATACTTTATCATCTCAATAAATAGAAAATTTCATGTGGGTTACAAGCCAACTATAAGAACAATAAACAGAACACGTTTATCACGGAAAGTAATATAAATTTTTATTTTGGTTGATGTCAGTAGTCAAAATCATCCACACCATGCAGGCCATTTTAGTTTCATTCAGTTTGAGGTGAAGGTGTACAAGGATTTGGCGATTCTTTGGATACATGATTCATGCTAAATGTCATTGTGCTTTAAAGTTGTTCTCTTTGCTTTACACTGCAAGTCCTTGCCAGTGCTTATTTCAGGCCTGTGTACTTATACTTTGGTCATAAAAATACCCTCGTTTTCATTAAGGCCTTATTTTGTTATCAAATATCTTTTACAGTTTTTTTGGCCTCAAAAAATCTTTGAAAGCCACAATTAAAAAAAAAAAACTCTCATCGTGCCACTGAGCTATTTTAAAACACCTCTAGCACACTGGACAAGAAGAATGCCTGTTGCTATGAAAACAATGTGACAGAAACAGCTGGCCTGGGTTACTTCAGTGTAACTGTGATGGGGAGTTGTGTTCTCCAACATAAGTGAGCGAAGGAAAATAACCATTTTGGCAGTCAGTCATTGTAATGTCAACAAAGAGATATATAAAACCATTTTTGCGAACTTTCATCTCAGTCCAGAATGTTGTCCCCCCACCCCACCCCCCCTAAAAATCCTTCTCTCCCAAAAAATGAAAGGATATGAAGGAAAATAACCATCAGCATTCAGTCTGTCTTTGGGTAAAGGGATGGGCGATTGAGATGATAAGATTGTTAAAGGTTACTGCTAATTAAAAAAAAAAAAAAAAGAAGTCAAGAAGAGATTACTGTAAGGTCTTAAAATGTCTGAAGTGTGTGTGCGCACGCATGAATGAAATGAGGAATGTCTTTGTTTCGTCCATTTACAGTAATCAGTATGGTTTGTTTTTCTTAGGATTTTTTTTTTCAAGAAAAGTATATACATTATAATATATTTTTTTTTTATAGTACTTTGCATTTTTAAATCAAAAGTTGGAGCTTTGTGTTGTAGCAGGAGACTCTCTGAATAATCTATTGTTTGATTTAAAAAACAACAACTCCCCCACCCCCCTGAAAAAGATCTTTAGCCCCCAAGCATTGGAGATGTAGTCTTCAGGCTGTTATAAAAAGAGATGTATCCAGACCCTCCCCCCAAAAAAAAATACAATAAAAAATAAAATAAAAATAAAATAAAACAACCAAAACATAACCCCCACAAAAATTGACTTTTGTTTTATGAAAACAGTTTCTCCAGTCTAGTTTATGTTAATTTTTGTTCAGTCTGTTTCAGAGGATTATTAATATTTGATAGAAACTTTTTTCCCCACGATTGTAGATTTTTTTTGTCTTTAATATTTTATAAAAGAAATATGGCTCTCTTGCTACTAGAATTTTTTTGTAAAACAATGAAGATTTGATCCAGACAGAAAGATAATGAACAACAGAGATTAAACATACGTTTAAAATCTTAGAGAGATACTTTTCAAAACTAGAGACACATTTTATTGTAAGTTGAAAAATCAGTTACTACCTGCTATCAGTATTCCCTGTGTGCTATGTTCTTACAGTAAAAGTATGTATGGATTTTTTTCTAAACTCAGTAAAAAAAAAATCTAAGTTAAACATACATGCATGTGGATGTACACACACGCACGCACAGACAAACACACGCACGCACAGACAAACACACACACACACACACACACACACACACACACACACACACACACACACACACACACACACACATAGACACACACACACACACACATACACTCACTCACTCACTCACTCACTCACTCACTCACTCACTCACTCTGTCTCTGTCTGTCTGTCTGTCTGTCTGTCTGTCTGTCTGTCTGTCTCTGTCCATCTCCCTCCCTCCCTCCCTCCCTCCCTCCCTCCCTCCCTCTCTCTCTCTCTCTCTCTCTCTCTCTCTCTCTCTCTCTCTCTCTCTCTCTCTCTCTCTCTCTCTCTCTCTCTCCTTCTCTTTCTCTCTGTGATGAAAAAGAAGCAAAATTTATTGCTTACTCAGTGTACCATCTCAGAATAAAATTTTTACTTTAACTTTGACACACACACATATGGTGCATGTGCATGCGTTCGTTCGTGCGTGCGTGTGTGCACGCGCATGCCCCCCCCCCCCCCACATACACACTCATACACACACACTGTGTCTAGGGGGGAGGGGATAGTATAAGGGTCAGAACATTGTGCTCGCAATTTAACGACGGGAGTCGAACTCCCGTTTCAGATTATTTTTCTCCCGGAGTTAACATCAGTGCTGACTCCACTCTCCCCAAAAGTCTTTCAGATGAGACTGTAAACCGAGGCCCCATGTGTGATTGCATGCAGAACATCTTGCGCACACATTAAATCCTGTTCTGCTTTTCGTAAGAGTAGACCATTGTGTGCCAGTGGGAACAGATAATTACAAAACTGCATACACACGGGGACTGGATGAAAAAAAATACACGAGTGCTTGTTCCATTATCCTTGATATAAAAGAATAAATAAATACAAAAGAATAAATAAATAAAATAAATAAATAGTCCAGCGCCTTTTTATTTTTGTGTGTGTTAAGATTTGTAATAGGTCTCCTTTTTCACAGTATTTGTTTTGCTGTTGTTGTTTTTTAGGAGGAGGGGATGGGGAATGTTTTTGTCATAGGTTTTTCATTGCTGTCATTGGAGGGGGAGGGGGTGTCACATATTATGATAGCTTTTTCTTATGCAAAGTTCAGTGATTGAAATTTATTTACCTTTTTATTTATGGCATTGGAATCGTTGATTTTGTTAGGAATAGCTGGAAATGCGTTTTCCTTTTTGTTTATTGCAGTTTATTAGGTTAATAACACAAAAGCTAGGGTTTTTTTTTTCATTATTTCACATGTAATGAAACTCTTGAGATTCCTTCTCCCATACATTACTAACTACACCCCTCCCCGACATACACACACACACACACACACACACACACACACACCACACACACACACACACACATCCACTCCTATCTCTTCTCTCTCTCTCTGTCTCTCTGTCTCTCCCGTCTCTCTGTCTCTCTGTCTCTCTCTCTCTCTCCTCTCTCTCTCTCTCTCTCTCTCTCTCTCTCTCTGTTTAGTTTAACCACTTGTGAAAAGACATTAGATGTATATGAATACCACACTTTGTTATACATGTTGTGACTGATCTGTATTATTGATACTGTGTGCAGATGGTGCCCATGATGGAAGAGGCAGCAGCTCAAGACTATCATCACACCAAATAATAAAAACGGGAAAGAAACTTTCAATGCATCTTAAAAAAAATTTAAAAAACTACATGGAAAATGCATAGAATTTTGTCGCTGGCCAGACGTTGAGCATGTGTGACATTGTGTGGAATCCATTTCAAAGTGCTTTAGGACTGGTGACATTGTGTGGAATCTATTTCAAAGTGCTTTAGGATTGTGGTGACATTGGGTGGGAATCAATTTCAAAGTGCCTTAGGATTGTGGTGACATTGTGTGGAATCCATTTCAAAGTGCCTTAGGATTGTGGTGACATTGTGTGGAATCCATTTCAAAGTGCTTTAGGATTGTGGTGACATTGTGTGGAATCCATTTCAAAGTGCCTTAGGATTGTGGTGACATTGTGTGGAATCCATTTCAAAGTGCCTTAGATTGTGGTGACATTGTGTGGAATCCATTTCAAAGTGCCTTAGGATTGTGGTGACATTGTGTGGAATCCATTTCAAAGTGCTTTAGGATTGTGGTGACATTGTGTGGAATCAGTTTTAAAGTGCTGTAGGACTGAAGCATGAGGTGTTGATGGTGCAATATTGTGGATGGCTTTAGTCTCGGCAGTGGAAGTAGAGGAGAGATGCTATGAGCTAGCTGATGGAGAATGTTGCACAGGATACCCTTTAAGCTCCTGTGAGAAGCGGGTTATTCATTTTTGATGATGCGATGATCACCACTGTGCGGTCTGATAGGTAGAAGACTGAGCAATGAAAAATCACAACTAGCAGGGTGAATTTAAAGCTATCAAAGTCACAACCCACTACATTATAAAAAATCTGTCCATTAAGGGAAATAATTGTTCACTGCTACAGCTCTTTTATGACCCCCTCCCCTTCCCAACCTCGGCGACGGGATAGCCCAGTGGTCGAAACATTGTGCTCGCAATTTGAGAACCCGAGTTTGATTCCCACTCAAGGAAATTTTTCTCGTGGAGTGACTCTATTTTCCCCGAAAGTCTTTCGATGAGATTCTAAACTGAGGCCCCGTGTGCGAACGCATGCAAAACATCTTGCACACACGATTAATCCTGTTCCGTTTTTCGTAAGGGTAGGCCATCGTGTGCTGGTGGAACAGATAACATTTACAAAACTGCATACACACGGGACTGGATGTTAAAAAGCACATAAGTGCTTACTCCATTAACCTTGATGTAAAATAAATAAATGAATAAATACAATAAATAAATAAAGTAAAATAAAACCCCAACCTTCCTTGCTGAAATAAAGCCATCCAAAATACTGCTCCATCCCCACCCACCCACCCTCTTCCCTCCCTCATCCCCCATCCCCTCCCCTTCCACATCCCTCCCCTCCCACATACCCGATTCCAGCTCCATTACAACCATTGCTTCCCCCTTACCCTTCCTTACCTTAGTGTACTTACTGGAAATGTGTTTCGCTTTGTGTTGATGAGGTGTATACTAATGTGTGTATAGTGTGTTTTGTGTTTTAGGTATGTGCTAATGTGTGTATAGTGTGTTTTGTGTTTTAGGTATATACTGATGTGTGTATAGTGTGTACTTTGTGTTTATGAGTGTATACTGATGTGTGTATAGTGTTTTTTTTTGTGTTGATAAGGTGTATACTGAGTTGTGTAATAGTGTGTTTTGTGTTGATGAGGTGTATACTAATGTGTGTTTGAATGTGCTTTATGTTGAGGAGTGTATAGTTATGTGTGTAGAGTGTGCTTTGTGTTGAGGTGTATATTGAGGTGTATACTGAGGTGTATAGTGTGTTTTGTGTTGAGGTGTATACTGATATGTGTATAGTGTGTTTTGTGTTTAAGAGGTATACTGATGTGTATATAGGGTGCTCTTTGAATTGAAGACTTCTTCCCCAGACCTACCCCTCACCCTGCAGAAATAAAACTATTAAAAATCCTCCACCACTCCCTTGCTCTAGTCTACTGCTGAATTAAAGACATCTTAGGTGTTTGCTCCCCCCCCCCCCTTTGACCTTGGAAAGGCCACCCTTTTGACAACTGTTGTGTCCCCCCCCTTTCCTCTCTCCCCCCCCCCCCCCCCCCCCCACCTCCTTCCTCCATATGCTCCTTTTGAAAAGGAGTCTGGCTTTGTTTTTTTTTTTAAGAATGTGTGTGTGTGTATGCATACGTGTGTGTGTATGCATGCGCGTGTGTGTGTGTGTGTGTGCACGCGCAAGCAAAGAGCTCTGTTATAAATGAACTCTTCGTGGTAATCCCTCACAGATGAGGGTTTGGGATTTTTACAATCTTCGGGGTCATCTCAAAGTGCAGACTTGCTAGCGCCTAATTCCCTTTGGGTATATATAGGCATGCAAACAATCAAACATGCACACGAAAGATCCAGTAACTTGTGTTGGCGCTCATTGGGTTATGGGAACATGAACATACCCAGCATGCACACAGTGCCTTCAGAGAGATGGGCTGTGCCAGGTTCAACTTGCTCAAGAGAGAGTGTGTGAACAGTTCAGTGCAGTGCAGCACAATTATTTAATCCTTGGTTATTGACCATGATAATGATAAGATGAGGGTGAAGGGGGTGAAGAGTTAAGGTACAAGAGATCACCACCTCCATAAGTGCCGAAATAAAAGTGGCACTGTAGTAGAGTGCTGTGACACCAGTATATACAACAAACTGCATTATATTGCATAATGCGGTATATATGCGGTATAAGATATGAATCTTGCCATAACACTGCAATACTTAAACCGTCGCACATCACACTTCACAACAGCGATGCCTTACCGTCACCACACAACATAATCCGATACCCTACCATCACTACAGAACTCCGATACCTCGCCGTCACTACATAACTCTGATACCATACCGTCACACTACATAACTCCCGATACCTTACCGTCGCTACACAACTCCGATACCTCGCCGTCACACTACATAACTCCCGATACCTTACCGTTGCTACACAACTCCGATACCTCGCCGTCACTACATAACTCTTGATACCATACCGTCGCTACACAACTCAGATACCTTGCCGTCACTACATAACTCTGATACCTCACCGTCACTACACAACTCTGATGTCGCTACATAACTCTGATACTGTCGCTACACAACTCCGATACCTCGCCGTCACTACATAACTCTGATACCATACCGTTGCTACATAACTCTGATACCTTGCCGTCGCTACACAACTCCGATACCTTGCCGTCACTACATAACTCTGATACCATACCGTCGCTACATAACTCTGATACCTTACCGTCGCTACACAACTCCGATACCTTACGGACGCTACAGAACTCCGATACCTCGCCGTCACTACATAACTCCGATACCTTACCGTCACTACACAACTTCGATACCTTACCGTCACTACACTACATAACTCCGATACCTTGCCGTCACTACACTACATAAGTCAGATACCTTACCGTCACTACACAACTTCGATACCTTACCGTCACTACACTACATAACTCCACTACATAACTCCGATACCTTGCCGTTACTACACTACATAACTCCGATACCTTACCGTCACTACATAACTCCGATACCTTGCCGTCACTACACTACATAAGTCAGATACCTTACCGTCACTACACAACTTCGATACCTTACCGTCACTACACTACATAACTCCGATACCTTGCCGTCACTACACTACATAAGTCAGATACCTTACCGTCACTACACAACTTCGATACCTTACCGTCACTACACTACATAACTCCGATACCTTGCCGTCACTACACTACATAAGTCCGATACCTTACCGTCACTACACAACTTCGATACCTTACCGTCACTACACTACATAACTCCGATACCTTGCCGTCACTACACTACATAAGTCCGATACCTTACCGTCACTACACAACTTCGATACCTTACCGTCACTACACTACATAACTCGGATACCTTACCGTCACTACACTACATAACTCGGATACCTTACCGTCACTACACTACACAACTTCGATACCTTACCGTCACTACACAACTTCGATACCTTACCGTCACTACACAACTTCGATACCTTACCGTCACTACACTACATAACTCTGATACCTTGCCGTCACTACAGTACATAACTCGCGATACCTTGCCGTCACTACACTACATAACTCCGATACCTCACCGTCACTACACTACATAACTCCGATACTCACCGTCACTACACTACATAACTCCGATACCTTGCCGTCACTACACTACATAACTCCGATACCTCACCGTCACTACACTACATAACTCCGATACCTTACCGTCACTACACTACATAACTCCGATACCTTGCCGTCACTACACTACATAACTCTGATACCTTACCGTCACTACACTACATAACTCTGATACCTTACCGTCACTACACTACATAACTCCGATACCTTACCGTCACTACACTACATAACTCCGATACCTTGCCGTCACTACACTACATAACTCCGATACCTTGCCGTCACTACACTACATAACACCGATACTTTGCCGTCACTACACTACATAACTCCGATACCTTGCCGTCACTACACTACATAACTCCGATACCTTGCCGTCACTTCACTACATAACTCCGATACCTTGCCGTCACACTAAACTCCGATACCTTATCGTCGCTACACATACTGTGATACCTTGCCGTCACTACAACATACTGCGTTACCTTACTGGGCCAGTGTATGCAATAAAACGTAGTAGTATGCATCCTAAAAGTGATAATTTACAATATATGATGCACCACAGCAAAATGCAGGGCCACTGCCACATGCACAAACACCAGACAAGACGCACATACACCAGATAGCTCGCATGCACACCTCCCTCTAAGAAAAAGACGCATTTTTCAAAAATAAGAAAAATAGGGCCGGTTCGAGTCGCGTCCTATCCCGACTTATGCACAGTAACAGAGCGCACAGCACGTAGTCTTGTAATGTATGCATACACGGCATCTGTAATATGCGTAGCACCGGTTTTGTGGCGACACCACATCCCCCAAGACGACAACCTGGCTTGAAAAGTTTGTCGACAGAAAACTGGACCATTAGGCCGTATGCGCAATAAAAGTGTACGCAGTAGCATACATACAGACTAGAAACGATAATATACAATTATATGATGCACCACAGCAACGTGCAGGACTGCTGTCTGCCATACGCACAAACAAGAAAACGCACACAAACACCACCAGTGCGCGAGCAAGCAAGCTCACATACACCCCCCCCCCCCCCCCCTCAAGAAACGGGTGCATCTTTCGAAAAGGTGTGACAAAAAGGCCGGTTCGAATCCCTACCCCGACCTGTGCACAGTAACAGAACCCACAGTACCGACACAGTGCTGTACTGTATGCGTACACACTATTAGCATCTCTGATATACGTGGCGCTGGTCTTGTGGCGACACCACATCCGCGGAGACGACAACATGGCTTGAATAGAGCAGGTTCGCGGGAAGAAAACTGGACCAGTGCACACAATAAAATATAGTTGCATACATAATAAAAATTATAGTATACAATAATAATATGCACCACAGCAAAGTGCAGGGTCTCTGCCACATGCACAAATTCAAGGAAACGCGCGAATACACACCAACCTCTAAGAAAAAGGAGCGTTTTTCGAAAAAAAAGAATAAAGGACCGGTTTGAGTCGCGTTCTACCCCGACTTCTGCACAGTAACAGAGCCCAGGGCACCGAGACAGTTCTGCACTGTATGCATACACACTTTACTAGCATCTTTGATATGCGTGGCGTCAGATTTGTGGCGACATCACAGTTCCGAAGCCGACAACCTGCCTTGAATAGAGCAAGTTTGTCGGAAGGAAACCGGACCAGTGTACGAAACAAAACGTAGTAGCATAAATACTAAAAATGATAATAATAATATGATGCATCACAGCAAAGTGCAGGGCCATCGCCATATGAACGAACACAAGAAAATGCACACACAAACATCGGCCCGTGCACGCAAGCAAGCGTGTATACACACACCCCTCTCTAAGAAAGGGGCGCATTTTTCGAAAAGATGTGACAAGAAGGGCCGGTTTGAGTCCCTCCCTACCCCTACTTTCGCACAGTAACAGAGCCCACGGCACCGAGACAGTGCTGTACTGTATGCATACACACTTTACTAGCATCTTCGATGATCGTGGCGCGAGTTTTGTGGCGACACCACAGCCTCGAGGACAACCACCTCGCTTGAATAGAGCAAGTTTGTCGAAAGGAAACTGGACCAGCGTGGCCAATAAAATGTAATAACATGCATACTAAAAACGATAAAATACAATAATATGATGCACCACAGCAAAGTGCAAGATTGCTGCTACATGAACAAACACAAGGAAGCAGACACACAAACGCCAGCGTAAGCATGCAAGCGCGCGCATACACACCCGCCTCCCAAGACCCGCGTGCGAACGCACGCAGAACACCTTGCGCACACATTAGATCCTGTTCCACTTTTCGTAAGAGTAGGCCATCGTGTGCCGGTGGGAACAGATGACATTTACAAAACTGCATACACACGGGGACTGGATGTAAAAAAAAGCACAAGAGTGCTTATTCCATTATCCTCGATATAAAAGAATAAAATAATAGACAAAGGCACGTTTTTCAAAAAGATGTGACAAAAAGGGCCGGTTCTAGTCCCGTCCAATCCCGACTTTTGCACAGTAACAGAGACCACGGCACCGAGACAGTGCTGCACTGTACGCATACACACTTTACTAGCATCTTTGATATGCTTAGTACCGGATTTGTGGCGACTCAAAAGCCACGAAGATGACATTAGGGCTCGAATAGAGCAAATTTGTTTGAAAGTAAACTGGACCAGTGTACCAAACAAAACGTAGTAGCACACATACTAAAAATACTGATATACAACAATATGGTGTCCTCTGGATGATACTATAAACCGAGGCCCCGTGTGTGAACGCACGCAGAATATCTTGCGCACTCGTTAAATCTTGTTCCACTTTTCGTAATAGTAGGCCATCTTGTGCCGGTGGGAACAGATGACATTTACAAAACTGCATACACACGGAGACCGGATGTAAAAAAAGCACATCAGTGCTTACTCCATTATCCTCGATCAAAAAAAAAAAAAGATGCTCCACAGCAGAGTGCAGGGCTGCCGTCACACGCAGAAACACAAGACAACGCACACGCAAAACACCAGCGCGCGCACGCAAGTGTGCACTCACAAGCGCGAGCGCGCGTGCATATAGGCTACACGCCCCCCCCCCCCCCCCCCCCCCCCCCTCCGAAAAAAAAGGGGGCGCGTTTTTCGAAAAGATGTGACAAACGGGGCGGATGGAGTACCGTCCCACCCTGACTTTTGCACAGTAACAGAGCCCACGGCAACGAGACAGTGCTGTACTGTATGCGTGCACACTATAACTGGCATCTTGTATATGCACGGCGCTGGACTTGTGGCGACAAAACATCCCTGAAGACGACAATTCGACATGAATAGAGCCAGTTTGTTTGGAAGGAAACTGGACCAATGTACGGAATAAAACGTTATAGCATACATGCTACAATGATAATATACAATAATATGATGCACCACAGCAATCTGCAGGGTCACTGCCATATGCACAAACACATGACAACGCACACACAAACACCAGCAGGCGCACGCAAGCCTGCGCCCATAGCCCCCCCCCCCCCCCCCCCCCCCCTCCCCCAGCAAGAAAATGGGGTGGGTTTTGTAAAGATGTGACAAAAAGGGCCGGTTTGAGTCACGCCCTACTCCGATTTTTGCACAGTAACAGAGCCCAAGACACTGAGACAGTGCTGTAATGTATGTATACACACTTTATTAGCATCTTTGATATGCAAGGCGCTGGACTTGTGGCGACACCACATACCCGAAGACGACAACCTGGCTTGAATAGAGCAAGTTTGTCGGAAGTAAATTGGACCAGTGTGCACAATTAGAAGCAGTAGCATATATACTAAAAATGATAATATACAATTATATGATGCAGCACAGCTAAGTGCGGGGGCGTTGCCACATACATAAACACAAGAAAACGCACACACAAAATCCAGCCCGCGCATGCAAGCACGCATACACATCCCCGTCAAAGGAAACAGTACATTTTTCAAAAGACGTTACAAAAAGGGCCATTTTGAGTCCCGTCCTACCCCGACTTTTGCACAGAAACAGCCCACGGCACCGAAACAGTGCTGTACTGTCTCCATACCTACTTTACTAGCATCTTTGATGTACGTGGCGCCGGACTTGTGGCGACACCACAGTCACTTAGACCACAATCTGCCTTGAATGGAACAAGTTTCTCGGAAAGTAGCTTACATACTAAAAATGATAATACACAAAAATAATTATGATGCACCACAGCAAAGTGCATGGCCGCCGCCACATTCACAAAGACGAGAAAACGCACACACAAACGCCAGTACACGCACACAAGAACGTGCGCATACACACCCCCTTCCAAGGAAAATCGCGTTTTTTTCGAAAAGATTAGTGACAAAAAGGGCCGGTTTCAGTACCGTCCTACCCTAACTTTGGCACAGTAACAGAGCCCATGGCACCCAGACACTGCTGCACTGTATGCTTACACACTCTTCAAACATCTTTGATATACAAGGTGTCAGATTTGTGGCGACACCACAGCCCAGAAGACGAAAATCTGGCTTGAATAGAACAAGTTTGGTGGAAGGAAACGAGACCAGCGTAGAAATAAAACGTAGTAGCAGACATACTATAAATGATAATATATAACAATATGACGCACCACAGCGAAGTACAGGGCCGCTGCCACATGCACAAACACAAGAAACACACACACGAGGACAAGGGCATACACACACCTTAGTTACCAAACCCAAAGCTACATGCATTATTGCAAGCATGGACACACAACACACACACACACACACACACACACACACACACACACACACACACACACACACACACACACACACTTACTTACTTACTTACACACATACACACACACGCACCTTGTAAATGAGCACGCATGTGCATGCGCACACAAACTCGCTCACATGCACATGTAGGCACCACACTGACAAACATACCCACACACTCACACATACACACTCGCGCACACAAGTGCCACAGTTTCTTTCCCTTTTGTAATGTCACTTTAAATAAAGAGACCTTAAATTGAAGGAAACAGACAGACAGACAGACAGACAGACAGACAGACACACACACACACACACACACACACACACACACACACACTATAAACCGAGGCCCGGGTGCAAACGCACGCAGAACACCTTGCGCACACGTGAAATCCTGTTCCACTATTCGTAAGAGTAGGCCATCGTGTGCCGGTGGGAACAGATGACAAGATTGACAAAAAACTGCATACATACGGGGACAGGATGTAAAAAAAGCACACGAGTGCTTATTCCATTATCCTCGATATAAAAGAACAATAAAAACACACACACACACACACACACACACACACACACACGCACGTACAACACACACACACACACACAACACGCACGTACACACAACACACACACACACACACACACACACACACACACACACACACACACACACACACACACGCGCGCGCGTGCGCGCGCGCGCAGAGTTCTCGTCTGATCTGTGCAACGATTATTACACGAAATTACTTGACGAGATATAGGAAATAAACAATCTGGCATCAGATAAGATTTATAATTATACGAAAAACGTTTCAATCCAAAACAAGTGTATACACACATGTGTGTCGGTCATGTTCGACGATGTTCTCCAAAACAGCAAGGAGGGGAGGAGTGGTTGCTGTTTCAGAAATTGGGCAGAAATTTGATTAAAGTGAATGCGCCTGGCCCACAACACACACCCCACTCTCTCCACCAAGATGTTCTCCAAAGGCTAACTTACTACCCCCCAGGGTTGCAATACATAAGGACTGTGCAAGTCCAGTCCAGCCTCCTAGTCAGAGAGTCATAGTCAATCACTAAAGAGTAAGCTGAAATGCAGAATGGAAAAAAGTGTATACACATACACGCAACCAAACCAGACAAGACAATATAATGAAAGAAAGAAAGAAAAACCGCCCACCAAAGACATGATGAAATTTGACAGGAATGAAAATGAACACAAAAAAAATCCATTGAAAATAAGGGGAGAAAACGAATCTGTTAATAACCATTTGTGACAGTCTTCCAGGAGAAATGAGTGTTTCGTCCACTCCATTTTCAATCAATACAGAGAGAGAGAGAGAGAGAGAGAGAGAGAGAGAGAGAGAGAGAGAGAGAGAGAGAGAGAGAGAGAACTACAATATTTAATGAAATCTGGCCTCTGTCCATTTTCATGTGTACAGAAATATCTAGTAACACAATGATTAATGAGATAGAAAGATAGAAAGATAGAAAGAAAGAAAGATAGATAGATAGATAGATAGATAGATAGATAGATAGATAGATAGATAGATAGATAGATAGATAGATAGATAGGTAGGTAGATACACACACACACAGACAGACAGACAGACAGACAGGGGGAAGAGAGTTGGTCTCTGTCATTTGGGAGGCATTGTGACGGAGGCTTTAGACTAATCCAGATATGGAGGGGCTTTCCTGACATGATCTAGGCTGACTGACCAATCAATGAGCTTGCCAGACATAGTCTTCTGTAATAAGGTCTTCTTAAATTTCAGAGAACACATCTTTAAAGTGAAAGATGTGAGGGAGGTTCCAGTCCCTATTTCAATGTGAAAATCAGCCCCACCCCTCCCCCCCTTGCCCATTGTCAATCTAAGGTATTGGTGTGAGTGATAGTGTACACGAATAGACAAAGCAGTAGGGTCTTAAAGGCATATTTTGTCTTAAGCTCTAAGAAAAACAACAACAACAGCACACAACTTCGTAGATTTTCTTTTTTTTGTTTTTTGTTTTTTTGTTCCTTGGCTAGAACTCTCAAGATTCGCCAATAACACAATTTTTGCGTATGCGATCGTTTTTGCCTACGATTGAGGTAGCCGTATTTCAACTTCGGGGGTCATAGCTAAACACAACGCGTTTAAACCATATCAATCTTAACAAGGATTATAACACTTTATTAAGAGTTTGTGACTGAGCAGAAGTGTGTGTGTGTATGTGTGTGTGTGTGTGCGTGCGTGCGTGCGTGCGTGTGCGTGCGTGCGTGTGTGTGTGCGTGTGTGCGTGCGTGTGTGTGTAAAAGTTGAAACTACATCTTTGGCAGCTATGTTAAAAAAAACAACTAAAGAAAAGAATTTTCTCTTTCTCAGTGTCAGATGTCATATCAAAAAGTATGAAAGTTCATAGGAGTTCAAATATCATTTCACGTCCCACTGGAAAAAGACTGATTCAACTTCAGACTCTTGCTTAAACTTTGGAGTCCATGTTTGACAAGAGTGCGCCCAGTTTTTCTGCTACAGACAGCACGATACTTGTAATATGCTTCTAGATATTGTCTGCTGTTGTCATTTCAGAAACTGACTGGCAGAAGTTTTCCCCAGACTAAAGCAAACATAGCAGTAGACCAAAACGAAAATGCAATATGGCAGACTAGTCAAGTCAAGTCAAGTCAAGTCAAAAACACTTTAATCATCCCTGAAAGGCAATTACGATTACAACACTGACAGGCATATTGATACGAATCATAACCAAAGACTCGAAATAGCTACATTTCATATTTGTTCAGACAAGATATGATAACTTCAAATAAAAATGTCACAAACACTCACACTCGTACGCGCGTGCGCTCGCACACACGCAAACGCACACATACACACCAATGTTTGGATATAACGTTATTAAAACCATTGACAAGAAAAGACACATGATCAGTATTATTTACGCATTGTACGCACGCATTCGCACACGCACGTATACATGCATGCACGCACACACTCACACACACACACGCCCTCCCCCATACACCATCCACACACCCCCACCCCCCACGCTCCCCCCCCTCCCCCCCTACACACACACGCTACTCCCTACACACACACACACACACACACACACACACACACACACACACACACACACACACACACACACACACACACACACACACACACCATCCACACCCACCCACCCACCCGCCCACCCGCCAACGCACGCACGCACACACACACACACACAAGCACACACACACATGCACACACACACTGGCACACTCACATTCACACACACACTCACACTCACCCCCCCCCCCCCCCCCCCCCGCCACACACACACTGTAATCTTATGTACCCTTCAAAATAGTTCATATGCTTGTGCAAGTATAAAACTCGGGCATTTTCATTTTATTTATCACTAAGAATAGTGACCAAAGACAGCATGGTCATCACAGACCTGATACTTTTGACTAAAATATTGCGTGGGTAATTTTATGTTGACAATCTCTATACTGCAAGGCACTGTCCAGGGAGGAAGAAAAAGAGGCAGACCAAGGAAGAGATGGAAGGACATCAGCGAATGGACAGGCATAGAACTCAACCAATTTTGAGAAAGGCAGAACAGAGAGAGGAATGGAGGGAACTGGTTGTCAAGTCTTCAGGGTGCCCCCACGGTCACCATACTAAGGAATAGATTAGATAGATAGATAGATAGATAGATAGATAGATAGATAGATAGATAGATAGATAGATAGATAGATAGATAGATAGAATCTGTTGCTAAGTTTCACTAGCGATAACCCTGTTCTATTTTCGCTAACAGAGATATTAAGCTATGCGTAACACAGTTTTGCTGGGACTATTTGGTTGACTTTGTTTCATGTCTTAAAGATGAATTCTGGAGGCAAAGAAATTTTTTTGACGTTTTTCAATATACCTATGCATTTATGTTAAGGGTAAAAGTTTGTCTATAAGCACCATGAACCAGTACTTTGGTTTTACAAAGCAAAGGGAATCAAATGGAGACTATTCTCCCAGAAACTTAATAATCTTGTACTTTGGCTAGCATATGAGCATTGAGTTTAGGTATGCATTTTTCAGAGAACATTTCAGTGTCCTGAAATCTTTGTCTTCAGCTTACCGTTTAAACATATAGTTTGTAAGCTTACCCATATTGTGTCTTACCAAAAAAAAAAAGGATTTAAGCCACATTCTATGTATCTATCTCTCTATCCCTTAGTCTGGCGACCGTGGGGGCACCCCTGAAGACTTGACAACCAGTTTTCTTTACTCCTCTCTCTGTTCTGCCTTTCTCAAAATTTTGTTGAGTTCTAGGACTGTATGCAAATAAACAACAAACAAACCCAACCAAACTTGTTTTGAATATTTTCTTTCTTGAGTAAAGTAGCTCTATTTTGTAAAATGTAGTACGAAACTGCTCTTCTCCTCTGTTGAAGACTTTTGGACGCATGAAAAAGAACTTGCAAACAATAACAATTATCGCGTTCATTTTCTCACCAAAAACCTCTTCGACAGATTGACACCAAGAGTCAAATAAAAGATGACAAAGAGTAGACGTATGCTCAACTAAAGTGACAGTCTTAGGTACTGTTTGACTTAAACGTTTTTCATTCCCTGAAACTTCCCACTAAAAGCTCTTAAAAGCAGCCATGTCGTCTGCTGTCTTACAGTGACGTGTTTCCCTTTCCGCCTGTCTGGACAGTCACTCTGTACTTCCGTTGACTTGGCATCTGTCCGCTCTCCCTCTCGCTCTGTCTTGGAGTGTTTTTTTTTCCAAAGAGGTTGGCTCCTATAGAGAAGATTGTAGTGATTAAAGAGTGTATAGACATTGAGGAGACAGGCTTTGGTTACAAACACATAGTTGGAACCATGCCATCAAACCAGAAGAATAGCTTACGTTTTGTTTGTGTTTGTTTGCTTGTTTGTTTTGGATGAGCACTATAAGAAATTCAGAGAAGACGAGATTGAATATCTAGACGTAACACGTATTTAATACATGTCATTTGTTTAATAGTTTAAGGACTACACTGGTTGAAAGCTGGTTGGAAGAAATATTGTTTTGTGAACTAGTTATCTGATATGATATCTATTGTCTGAGTATGCCATTATATTAAAAAAAAACCCCAGATATGTAGGTGTACTAATTGCGTTTATTACAGCTCTAAGGCAAAAGAATGTAATCTTTTAACATCAGAAAAGGACACAAATGAATATTTAAAAAGAAAATTTTCCATCAGTTATCTGTAGAGGCTTAATAAAAATTAAAAACATTTTCCCTTGCAAAGAGGTATTAGTTAACCTGTGAGGAGATCCTATAAAACATTCCCCACTATGACACCCTCAACAAGAATGTCCATTCCCTTATACTCTAAATCCAAAAGATCGCCATTGTAAATGAGTGTTTATC
>CM060332.1:23151573-23154073 GCA_030674155.1 Stramonita haemastoma
GTTGGAGATGTTCTCCAAATTCCAACTAGCCCCCTGGGCTGCAGCACAATACGGACTGTACAAGTCAAGCCTCCTAATCAGAGAGTCAGAGTCGATCACTAAAGACTAAGTTGTAAAGTGGAATTCCATGAGTGGGAAAGCCACTGATCATACAGCCTCTCACTTTGCTGTTGCCCCCAGCGTCAATGGCTTGATCGAGAACTGTGATAAATCCCAGGCACTGAAGGGCTTAGAGAGAAGTAGAATACATAATGCAAGATGAAGACAGTTATTAATCAAGGACGTATGAGCCATTCGGATGAGACTATAAACTGAGGCCCGGTGTGCGAACGCACGCAGAACATCTTGCGCACACGTTAAAACCCCGTTCCGCCTTTGGGAAGAGCAGGCCATCGTGTGCCGGTAGGAGAGGATGACAAAACTATAAAAACCAGCATGCACACAGGAGGAAAAATCGGGGAGTTGGAGTCCCAAGGGTGGTTCGGGGCTGTATATGGCAACGTTCTGGCGGTTCCTGCGATGGTACTGGAACCATTCGTATCGGTCATTGCCTTTCCAATGGATCATTCCAGTGGCGTGGAGAGGGGGGGTCTGCTGCTAGGGTAACAGCTTGCCCTCCATACTTACTTACCCAGGTTTTGCGCTCTAAAGACTTAGAGCGCAATTCCATCGTCTGCATACAAAACTGCACACATACGGGGACTGGATGTAACAAAGCACACGAGTGCTTATTCCATTATCCTCGAAACAAAAGAATGAAGAACAAATCTCTCTCTCTCTCTCTCTCTCTTCACTATCTCTCTCCGTCTCTCACTCTCTCTCTCTCCATCTCTCTCACTATCTCTCTCCGTCTCTCACTCTCTCTCTCTCCATCTCTCACACTCTCTCTCTCCATCTCTCTCTCTCTCTCTCTCTCTCTCTCTCTCTCTCTCTCTCTCTCTCTCTCTCTCTCTCTCTCTCTCTCTCTCTCTCTCTCTCTCTCTCTCTCCTCTCCTCTCCTCTCCTCTGTCTGTCTGTCTGTCTGTCTGTCTGTCTGTCTGTCTGTCTGTCTCTCTCAATCCATATTAGTCTAAAATGGAGGGAACCAGACGCTACATTTTCCCAATGGACTGTCGAAGACAGTTAGCAACACAGATTCTTTTTCTTTTTTTTCCTGGTCTTCTGTGGAATGTTTTCTTTTGTGCTCTTGTGTGTGTGTGTGTGTGTGTGTGTGTGTGTGTGTGTGTGTGTGTGTGTGTGTGTGTGTGTGTGTGTGTGTGTGTGTGTGTGTGTGTGTGTGTGTGTGTGCGCGTGCGTGCATGCACGTGTGTGTGTGTGCGTGTGCGTGTGTACGTGTGTGCGTGCACGTGTGTATGTACTTGCGTGTGTGTATGTGTGTGTTCGTGTGTGTGTGTATGTGTGTGTGTATGTGTGTGTGTGTGCGTGTATGTGTGTGTGTGTGCGTGTATATATGTGTGTGTGTGTGTGTGTGTGTGTGTGTGTGTGTGTGTGTGTGTGCGTGTGTGTGGATGTGTGTGTTTCTGGTGTGAAGGAGATTGAGGTAGGCAGTCGGAGTGTTCACACGAAATCCTGCTTTATAGCGTCTTGGTCTGATTAAACAAACAGGAATAGGGGCAAGAGAAATGGAGAGAGAGAGAGAGAGAGAGAGAGAGAGAGAGAGAGAGAGAGAGAGAGAGAGAGAGAGAGAGAGAGAGAGAGAGAGAGAGAGAGAGAGAGAGAGAGAGAGAGAACACACACACACAGACAGACAGACAGACAGACAGACAGACAGACAGACAGACAGACAGACAGACAGACAGACAGAGACCGAGATAGAGAGAGACAGAGCTAGAGACAGAGACAGAGAGAGAGAGAGCGTATGGTTTGAAGCAAGGAGAGAGTACTTCTGGAGAGCCAATGCTCATTATTGTCTCTGATCTGTTGATGTCCTGCCTATTTGTAAGACCCTGATTTTGACAGCTTTAGATAGATACGTTATGGTTTTAAAGCTTACTAGGTAAAAGCAGGAGAATGGACCAAGAAAGCAAGAACTTGACGAAAAGGATGTACAAAAAAAACTCGAAAAGAAACAAGGCAGAAACAAAAACTCAGAGGGATAGAAAGGAGGGAATTCTTAGAACAGAATTGCCAGAAGGTGAAATTTTACAAAATGAAGGTACCCCCCCCCCCCCGTCCCACCAAAAGAAGCAAAAGAGGAATTCTGTGACGAAAACGCCGGATTCGGGCCCCTGTCACCCGCACTTTTGCACAGTTACAGAGCCCACGGCACCAAGACCGTGCTCTACTCTATAGATACAATCATTACAACCATTTTGTGATGTGTGTGGCGCTGGATATGTGGCGACGCCACAGCCCCGAAGACGTCAACCCCGGTGGTACATAGCCTAGTTTGTCGGAAAGAAAAGTGGTACAGTGTAGTCATAAATGGCCCCCAGAACACACACCAATTAATAATAATATCATACAATATGATGCACCACAGTCAAAGTTCTTATCGATT
>CM060332.1:23169073-23171573 GCA_030674155.1 Stramonita haemastoma
TATATAATTATTTGGTTTATTGCAAATGTTTGTATCATTTGAAATGTAATCTATACTTGGATTATTTTTTTTTAAGTGAAAAAAACCGCTGAAATGGGAATTAAAAAAAAGAAAAAAAAGACTATAACATGTGCAACATTAAATTCAAAAGATTTGTTGAATAATCATGTGCGGGGGTTTATCTAATGAACTCCCCTGAAGCTAGGGCTGTTATGATTTTTGGTAGTAACAAAGAAGGCAACTGTGTTCTTGCTAAGGGAGGCAACTCAAAGTGCCGCGTCGACGAATTGTTATGAAATTTAGTAGTTTTAAAGAAGGCGACTGTGTTTTTGTCTCCTGTCAGGGGAAGGAACTCTAAGCGTCACACAGCGCAAAGTGTTCGTCGGGCAAAGAAAAAAATCGTGAATATTATTTCTCAGATCCAACCTCTGTCGTTACTTTTTGAAGTTATTGTACAAATTTCAGTTCTCCTCTTTAGATAGATTAATGTTGTCAACATATGAACAGGGATGTTGTTGTGCGTTCCCCAGCTTAACACTACTGGGGGTCGCCCAGAATGTGCACTCTGACTCACTCATCCCACCTGGGAATCGCTGTGAGATTGAAATTGCCCACTGGATGAGAAGTTTGCGTGTATGACTGTTTTCAAGTACCTCGCCATATAGGCAGCCATACTCCGACTTCAGATGATGGACACGGATGAGGCGTGAGAGAGAAACAGTCATGCAGGGATGTGTGTCTAGCACACCTGACAATAAATTGATCTGTTGTTTGGCATGGGATATAATTGAATACTGCCTTACAATAGAAATTTACGTATCTCAATCTTTTTTGTAAGGGACGTGGACGCCGTTACATACTAGGCTATCACAACGTACCATTTTGTTTTGAGCCATATTAATTTATCACGTATTTATTGTTTGTTGATTCTTATATATCCAGGATAATGAAATAAGCATTCATGTGCTTTATTACATCCAGCCGCCGTGTGACTGCCAAAAAAAAAGAAAAAAGGAGAGAGAGAGAGAGAGAGAGAGAGAGAGAGAGAGAGAGAGGAGAGAGAGAGAGAGAGAGAGAGAGACCCAATCCAATCCAATGATGTTGCTTAGAGCCCCGCCGACCGCATAGGCCATATCAGGGCTGTGACCTCGTAACATTTTAGAAGACGTATTAAAAGTGTGTAACTACGTACAGTTTAAAACAGGGTATAAAACCAACTTCACTGTCCTTGCTTGTATCGACGCCCTGGTCAACCATAAGGGTCTGTCAGCCCAGGACGGCCGCCACGTTGTGGGAAACCCACACCGATCACACATGAAATGAGATAAAACCCAAACCAGATTCCTTAAAACAGCCTTGTCCTTAGAGACCAACTATACCACTTTCACTCATATCATACTCTATTGGTGTTCCTTGACTTAACACCCTGTCTAGCCGTAAGGGTCAACCCAAGATAGCCACTGCGTTGTGGGAAAAGCCACATCAATGGCATAACACGAGATAAAGCCTAAACCATATTCCAAAAAACAACTTTGTTTTTAATGACCGACTATAACATCTTCCATCATATCAGACGGGGAAAACCCGATTTTTTCAGAATGTTAAAAAATCTTGTCCGGTGAAACATCGCGAAAAAGGGGTATTTATTTCATTTTAATTAATTTATTTGATTTTATACCACTTTATGTCACAGCAGATTTATATGCGTGAAATTCGCGCTGATCTCCCCGGGGAGAGCGCGTCGCCACAAATTAGGGAGTCTGCAGTAAAAATGGTTGTGCTCATACCATGGACAGTTAATCCAATCATGTTTATAGCCCCACCGACCACAGAGGCCATATCAGGGATTTTACCTTGTCAGTTCTTTAAATCTTAGATTCAAATTTATACTTATTTATACCACTTTATGTCACAGCAGATTTCTTTGCGTGAAATTCGGGCTGCTCTCTCTCCGGGGAGAGCACGTCGCCACAAGTGCAGCGCCTACCCATTTATTTTTAATTACAGCCCCGAGCCGCCCTGGGGACTCCAACTCCCCGATTTTTCCTCAGGGATGGTGTCTAAACACGACACCTGTGTGCATGCTGTTTTTTTTAACATACAATTTTGTCAACCGCTCCTACCGGCACACAATGGCCTGCTCTTCCGAAAGGCGGAACGAGGTTTTAACGTGTGCGCAAGATGTTCTGCGTGCGTTCGCTCATAGGGCCTCGCTTAATAGACGCATCTGAAGGACTTTGACATTCAGTTCGATTTTGTTTTCGTCATTCTGGATGAAAAGGCAAGGCTGGGAATCGAGCCTAGAACCACACGGTTTACAAGTTGGCAGGCGAACATCTTAACCATCTTGCCACCTTCCTTCCTTGTGCCTCTATATACCGACTAAAACAGGATTTAAGCCAACTCTACTGGATATCTCGACAATCAAGAAGCAGATGCTTGATGGTTCTTTGCACATTACTTTTCAGCGTTCAGTTTCTGAATGTCTTTATCTTCAAAC
>CM060332.1:23176573-23186573 GCA_030674155.1 Stramonita haemastoma
ACAGATCTAATTTTTCAAAGATAGAATGATTTTTCAGTTTTAAATTCGGGGACGACAAAGGCTGCACCTACTTGATGATTGCTAAGAGGTGATCCATCTGTATAGATTTTTAGATGATTTGGGTATGTGTTTTCAATGTGCGATCTGACGGAACTGATTACAATGTGTGGATTATCGTGTTTCCTGTAAGGTGTAGGGAGATACGGCGAAGATCAGGATGAGGAGGAAGAGAATTATGATGATGACGACGATTATGATGATGATGATTATGATGACGACGACGAAGATGATGATGATGACCATGATGATGATGACCATGAAGTTGATGATCATGATCATAATCGGCTTGTGACAAAGTAAAGCGGGGCTATGTCTCCATTGATGATGATGATGATGATGAAGATTTCAGGGGTATGTGAACAATCAAGTGGGTCACACCTGCCATGATGTTGATGATGACAATGACAACAATGATGATGATGATGATGATGATGATGATGATGATGATGATGATGATGATGATGATGAGAGGGGTATGTGACGGAAAAACAGGGCCATGCGTGCAATGATGATGATGATGATGATGATGATGATGATGACGATGACGATGACGACGACGACGACGATGACGATCATGATGATGGAAGTATGTGGCTAAGGGAAATGGGCCTTGATGATGATGATGATGATGATGATGATGATGATGATGATGATGATGATGATGGTGAAGATGGTCAGAGGGGAGAGTGACCAAGAGACGTAAGACACGCTACGCTTGCATTCATGATATTGCAAATGATGATGATACTTGTTATGGGGAAATGACCATGGCAGGTGAGCCACAACTGTAATGGGGATCATGCGGAAAATGATGATGATGACGATGACGATGACGACGATGAGATGATGATGATGATGATGATGATGATGATGACGATGACGACGACGACGACGACGACGATGACAGGGGATTGTGACCGAGAAATTAATAACAATTTTATTGATGATTATGCCGATAATGATGTTTACGATGATGATAGGGGAGATTGAAGAAAGACCAAGAAAACTTAGCCACGACGATGATATTGATGATAAAATGTGGATATTGACAAAGATAAATTAGCCTTGCTTTCACTGTTGACCATGACGATTATGATATTGACGGTAATGGTAGGGAAGAGTGACAAAAGGAAGTTAGTCACACTTTTATTGATGATTCCAATGATGATGATGATGACGCTGAGGATGATGATAACGATGATGATGGTGATGAGGATGTTGATGATGATGATGGCGCTGAGGATGATGATAACGATGATGTCGTTGATGATGATGATGATAACGATGATGGCGCTGATGATGATGATAATGATGATGGAGCCGAGGATGATGATAACGATGATGATGGCACCGAGGATGATGATAATGATGATGATGGCACCGAGGATGATGATAATGATGATGATAATGGCACCTATGATGATGATGACGATGGCGCTGAGAATGATAATAATGATGGCGCTGAGGATGATGATAATGATGATGATAATGGCACCGATGATGATGATGACGATGGCGCTGAGGATGATGATAATGATAATGGCAATGATGATGATGATGACGATGGCGCTGAGAATGATGATAATGCTGGCGCTGAGGATGATGATAATGATGATGATAATGGCACAAATGATGATAATGATGATGGCGCTGAGGATGATGATGACGATGGCGCTGAGGATGATGATAATGATGATGATAATGGCACAAATGATGATAATGATGATGGCGCTGAGGATGATGATGATGACGACGATGGCGCTGAGGATGATGATAATGATGATGACAATGGCACTAATGATGATAATGATGATGGCGCTGAGGATGATGATGATGACGACGATGGCGTTGAGGATGATGATAATGATGATGATAATGGCACTGACGATGATAATGATAATGGCACTGATGATGATAATGATGATGGCGCTGAGGATGATGATGGCGCTGAGGATGTTGATGATGGCGCTGAGGATGTCGATGATGATGATGATGGCGCTGAGGATGTTGATGATGACGTGATGATGGCGCTGAGGATGATGCTAATGATGATGACGATGATGGCGCTGAGGATGTTGATGTTGACGACGAGGATGATGATGATGATGGCGCTGAGGATGTTGATGATGATGGCGCCGAGGATGATGATGGCACTGAGGATGATGCTAATGATGATGATAATGATGACGCTGAGGACATTAATGATGATGGCGCCGAGGACGATGATGGCACTGAGGATGATGATAATGATGGCGCTGTGGATGATGATAATGATGGCGCTGAGGATAAAGATAATGATGATGGCGCTGAGATGATGATAATGACGATGATGGCGCTGAGGATGATGCAAATGATAATGATGGCGCTGAGGATGATGATGGCGCTGAGGATGATAATGATGATGATGATAATGGTAATGGCGCCGAGGATGATGATAATGATGATGGCGCTGAGGATGATGACAATGATGATGATGATGCCGATGATGATAATGACGAGGGCGCCGAGGATGATGATAATGATGATGGCGATGGGGATGATGCTAATGATGATGATGGCGCTGAGGATGATAATAATGATGATGATGGCCCTAAGGATGATGATAATGATGATGATGGCGCTGAGGATGATGGCGCTGAGGATAATGATGATGATGGCGCTGAGGATGATGATAATGATGATGATGGCGCTGAGGATGATGATAATGATGATAATGGCGCTGAGGATGATGATAATGATGATGGCACTGAGGACGATGATGATGGTGATGGCGCCGAGGATGATGATAATGATGATGGCACTGAGGATGATGACAATGCTGATGGCATTGAGGATGATGATGATAATGATGATGACGCTGAGGATGACGGTGATAAGGATGGCGCTGAGGATGATGGTAATGAGGACGACGCTGAGGATGACGATAATGATGATGATGGCACTGAGGATGATGATAATGATGATGGCGCTGAGAAGGATGATAATGATGATGATGACGCCGCTGAGGATGACTATAATGATGATAATGATAGCGCTGAGGATGGCGATAATGATGATAATGATGACGCTGAGGATGATGATAATGATGATGATGGCGCTGAGGATGATGACAATAATGATGGCAATGATGATGACGCTGAGGATGATGATAATGATGATGATAGCGATGCCGATGGCGCTGAGGATGATGATAATGATGATGATGGCGCTGGAGACGATCATAATGATGATGATGGCGCTGAGGATGATGATAATGATGATGATGGCGCTGGGGACGATGATAATGACGATGGCGCTATAGATGATGATAATGATAATGATGTCGGTGGGGATGTTGGTAATGATGATGGCGCTGAGGATGATGGTAATGATGATGGCGCTGAGAATGATGGTGATGATGATGGCGCTGAGAATGATGGTAATGATGATGGCGGTGATGTTGATGATAATGATGATGGGGCTGAGGATGATGATAATGATGATGGTGCTGAGGATGATAATGATGATGATGATGGAGCTGAGGATGATGATAATGATGATGGCGCTGAGGATGATGATAATGATGATGGCGCTGAGGATGATGATAATAATAATGATGATAATGATGATGGCGGTGAGGATGATGACAATCATGATGGCGCTGAGGATGATGACAATGATAATAGCGCTGAGGATGATGATAATGATAATGGCACTGAGGACGATGATAACGATGATGATGACGGCGCTGAGGATGATGATAACGATTATAATGGCGCTGAGGATGATGATAACGATGATAATGGCACTGAGGATAATGATAATGATGATGGCGCTGGGATGATGATAATGATGATGGCGCTGAGGATGTTGTTAATGACAATGATGATGGCGCTGATGATGATGATAATAACAATGGAACTGAGGATGATGATAACAATGATGATGGCGCTGAGGATGATGATAATGACGATGATGGCGCCGAGGATGATGATAATGATGATGGCGCTGAGGATGCTTGCGCTGATGATGATGATAATGATGATGGCGCTGAGGATGACGACGACGACGATGATGGCGCTGAGGACGATGATAATGATGACAACGCTGAGTATGACGATATGATGATGATGGCGCTGAGGATAATGGTGGCGGCACTGAGGATGATGATAATGATGATGGCGCTGAGGATGATGATAATGACGATGATGGCGCTGAGGATGATGATAATGATGATGCCGCTGAGGATGATTATAATGGATGACGACGCTGAGTATGACGATAATGACGATAATGATGATGATGGCGCTGAAGATGATGATAATGATGGTGATGGCGCTGAGGATGAGGATGATGCTAATGATGGCGCTGAGGACGATGATAACAATGATGGCGCTGAGGATGATTATAATGATGATTGCGCTGAGGATGATGATAATGACGATGGTGGCACTGAGGATGTTGATGATGATGAGGGCGCTGAGGATGATGATAATGATGATGGCACTGAGGATGATGATGGCGCTGAGGATGTTGATGATGATGGCGCCGAGGAAGATGATGGAGATGATGATGGAGATGATGATGATGATGATGATGATGATGATGATGATGATGATGATGATGATGATGATGATGGCGGCGCTGAGGATGTTGTTGATGATGATGACGCTGAGGATGATGATAATGACACTGAAGATGATAATGATAATGATTGCACTGATGATGATGATGGCGCTGATGATGCGCTGAGGATGATGATGGCACCGAGGATGATAATGATAGATGATGGTGCTGAGGATGATGATAATGATGATGGCGCTGAGGATGTTGATAAGGATGACGATGGCGCTGAGGATGGCGCTGAGGATGATGATAATGATGGCGCTGAGGATGATGATAGATGATGATGATGATGATGGCGCTGAGGATGTTGTATGTTGTTGTTGTTGATGATGATGATGATGATGATGGCGCTGAGGATGTTGATAATGATGATGGCGCTGAGGATGTTGATGATGATGATGACGCCGAAGATGACGATAATGATGGCGCTGAGGATGATGACAATAAATGATGGCCTGAGGATGATGATAACGATGATGACGCTGAGGATGATAACGATGATGATGACGGCGCTGAAGATGATGATGGCGCTGAGATAACGATGATGGCGCTGGGATGATGATGAATGATGAGATGATGAATGGCGCTGATGACGGCGCTGCTGCTGCTGCTGATAGGCCTGGGTATGACGATAATGGCATGATGGCGCTGAGGACGATGATAATGATGATCGCGATGATGATTGATGATGGCGCTGAGGATGATGATAATAATGACGATGACGACGATGATGGCGCTGAGGATGGTGATGGCGGCACTGAGGATGATGGTAATCATGATGGCGCTGAGGATGATGATAATGATGATGATGCCGCTGAAGATGATGATAATGATGATGGCGCTGAAGATGATGATAATGATGATGCCGCTGAAGAGGATGATAATAATGATCGCGCTGAGGATGATGATAATTATGATGATGATGCCGCCGCCGAGGATGATGATGATGGCGACGCTGAGGATGACGATAATGATGATGATGGCACTGAGGATGATGATAATAATGACGATGTATCTGAGGATGTTGATAATGATAATGATGGTGATGGCGCTGAGGATGATGATGATGATGCTAATGATGGCGCTGAGGACGATGACGACGATGATGATGATCGCGCGGATGATGATGATAATGATGATGGCGCTGAGGATGATGATAATGATGATGGTGCTGAGGATGACGATAATGATGATGGCGCGGAGGATGATGATAATGATGATGGCGCTGAGGGTGACGATAATGGTGATGGCGCTGAGATAATGATAATGATGATGGCATTGAGGATGATGATAATGATGATGGCGCTAAGGATGATGATAATGATGGTGGCGGTGAGGATAATGATAATGACGATGGCGGTGAGGATAATGATAATGACGATGGCGGTGAGGATGATGATAATGATGATGGCGCTGATGTTGTTGATGATGATGGCGCTGTTGGTGTTGTTGATAATAATGGCGCTGAGGATGATGATGATAATGATAATGATGATGGCGCCGTGGACGATGATAATGATGATGGCGCTGAGGATGATGATGGCGCTGAGGATGATGATAATGATGATGGCACCGAGGACGATGTTGGCGATGATGATGACGATGACGATGATGATGATGATGATGATGATGATGATGATGATGGCGCTGAGGATAAGGATAATGACGATGGAGGCGCTGAGGATGATGATAATGATGATGGCGCTGAGGATGATGATAATGATGGCGCGGAGGATGATGATAACGATGATGATGGCACTGAGGATAATGATAATGATGATGGCGCTGAGGATGAGGATGATGATGGTGGCGCTGAGGATAATAACAATGACGATGGAGGCGCTGAGGATGATGATAATGATGATGGCGCAGAGGATGGTGATAATGATGGCGCTGAGGATGATGATAACGATGATGATGGCACATGAGGATAATGATAATGATGATGGCGCTGAGGATGATGATAATGATGGCACTGAGGATGATGATAACGATGATGATGACGGCGCTGAGGATGATGATAACGATGATAATGGCACTGAGGATGATGACAACGACGATGATGGCACTGAGGATAATGATAATGATGATGGCGCTGAGGATGATGATAATGGCACTGAGGATGATGATAACGATGATGATGACGGCGCTGAGGATGATGATAACGATTATAATGGCGCTGAGGATGATGATAACAATGATGACGGCACTGAGGATAATGATAATGATGATGGCGCTGGGGATGATGATAATGATGATGGCGCTGAGGATGTTGATAATGACAATGATGATGGCGCTGATGATGATGATAATGACGATGGAACTGTGGATGATGATAACGATGATGATGGCACTGAGGATAATGATAATGATGATGGCGCTGAGGATGATGATAATGATGGCACTGAGGATGATGATAACGATGATGATGACGGCGCTGAGGATGATGATAACGATGATAATGGCGCTGAGGATGATGACAACGACGATGATGGCACTGAGGATAATGATAATGATGATGGCGCTGAGGATGATGATAATGGCACTGAGGATGATGATAACGATGATGATGACGGCGCTGAGGATGATGATAACGATTATAATGGCGCTGAGGATGATGATAACGATGATGACGGCACTGAGGATAATGATAATGATGATGGCGCTGGGGATGATGATAATGATGATGGCGCTGAGGATGTTGATAATGACGATGATGGCGCTGATGATGATGATAATGACGATGGAACTGTGGATGATGATAACAATGATGATGGCGCTGAGGATGATGATAATGACGATGATGGCGCCGAGGATGATGATAATGATGATGGCGCTGAGGATGCTTGCGCTGATGATGATGATAATGATGATGGCGCTGAGGATGACGACGATGATGATGATGGCGCTGAGGACGATGATAATGATGACGACGCTGAGTATGATGATAATGATGATGATGGCGCTGAGGATGATGATAATGATGATGCCGCTGAGGATGATTATAATGATGACGACGCTGAGTATGACAATAATGATGATGATGGCGCTGAGGATGATGATAATGATGGCGCTGCTGCTGCTGCTGCTGATGATGATGATGATGACGATGGCGCTGAGGATGTTGATAATGATGATGGCGCTGAGGATGTTGATGATGATGATGACGCTGAGGATGATGATAATGACGCTGAAGATGATGATAACGATGATGATGGCGCTGAGGATGATGGCAATGATGATGGCTCTGAGGATGATGGTAATGATGATGACGCTGAGGATGATGGTAATGATGATGACGCTGAGGATGCTAACGATGATTATGACGGCGCTGAAGATGATGATGGCGCTGAGATAATGATGATGGCGCGGGGTGGGTGGGTGGGGGTGATGATGGCGCTGCTGCTGCTGCTGATGTTGATGATGGCGCTGGGGAGAGGATAATGATGATGGCGCTGAGGATAATGATAATGATGATGGCGCTGAGGATGATGATAATGATGACGATGGCACCGAGGATGATGATATCAACGATGATGACGCCGAGGATGATGATAATGGCGATGATGGCGCTGAGGATGATGATAATGATGATGATGATGATGGCGCTGAGGATGATGATAATAATGATGGCGCTGAGGACGACGATGATGGCGCTGAGGATGATGATGGCGGCACTGAGGATGATGGTAATCATGATGGCGCTGAGGATGATGCTAATGATGATGATGGCGCTGAGGATGATGATATGATGATGATGCCGCTGAAGATCATGATAATGATGATGGCGCTGAAGATGATAATGATGATGCCGCTGAAGAGGATGATAATGATGATCGCGCTGAGGATGATGGTAATGATGAAGATGATGCCGCCGAGGATGATAATAATGATGGCGACGCTGAGGATGACGATAATGATGATGATGGCACTGAGGATGATAATATTAATGATGATGTAGCTGAGGATGTTGATGACGATAATGATGGTGATGGCGCTGAGGATGATGATGATGCTAATGATGGCGCTGAGGACGACGATGATGATGATGGCGCGGAGGATAATGATAATGATGATGGCACTGAGGATGATGATAATGGTGATGGCACCGAGGATGATGATAATGATGATGGCGCGGAGGATGATGATAATGATGATGGCACTGAGGATGATGATAATGATGATGGCACCGAGAATGATGATAATGATGATGGCGCAGAGGATGATGATAATGATGGTGGCGGTGAGGATGATGATAATGATGATGGCGGTGAGGATGATGACAATGATGATGGCGTTAAGGATGATGATAATGATGGTGGCGGTGAGGATGATGATAATGATGGCGGCACTGAGGATGATGATAATGATGATGGCGCTGATGATGATGATAATGATGATGGCGCTGAGGATGATGATAATGATGATGGCGTTAAGGATGATGATAATGATGGTGGCGATTGAGGATGATGATAATGATGGCGGCACTGAGGATGATGATAATGATGGCGGCACTGAGGATGATGATAATGATGATGGCGCTGAGGATGATGATAATGATGATGGCGCTGAGGATGATGATAATGATGATGGCGTTAAGGATGATGATAATAATGGTGGCGGTGAGGATGATGATAATGATGATGGCGGTGAGGATGATGACAATGATGATGGCGCTGTTGGTGTTGTTGATGATGATGGCGCTGAGGATGATGGTGATAATGATTATGGCACTGAGGACGATGATGGCGATGGCGATGATGATGGCGCTGAGGATGATGATGGCGCTGAGGACGACGACGACGATGATGATGTTGACGATGATGGCGCTGAGGATAATGATAATGACGATGGAGGCACTGAGGATGATGATAATGATGATGATAATGATGATGGCGCTGAGGATGTCGATAATGATGATGATGATAATAATGATGGCGCTGATGATGATGATAATGATGATGGCGCTGAGGATGATGATAATGACGATGATGGCGCTGATGATGATGATAATGATGATGGCGCTGAGGATGATGATGATGGGGCTGAGGATGATGATAATAATGATGATGACGCTGAGGATGATGATACTGATAATGAAGATGACGCTGAGGATGATGATAATGATAATGCTGATGATAACGATGATGATGGCGCTGAGGATGATGACAATGATGATGGCTCTGAGGATGATGATAATGATGATGGCACTGAGGATGTTGATAATGATGATGGCACTGAGGATGATGATAACGATGATGATGACGGCGCTGAGGATGATGATAATGATAATAATGGCGTTGAGGATAATGATAATGATGATGGCGCTGGGGCT
>CM060332.1:23196573-23199073 GCA_030674155.1 Stramonita haemastoma
TATAATATATATATATATATAATATATATATATATATATATATATATATATATGTATATATATAAAGCACACGATTGCTTATTCATTATTCTCGAATTAAAAAAAACAAACCTTCTTGTTATGGACCTGATTAACTCCTATTCCTTTCTTTTGAATATATTTTTTTTCAAACTTTACCCCTCCCACAAACCTTTTTTGGGGTTTCAGGACAAAAAAAGTTACCATTGTGTCCCTATGCCATTGCGTCCATCTGCCAGTGTGTTCACATGCAGGGTAAGAGGGTCAGGGTAAGTGCAAAGAGTTAGTGTCAGGTTATGGTTTAGATTAGTAGTTCGGGACTGGGCCTGTTAGTCGGCATGCATATATGCATGTGGACACAGCAGCAGAAGAACACCATGGCTTTGAGATTGTTTTTCCTGTACACTCAAATCACTATTCCCATCAAAAGCAAAAAAATGATATTTTTCCGACGTTTAAATTTCACACCAAGTTTGAGCCCTAAAGAGCAAAAAAGAAAAAAAGGCTTCATGACTGTAATGTTTTTATAAGAACAGTGGCAGGATGGTTAAGACGCTCACTTGCCTAACAAGTAAACCGTGAGGTTCTGGGTTCGATTCCCAGCCTTCCCTTTCGTCTCTCCTTCTGACGGAAATATCAAAATGAATTTCAAACTTTTCAGAGGATATTATATTATATTATTAAGTCAGACCGTGTAGCTACGGACTTGTGCGCGTCAAAAGAACCTACAACAATTGAAAAACGGAAAGAGTAGGGAGATACCTTGCAAATGTTCCAGGGAAATCCCTAGTTCACTTCTCAAATGTACCCCCGAAGTCGGAATGAGGATATCTTAATGATTGAAGGTGTGGGGGGGAGGGAGGATAAAATAGTAACAGACAGAAAAAAAATTCATCACAGTTGAATCCCGAAGCTCTAGCCGAGGAATGAAACAAGGATATTTTCATAGAAATAATCTATTTAAAAAAAAAAACCACGAAATATTCAGTACTGAGTAAATTAACGTCCCAGCCTTACTATAAACTTCCCTGAATTACTGATGTAAACATGCTTCCTACTCCCTACTATCAAATATCCCTTTACCTTAAAAATCGCTGTTCAACACAGTCATGATATTATGCTCACCAGCCCCTTCAACGAGCACACGTACACCTCTTCCCCCAAACACACACGCGCACACACACACACACACACACACACACACACACACACACACACACACACACACACACACACACACTCACAAACACACCACACACACAAACACACACACACACACGCACAACACACACACACACACAACACACACACACACACCAACACACGCACGCGCGCGCGCGCGCCACACACACACACACACACACACACACACACACACACACACACACACACACACACACACGTCAGTATCTTTTACAGAAAGTATTTGACAGTCAAGATCAAGAAAATTTCCTGTAAACAAAAATCAGTCTTTCTGACTAGGCAGCACCTACTGGCACTGATACTACTGTGAACGAGGCAATAGGTACCATGACAAACGTTATCATCCCTAGTTGTTCCAGTCCTTACAAATCCAAATGTGATCTAATTTCATTTCAAATGCATGATAAACATGTACAAAAAACACACACCTACAAAACTTTAGTACTATTCTAACTGCTATCACAGATATTTGTGAAACTCATCTTTTGGGTCATGTGGAACTCTTGGTGATGAGAAGTCTTGGATGTAGATCAAATCTTGGCACTGATGACATCTTGGCACTGATGACATCTTGGCACTGATGATGAAATCTTGGCACTGATGATGACATCTTGGCACTGATGATGACATCTTGGCACTGATGACATCTCGGCACTGATGATGAAATCTTGGCACTGATGATGACATCTTGGCACTGATGACGTCTTGGCACTGATGAAGTCTTGGCACTGATGACATCTTGGCACTGATGATGACATCTTGGCACTGATGATGACATCTTGGCACTGATGATGAAATCTTGGCACTGATGATGACATCTTGGCACTGATGATGAAATCTTGGCACTGATGACACCTTGGCACTGATGAAGTCTTGGCACTGATGACATCTTGGCACTGATGATGACATCTTGGCACTGATGATGAAATCTTGGCACTGATGACATCTTGGCACTGATGATGACATCTTGGCACTGATGAAATCTTAGCACTAAAGACATCTTGGCACTGATGAAGTCTTGGCACTGATGACATCTTGGCACTGATGATGACATCTTGGCATTGATGAAATCTTAGCACTAAGGACATCTTGGCACTGATGAAGTCTTGGCACTGATGACATCTTGGCACTGATGATTAAATCTTAGCACTGATGAAGTCTTGGCACTGATGATTAAATCTTAGCACTAATGAAGTCTTGGCACTGATGAAATGTTGGCACTAAGGACATCTTGGCACTGATGATTAAATCTTAGCACTGATGAAGTCTTGGCACTGAT
>CM060332.1:23202725-23215225 GCA_030674155.1 Stramonita haemastoma
AACTTCAAATGAGACTATAAACCGAGGCCCGTGTGCGAACACATGCAGAACATCTTGCGCACAGGTTACATCCTGTTCGCTTTTCGTAAGTGTACGCCATTGCGTGCCGGTGGGAACAGATGACATTTACAAAACTGCGTACGCACGGGGATTGGATGTAAAAAAACATATGAGTGCTTATTCCATTATCCTCGATATAAAAGAATTAATTATGAATTAATTATAAATAAATATTACAGTGAAGTCTCTGACTGATCGATTCCCGTTATTCGATTCCATTGGAGGGGATTTTTCCCCGGAGTTAACATCAGTGCTGACTCCACTCTCCCCAAAAGTCCTTCGTGAGACGATAAACCGAGGTCCCGTGTGCGAACACACGCAGAACATCTTGCGTACACGTTAAATCCTGTTCCGCTTTTCGTAAGAGTAGGCCATTGTGTGCCGGCGGGAACAGATGACAATATTTACACAACTGCATGCACACGGGGACTTGATGAAAAAAGCACATGAATGCTTATCCCATTATCCTCGATATAAAAGAATTTTTTTTTTAACCACACACACACACACACTCACACGCGCGCGCGCGCTCGCGGGCGCAAACACATACACACACATACACACACACACACACACACACACACACACACACACACACACACGCACACACACACACACACACACACACAAACACACACACACACACACATACACACACACACACATTATAGCATTTATCTTACTTAAGTTTATTTGCTTCTATTTGTTATCTTTTTGTATGTATAGTTCAAAAAGCTTCTGATGGTAAAACCTTTTTCCCTCTCTCTCTCTATTATCTTCCACTCACCTGTCCACACAAACGCACCAACTTTCATTTTTATCTCTTTTTCTTCCCAATAACTTGTCTTAAATCACTTTTTAGCGGTTAGACGTTAAAACGAAGACACACTTGTCTCCTCTCCCTTGCTGATTTATTACTTTCCCTGACCCTAAAGAGGGCAGGTGCCCATTTACAGCTGGGGAAACTGGGGGACTGTGCTAAATCCAAGGCACGCAAAATGGTCATCCATCCACTTGGTGACCACGCTCGATGCTGCTTAACCTTAGCTTGGAGAAAGCGAGTGTTCTTCCCACGGAGCTATACCATCCCCTAATAAAACAAAAACTGCCGTAAACATCCCCTTTATTGTGGACAACACTAAGAGGCCTGACACGCTTTGAAGGGGGACGGGATAGCCTAGTGGTTAGAACATTGCGCTGGCAATTTGACGACCCGAGTTCGATTCCCGGTCGAGGGTTTTTTCCCCTGGAGTTAACATCAGTGCTGACTCCCACTCTCCTCAAAAGTCTTTCGGGTGAGACTATAAACCGAGGCAACCGTGTGCGAACGCACGCAGAACATCTTGCGCACACGTTAAATCCTGTTCCGCTTTTCGTAAGAGTAGGCCATTGTATGCCGGTGGGAACAGTTGACATTTACAAAACTGCATACGCACGGGGACTAGATGTAAAAAAGCGCATGAGTGCTTATTCCATTATCCTAGATATAAATAATAAATAAATAAATAAATAGATAAATAAATAAATAACAAGAACACCCAATTTTGGCCAGTCTAAACACAAAAACTTGTATCAGTAAATCCGACTTTAGATGCTGAACCTACCTAAAAACTTTCAGTTGTGGATGCTTTCACCAAAATTCTGGTTCATTTTTTTTATTCGTGTATATTCTTGATAATCTCTAGGAATGAAGTCTCTGACTTTGGCATGTTTGTATACGTACATTTGACGTGGTTAAAACTTGTTGATAGTTATGTTTAAGCTGTTATCGGGGAAGGAAGGAAGCAGGATGGTTAAGACGTTCGCCTGCTAACAAGTAAACCGTGAGGTTCTTGGTTCGCACCCAGCCTCGCCCTTTCTTCCAAGTTTGACGAAGAAAAATCAAACTGAATGTCAAAGTCATTCGGATGAGACTATAAAATCGAGTCCCTGTGTGCAAACACACGCAGAACATCTTGCGCACACATTAAAACCCCGTTCCGCCTTTCGGAAGAGCAGGCCATCGTGTGCTGGTAGGAGCGGATGACAAAATTATATATTAAAAAAAACAGCATGCACACAAGTGTCGTGTTTAGACACCATCCCTGAGGAAAGATCAGGGAGTTGGAGTCCCCAGGGAGGCTCGGGCTGTATATGGCAACGTTCTGGTGGCTCCTGCGACGGTACTGGAACCATTCGTATCGATCATTGCCTTTCCAATGGGCCATTCCAGTAGCCTGCTGCATGGGTAACAGTTTGCCCTCCATACTTACTTACCCAGGCTTTGCGCTCTCAAGACTTAGAACGCATCTCCATAGTCTTCCGAGACTGATAGGTGCCTACTA
Source organism: Stramonita haemastoma (assembly GCA_030674155.1). Taxonomy (NCBI): domain Eukaryota; kingdom Metazoa; phylum Mollusca; class Gastropoda; order Neogastropoda; family Muricidae; genus Stramonita; species Stramonita haemastoma. The sequence goes on from CM060332.1 coordinate 23,205,110, forward strand.
CTACGACTACTACTGCTACTACTACTACGACTACTACTGCTACTACTACTACGACTACTACTGCTACTACTACTACTACTACTACTACTACTACTACTACTACTACTACTACTGTCTACTATACTACTACTACTACTACTACTACTACTACTACTACTACTACTACTACTACTACTACTACTGCTGCTGCTGCTACTACTACTACTACTACTACTACTACTACTACTACTACTACTACTACTACTACTACTACTACTACTACTACTACTACTACTACTACTGTCGGGGTAAATCCAACGACTTCAGTCCCACGCCCCCTTGACCCACCCCTCATTGTTTACCTTACACCATGACTAGTATATTAAAAGTAACCTGTCTGCTAGGTAGACAACAAAGTTGTGGGGAACTGACTTGTGACCACTTGTGTGGTTTTTTTCCGGGGGGGGGGTGGGGGGAGGGAGAGGAGAGGGATGCTCTCGCCCCCTCCCCTTCCCCCCTCCCCACCTTCCTCTAGGTTGATGGGCCGACAAGGTGGTGACCATCCTCCAACCAATCTAGGCACGTGGCGAGGTCAAGTCAGCAGTACAGGACACCTCACCTCACCTCACCTCACCTCACACCCCGCCAAGGAGATGGGGAAGGAAGGAGAAGGGGAAAGAGACACTGGCTTCCTACACGGGGCACTGTTAAACACTGGGCCGAGTGGACCAAGTAGCCTACCAGTAAGCTCCTCTTGTCAGGTATGTGATACCCTCGCCTTTCAGGACTAAGAAAGTAGATTAAGTAATGCCGAGGGTCAATCGGCAAGTCAAGGCAAAGGCAAGGCAAAGGCAAGGCAAATTCTTTTATTTCGAGGATAATGATTAAGCACTCGGTGTGCTTTTTTAACATCCAGTCCCTGCCCTTATCAGGGATAAGATCAAGATATAAAAAAACTACTCAAACTAAACAACAACAACAACAATAATAATGCTCCAAATACCAAGAACAAGAAACCGTATCAAGAAACGGAAACTGAGATACATGGGCCGTGTGTTACGAAACCGAGATACGAACCTCGAAAAAAAAAACCCTGACTTTTAAGGTAAGACCAAAGAAAATAGGCAGACCACCAGCTTCTCGCACTGGCAACATCACCGAATCCTGTGGCATGAGAATCCATGAAGTCAGCAGGGACAGCAAAGACCGGAGCGATTGGAAAAGGAAGATCATATCGCTGACATTGGTATTGGTAGCTAACACCGAACTGATGAGAATCAAAATGGGCCCTCTGAACATGAATGTCTCTCTGTTTGTTCCTTCACCGCTCAGATATCAGTAGTTTGGCTACGTTTGAGACCAGTGCCTTGGACAGGAGATGTGTGGAGTCTGTGAAAAGGCGGTACATGGTGGGGTAATGCCAGAACCCCACCTCACTGTGTCAACTGCGAAGACACCTACGCCTCCTCGACCAGGCAATGTCGTGTTTGGAGTTTGAAGATAAAGACATCCAGAAACTGAACGTAGAAAAGTGATGTGCAAAATAATCAACCATCAAGCATCTGCTTCTTGATTGTCGAGATATCCAGTAGAGTTGGTTTAAATCCTGTTTTAATCGGTATATAGAGGCACAAGGAAGGAAGGTGGCAAGATGGTTAAGATGTTCGCCTGCCAACGAGTAAATCGTGGGGTTCTTGGTTCGATTCCCAGCCTCGCCCTTTCTTCCCAGTTTGACGAAAAGAAATTGAACTGAATGTCAGTCATTCGGATGAGACTATAAACCGAGGCCCCGTGTGCGAACGCACGCAGAACATCTTGCACACACGTTAAAACCCCGTTCCGCCTTTCGGAAGAGCAGGCCATTGTGTGACGGTAGGAGGGGATGACATTTTTTTTTTTAAAACAGCATACACACAGGTGTCGTGTTTAGACACCATCCATGGAGAAAAATCGGGGGGTTGGAGTCCCCAGGGCAGCTTGGGGCTGTAATAAAAAATTTAAAAAGGGGGGTAGGTGCTGCTCTTGTGGCGACGTGCTTTCCCCGGGGAGAGCAGCCCGAATTTCACGCCGAGAAATCTGCTGTAACATAAAGTGGTATAAATAAATAAATAAAAATATAAAGTTGAATCTAAGATTTAAAGAACTGACAAGGTAAAATCCCTGATTATTATGGCCTTTGTGGTCGGTGGGGCTATAAACAGGATTGGATTAACTGTCCAGGGTATTAGCAGAACCATTTTTACTGCAGACTCCCTAATACCCCTTTTTCGCGATGTTTCACCGGACAAGTTTTTTTTTTAACTTTCTGAGAAAAAATCGGGTTTTCCCCGTCTGATATGATTGAAGATGTTATAGTCAGTCATTAAGAACAAGGTTGTTTTAAGGAATACGGTTTTGGCTTTATCTCATGTTATGCCATTGATGTAGCTTTTCCCACAACGCAGTGACTGTCTTGGGTTGACCCTTATGGTTAGACAGGGTATTAATTCAAGGAACACCAACAGAGTTAAATGTCAGTGAAAGTGGTATAGTTGGTCTCTAAGGACAAAGTTGCTTTATGGAATCTGGTTTGGGTTTTATCTCATTTTATGTGTGATCGATGTGGGTTTTCCCACAACGTGGCGGCCGTCCTGGGCTGACAGACCCTTATGGTTGACCAGGGCGTCGATACAAGCAAGGACAGTGAAGTTGGTTTTATACCCTGTTTTAAACTGTACGTAGTTACACACTTTTAATACGTCTTTTAAAATGTTACGAGGTCACAGCCCCGATATGGCCTGTGCGGTCGGCGGGGCTCTAAGCAACATCATTGGATTGAATTGGGTCTCTCTCTCTCTCTCTCTCTCTCTCTCTCTCTCTCTCCTCTCTCCTCTCTCTCTCTCTCTCTCTCTCCTTTTTTTTTTTTTTTTTTTTTTTGGCAGTCACACGGCGGCTGGATGTAATAAAGCACATGAATGCTTATTTCATCATCCTGGATATAAAAGAATCAACAAACAATAAATACGTAATAAATAAATAAAGGCTCAAAGCAAAATGGTACGTTGTGTTAGCCTAGTATGTAACGGCGTCCACATCCCTTACAAAAGATTGAGACACGAAAATTTACAGAGCCGAGCAGTGTTCAATTATATCCCATGCCAAACAACAGATCAATTTATTGTCAGGTGTGCTAGACACATCCCTGCATGACTGTTTCTCTCTCACGTTTCATCCGTGTCCATCCTCCGAAGTCGGAGTATGGCTGCCTATATGGCGAGGTACTTGAAAACAGTCATAAACGCAAACTTCTCATCCAGTGGGCAATTTCAATCTCACAGCGATTCCCAGGTGGGATGAGTGAGTCAGAGTGCACATTCTGGGCGACCCCCAGTAGTGTTAAGCTGGGGAACGCACAACAACATCCCTGTTCATATGTTGACAACAATAATCTATCTAAAGAGGAGAACTGAAAATTGTACAATAACTCCAAAAAGTAACGACTGGGGTTGGATCTGAGAAATAATATTCACGACTTTTTTCTTTGCCCGACGAACACTTTGCGCTGTGTGACGCTTAGAGTTCCTTCCCCTGACAGGAGACCAAAAACACAGTCGCCTTCTTTAAAACTACTAAATTTCATAACAATTCGTCGACGCGGCACTTTGAGTTGCCTCCCTTAGCAAGAACACTGTTGCCTTCTTTGTTACTACCAAAAATCATAACAGCCCTAGCTTCAGGGGAGTTAATTAGATAAACCCCCGCACATGATTATTCAACAAATCTTTTGAATTTAATGTTGCACATATTATATTTTTCTTTTCTTTTCTTTTTTAATTCCCTTTTTAGCTTCTTTTTCACTCTCTTTTTTTTAAATAATCCAAATATGTATTACATTTTAAATGATACAAACATTTGCAATAAACCAAATATATACTACATTCCAAACTATTAAAACTTTCCATATGAATTAATCGTATGCTAGTAAGTGATTCAAATATTCCAAATGAATCAAATGATGATTGCATTCTAAATGATTTGAATATTGTAAATGAGCCAAGTTATACTGTGTTCTAAATTTTTTTTTTTTTTTTACTGATTTGTTTGCATGACATAGAGCAAAATTACATACATTATAAACAAATACGCGTAACAATTTGCAAAATATTCCGAATATGGATATGAAAAGATAAACACAACCAAACAAATAGTCGAAAAAAAGAAGAAAATAAGAGAGTACACAGATTACATTCGAGGATACCCCAAGTGAATATTCAGTTGTTTTACAAAATAAGCAATGTGGCCATGCTACGTATTACATCAAAAAAACAACGCCAAAAAAAGCCGGTTTCTTCAAAAACTATCTACCCATCATCAACTAGTTGTTTGTAATGTTGCCATTTAGCTGCAAAGATACTATAAGCCATGTTTGTTTTGGTAATATATTCTTTAATTTGATATTGTTTCGTCATGTATTTTCTAAAAACCGAAAACATAGGTGCTGCTTTTTGTACTCTACATTTGTATATAAAAACATTTGCAGTGATTAGTATTTCGTCTAGTATTTCATCTCCTTTTGATCGAGAATCAAATCCAAATAAAAAATGTTCTTTTGACAGCACTAGACCATGTGTATTGGCACAATTTTCATGAAGAAAGTTTTGCAATTCTGGCCCGCAGAAAATCTTGTGTACACGTTAAAACATTCCACTTTTCGAACGAGTAAGCCATTGTGTGCCTGTGGAAATAGATGACAAAATTTACAAAACAGCATACACACGGATACTGAATGTAAAAAAAAGCATATGAGCACTTATTCCATTATCATTGATATAAAAGATTGAATGAATAAATAAATTGATAAACAAATCCCAAACAAAACGTTATCTGTAACACCCTAACCTCCAAACTGAAGCAAGCTATCTGTAACACGGTATTGTAACTATAACGGACAACCTTAAAACAAAACCGACGGCACACGTTCTCCACAGATGCGAAGCGGAGCAGATACCAAGAAAGCTTCATACCCAAAATAAACCAATGAATCATAATACTAAAACCTCCAAACCGAAACAAAACCAGTAACACTATAAAGGTCAGTTTGAAGCGAAAAAAAACAAACCCAGGAACATCAAAATCGCAAAACCCTACCAAAGATCAAGTCGTAATCTGAAACACGAATAGCGCATTGATACTACTCATCTAAAACAATATCCCCAAATTTGGGATGCTGCTGCCTTCATGGCTTGGCTTCGCAAACGAAGATTAAGGGCACTGTCCACGTCTGGTGCAGGTTCGCTGGTGGCTGTTCAGTCCAATGCGTGACAAACAAACCCGGCCGCAGCGGCTGCAGGGGAAAGTTGATTCTGGGGTTGATGTAGGGGGGACGCGGTTCATCCTCCTCATTCGCTTCTCCTCAAAGGTGGCTCTGCGATTGTCCTCAAAGGACGATACCGATTGATGCTGCCTTAATGATGGGTAAAAACGGTCACATACGCAAAATCTCTCCATTGGTGAACCTAGAAGCTCTTGCCGAGGAACGAAAAAAAACTCAGACACAACTACATAATATATGTTTTATTTTTCTATTTATTCTTTTACATCGAGGATAATGAAATAAGCACACTAATGTGCTTTTTGATATCCTGTCCCCGTGTGTATGCAGTTTTGTCAAATCTTGTCATCTGTTCCCACCACCGGCTCACCATGGCCTACTCTTATAAAAAGCGGAACAGGATTTAACGTGCGTGCAAGATGTCCTGCGATATAATGATGTTGCTGAGTACCATCGATTCTATGACACTATAAACAGGCTAAAAACAAAATACCTACCACGCTCTATAAGCACCAATCTGGAAAAAAATGTGCTTATACCACATGTAACAACCAAGACTGAGACAGATGGGCGACCTGTCCAGGGGATGGAATAGCCTGATGGGTTAAAGTGTCGGGCTCATCGTGTATTTCAGCCACCACCCAGACGCAGGGTCAGGAAAGGTAAAGCAGCGAAGGAGAGGAGATGGGCGCCACCCTCAATATGCTGGCCCCTAGAGAAGCTGAGGTCACTGATGCCTCACTCCCCTATGACCGCCTAGGTTATTGGACACCTTTACCTTTTTTACCTACACCACTTCCTCGAAAATTCTGTCGATGATATTGGAAAACGACGTACGAGTATGAGCTCTTTTGGTTGTTCTTTGGCTAGATGTCTTCGGCTCATGGGATTCTTGTGTATACAAACGTTTTGCCCAGCATTAAAGTAGCCGTGTTTTTACTTCAGGGATATGCATACTATAACTGCAACGGAAACTGTTTTGACTAGAAACAGATGTATAGACAATTATATATTATGACATCTGTTATTTTTTTCATCCAATAATAGAAATAAACTGTATATTATGATATATATAGAGAGTTATGATATATTATGATAGTAAGCGCAGAGTGCAACCCTGGCAAGAAGTCTGAAAGCCTTTGCACTTCCACAGCAGGAACCTCATTATCGCTGATCATCATACAATGGGGAAAAACATTGCCTCTGATTCGGTAGCCCCAGTCGCTCTGATCTCATGGTGGCCTCAGATTCGGTTTTTCAATACACTTCTGTGCCTGTGGTGAGCTTGTGTCAAAGCCATTAGGGTCTGGTCGTAGGAGGGACGTTGTGGTGGTCGCCACCTCAGATGGGTGACTCACTCAGTCTGGCTCCGCGACTGAGCTCATACTGTCGTTAGTAGGGAGTTTTGTAGGTGGTGTCCTGCATATGTTATCTCAGAACAGGCACCACCGAACACCACCAAAGTGACCCAACAGCAGTGCAGGGCTCCTCTGGCTGGTGACCCCACGGCGCGCTGATATATTAATGGGCTCCCTGTGGACATCCGATCCTGAGGATGAGAAACAACGAATCTTGGTATGGCTGTGGCAGGCAGATTGAAATGGGCGGCATGGGAATAGCAGGACGGGGACGTCACAGAAGATAAAGCAGCAAAAATAAAAACTGAGAACAATGTCCAACATCATCGTCACCATCATTATTATCATAATTATCATTATCATTGTCATCGTCGTCGTCCTAATCATTCTATTACCACCATCGCCATTATCAAAAGTGTCTAAGATGTGATATAGGGTACGTTTGATCTTCATTGAGGCAAATTAGGTCAAGGCAATTCATCAAGGCATCGGATAAACAAACTCAGAACTTAGAGAGAGAAGGAGGGAGGGTATAAAAAGACAGAGAGGGAGACAAAGAGAGAGAGAGAGGGGGGGAGACAGACCGAGAGAGAAAGGGAGACACAGAGAGAGAGAGACAGAGACAGAGACAGAGAGACACAGAGAGACACAGAGAGACAGAGAGAGACAGAGAGAGAGAGAGAAATTGTTAGACAGACAAACAGACACAGAGAAAAGAGGTAGACAGAAAGCAAAAGACAGCGCGAAGGCAGGGAAAACACAGAGAGAGAGAGAGAGCATAGAATGTCACAGACAAAATAATGGCCCTCGACTTTCCAAAAGTGCTCTTTCCACTCCCTGACCCTTACCACCGCCCCCTCACCCCCACCCCTCCCCATCCATCCATCCATCCCCTTTATTCCCTATTCTCTTTCTATCCCTGTCTACTCCTTCAGGTCCTGACGTCACACAGAAGGATTTTCCTTAATCCATATTATTTTCCCCCTACCCCAACCCCATCAAATTGCAAACACACCCACACATTCAAGCAGAGGCACCACCAAAAAAAAAAAAAATTCTCCAACATCGCTGAACGTGAGAATAGCCATATAAAAAGCTTACAAAGTTGAAAGAAATATATTTATTAAGCTCAACAGAAATACAGCAGAAGAAATGAATGGGGGGAAAAATAAAGAAAGAAAGAATGAATGCACGCTATAAGCCGTTGTTGGTTTGTTGTAGCTTGCAATATTTATGTGTATGGTAAACATTTCTTCAGTCGAAAGATTAGATGAGTGAGAGAGAGAGGGAGGGAGGGAGAGAGATAGAGAGAGAGAGGGGGGGGGGAAGGCTTAAACACTCAGACATCATTAACAAAATAATATAAAGCTGTCCTCCCCCCCTCCCCCCCCCCCCTACACACACCTCACCTGTCCTCTCACGTCCACTGCCCACTGTGGGCTTTGCAAGTAAAAATAATCAACAACAACAAGAACACACATACACACACACAGTGTCACTTACACACACACACACACACACACACACACACACACACACACACACACACACACACACACAGTGTCACTTACACACACACACACACACACACACACACACACACACACACACACACACACACACAGTGTCACTTACACACACACACACACACACACACAGTGTCACTTACACACACACACACACAAACACACACAAACACACACAAACACACACACACACACACACACACACACACAGTGTCACATACACACACACAAACACACACAAACACACACAAACACACACACACACACACACACACACACACACACACACAACACACACACACACACACACACACACACACACACACACACACACACACACACACACACACACACACACACACACACACACACACACACACACACACACACACACACACACACAAGATATTATTTCTATTCCAGTGTTACTGATTCAGCCCAGAATTTGCAATGGTTAATTAATCACTGTGTATGAGTGGCAGGAATAGAGAAAAGACGGCAGAGGAGTGAGGGAGGAGCGTAGGAAGGGGGGAGAGAATGAAATACCGGAGAATGTCTCGACATTTTCTAAATGTGGAAACCAGGTCAGAAACAGTTAGAGAGATTTTTCGTTTTGTTCAGATGAAGAAAAGCCATCTTTTTTTCTTTTTTTTTGCAAATCGTAAAAAAGAGGCACTAGAAGAGATGAGAATACACGCGAGTAGCTTGAAATTAAATCCACCTTTTCTGTTATCTAGAATTGTGTGTTTTGTATATGCTCTGTGATTTGTTTTTTGGATAGGGGGGGTGTGTGTTCTTATATGGTTTCTTTTTCAGTCCAGCAGCATTCCTTGTATGATTTTTTGAGCTATCATGGAGATAAAAAAAATCAGCAAGATAAAAAAAAATAGTGAGGATAGAGTACAAAAAGAAACGACACCAATAGCAGTGATAACGGTACCCTTTTTCGTTTCAGGTTTTTTTCCCGTTTGCTAAGGAGACATCAAGTATGTTACACTGCCGTTGCAAAGAAATGTGCCCAACACATATTTGAACAGAGGTGTTTTGCTGTGGGTTTTTTCATTATTCGGCGTTAGCATTGAGGTTTATCAATGGTGAGATATTGTCTATACCACGGTCTACCCACCATTAAGGTAGCCACCTTCCGACTTATGAGATGATGTCTAAACACGAAATCTAGTGTGCTTGTGGACTTTTTGAAAAAATCTTTGTCGTCCGTTCCAGCTTGTACAAATTAATAGCGTACACTTCTGAAAAGTGGAGTAGGTATAACATGTACACACGATGCTTTAAGTGCGTTTATACACAATACTTATGTGTGGGAATGGATTCGGCATTGATGTTAACTCCAGGTGAAAAATCACAAACACACACGCACACACGCGCGCGCACACACATACACACACACACACACACACACACACACACACAACACACACACACACACACACACACACACACACACACACACACAAACGCACACACACACACATGCACTCACGTACGCACGCACGCACGCGCTGGTGTGCACTTTTAATTAACAAGCGTGTCTCTTAAAATAAAAGAAGTTTGCTTTTTGATCTCAGATCTAATTCTCCTGGCAGCGTTCTAAAACAAATCAATGGATTCATTCAGAAAAATTCATTTAATCCACCTTTTACTCTTGATCACCAGATAAAAATGAAAAAACAATGTACACAAAGAACGGCTGGAAAATTAGTTCTTGATTTGATTAGAAGCTAATCAAAGCCAAACAGCAGATGAAAGAAAACCCAAAAATGTATGTCAACAAAAGTTAATACAAGATAGAAAGAAAAAAGAAAAATAGAAGAGGAAGCCAATACAAACCAAAATCTTTTTTTTTTAATTCTGCAATTATGCTTGAAACCTTGCAAAGACAGAAAAGATAAGAAATAAACGAATTGTTGTTGTTTTTTAGGAT
>CM060332.1:23237725-23240225 GCA_030674155.1 Stramonita haemastoma
AGCGAAAATAGAACAGGGTTATCGCTAGTGAAACTTAGCAACAGATTCTATCTATCTATCTATCTATCTATCTATCTATCTATCTATCTATCTATCTATCTATCTATCTATCTGTCTATCTGTCTATCTATCTATCTATCTATCTATCTATCTATCTATCTATCTATTCCTTAGTATGGTGACCGTGGGGGCACCCCTGAAGACTTGACAACCAGTCCCCTCCATTCCTCTCTCTGTTCTGCCTTTCTCAGGGCTTTGTTGAGTTCTAGGCCTGTCCATTCGCTGACGTTGTCCTCCCATCTCTTGCTTGGTCTGCCTCTTTTTCTTCCTCCCTGGACAGTGCCTTGCAGTATAGCAACAGATTATCAACACAAAATTACCCATGCAATATTTTAGTCAAGTTATGAGGTGTGTGATGACCATGCTGTCATTGGTCACTATTCTTAAGGATGAATAAAACGAGAAATGCCTGAGTTTTTATACTTGCACAAGTATTTGAACAACTTTGAAGAAAACACAAGCTTATAGTCTGCCATGTTGCATTTTCATTTTGGTCTACTGCTATGTTCACAGACTCCACTGTTTGCTTTAGTCTCGGGAAAACTTCTGCCAGTCCGTTTCTGAAATGATAACACCAGACAATATCTAGAATCATGTTACAAGTATCATGCTGTCTGTAGCAGAAAAACTGGGTGCACTCTGTCAAACATAGACTTCAAAGTTTTGTGCAAGAGTCTGAAGTTGAATCAGTGTTTCCCACCGGGACGTGAAGTGATATTTGAACTTCTGTCAACTTTCCTACTTTTTGACATGACGTCTGCCAACTGAGACAGAGAAAAATCTTCCTTTTTTTTAACATAGCTGCCAAAGATGTACAGTTTCAACTTTGACACACACACACACACACATACACACGCCACGCACGCACGCACGCACACACACACGCACGCACGCACGCACGCACGCACACGCACACACACACACACAAACACTTCTGCTTAGTCACAAACCGTTAATGGACTGTTAATAACCATGTTAAGTATGATTTAAACGCGTTCATAGCTGCTGGCGGTTACTCACAAATTTTTAGACGAATATTATTATGACTATAATTATTGTCTACACCCATGTAAAAGATGTTATGTAAGGTGAAAAATATCAGAAGAAAGTCTCGTCCCTAATGAACAGAAGAATTTTACCAGAACTAAAATGTTCTAACTATCCTTTAGTCTGGCGACCGTGGGGGCACCCCTGAAGACTTGACAACCAGTTCCCTCCATTCCTCTCTCTGTTCTGCCTTTCTCAAACTGTCAAAGTTTTGTTGAGTTCTAGGCCTGTCCATTCGCTGATGTTGTCCTCCCATCTCTTCTTTGGTCTGCCTCTTTTTCTCCCTCCTTGTGCAGTGCCTTGCAGTATTGTTTTTGCAAGTCCTTTCAATCTTGTAACATGCCCGTACCATTTAAGTTTACGCTTCTTTACAATTGAGAGAAGATTTTCGTAGGTACCAATGGTTTGCTGGATTCTGTTATGCACTTCTTCGTTGCTTATGTGGTCTCTGTAGGAGATGCCAAGGAGTCTCTGGAAGCATCCCATCTCTACTCTAAAATGTTCATACCTGAAAAAAAAAAAAACCCACCTCTAACTGAACTCACACCTTCCGGATTACTCTAAATCATAAGTGGAATCCTCCAACCAACGAGTTAATCCATTATTAAAGGATCAATGATTTAACTTTGAAGTAGAGGGGGGAGGGTAAAGCCTAGCAGTTAGAGTGCTACACTTGCACTATGATGGCTCGATGCCAGGGTTTGAGCCGTCACCCGTTCAACGGGATTGTTCCCCTGGAGGAAACATCACTACTGACTCAAAAAGTCCTTCGGATTGAGACTATAAACCGAGGTTCTGTGTGCGAACGCACGCAGAACATCTTGCGCACACGTTAAATCCTGTTCAGCTTTTCGTAAATCCTCCGAAAGTCATTCAGATGACACGATAAACCAAAGTCTCATGTTCAAAACAGGCAGAACATCTTGTGCACACGTTAAAACCTGTTCTGCCTTTCGGAAGAATAGACTATTATTCGTGCCAGAAGAACAAAAAACACATGAAATTGTGTTGTTGTTTTTTAACTGCATACACTATGGTGTCGTGTTTAGCTATGACCCCTGAAGTTGGAATACAGCTACCTTTATCGTAGGCTAAAACGATCCCATACGCAAAATTTGTGTTTTTGATGAATCTTGGAGCTCTAGCCAAGAAACAAAAGAAAAACAAACAAACAAATTTATGAAGTGTGTGCTGTTGTTGTTTGTTTTTTTCTTAGAGCTTAAGACAAAATATGCCTTTAAGACCCTACTGCTTCGTCTGTTCGTGTACACTATCACTCACACCAATACCTTAGATTGACAATGGGCAAGGGGAGGGGAGGGGTGGGGCTGATTTTCACATTGAAATAGGGACTGGAACCTCCCTCACATCTTTCACTTTAAAGATGAGCGCT
>CM060332.1:23268564-23271064 GCA_030674155.1 Stramonita haemastoma
AACAATGAACACACCAACAGATAATCAAACTAATGAAGCAAAAAAAAGCAGACAAAACAGGCAAGACAGAAGGAAAAAACAGACAAAAAAAACAGACAGACAGACAGACAGAACACGATAGACAAGTAGACAACACAGAAGCTATATTAATCTGACAGGAAAGGAAATGACAGTACTGGCAAATTTAATTGCACGTGGACACCAGGAAATGGATTTTTCCCATTTTGTACAGGAGAAAAGAGCAAAAAAAAATGGAAAAAAGCTGACTGACCTGTCATGCTGACATGAAAAGATCATGTTAAGAAAAAACACACACAGAGCTCTCCTATCCTGAATGCCTAAAGCAAGACAGGATGCATCAACCAAGCTGGTAAATACATGCGAAAAAAGGAGGAGTTAAAACAGCGTAAAATAGAGGAGAGGTGACAGACAGAACACGCTGGACAGAAAGACAGACAAAAGTGAAGAGAGGTTGAGAGAGAGAGAGAGGGGGGGAGAAGATGAGAGGGGAGAGAGAGGAGAGAGAGAGAGAGAGGAGAGAGAGAGATGGATGGAAGAGGAGAGATGAGGAGAGAGAGAGAGAGAGGAGAGAGAGAGAGAGAAGAAGGAGAGAGAGAGAGAGAGAGAGAGAGAGAGAGAAGAGAGAGAAGGAAGAGAGACGAGAGAGAGAGAGAGAGAGAGGAGAGAGAGACGAGAGAGAGAGAGAGAGAGAGAGAGAGAAGAGAGAGATGGCTGACAGACCGAAAGATAAATGGGAAGAAAGAGAGAATAAGGAGACAAAAAAGAAAAATGAACAGCACACAGACAAAAAGTCAGAACAACATGAAGCAGAAAAACTAATCAGACACAAACAGACAAGACAGACAAGAAAACAGACAAAAAAGAAACGACAGGAAGGACAGACAGTATAGGACAGTAGACAGACAAGAAGCATATTATTGAAGGAAAGGAAAGACAGACGGCAAATGAATTGACAGTGGACACAGAAATAGACCATTTGTCAGAGAAAAGACAAAAAAAAGACAATCTGACTGACTGTCAGCTGAATGAACAGGTAGTTAAAGAAAAAGAAAAAAAGATGAGTAAGAAGATGGATGCAGATCAAAGCTGGTTAATAATGGAAAAGAAGAGAGTGAGAAGAGAGGAGCGACAGAAGACAGGGACAGAAAGACAGACAAAAGAAGAGATTGAGAGAGAGAGAAGAGAGAGAGAGAGGAGAGAGAGAAAGATGAGAGAGAGAAGAGAGGGAGAGAGTAGAGACGATAGGAGAGAGAGAAGAAGAGAGAGAGAGAAGAGAGAGAGAGAGATGAGAGAGAGAGAGACGAGAGAGAGAGAGAGAGGAGAGAAGAGAGAGAGAAGAGAGAGAGAGAGAGAGAGAGAGAGAGTGAGAGAGAGAGAGAGAGAGGAGACGATGACAGAGAGAGAGAGATAGGAAGACAGAGGAGACAGACAGACAAAGACATAAAGGGACAGAGAAATGGAGAAGAGAACAAGGAGACAAAACAAAATGAAAACACCAACAGTTAATCAAACAATGAAGCACAAAAAAAGCAGACACAAACAGACAAGACAGAAAGAAAAACAAATAGAAAAAGAAACAGACAGACAGACAGATAGACAGACAAGACACATGAAGCATATTAATTGACAGGAAAGGAATGACAGTAATGGCAAATTTAATTGTCGTGACACCAGGAAAGGATTTCCCATGATTTTCAGGAGAAAAGAGCAAAAAAGAGAAGAAAAAGCTGATGACTGTCATGCTGACTGAAAAGACTGTCAAGAAAAAAAGTCACAACAGAAGCTCCTATCCTGAATGCTAACAAGACAGGATGCACCAACCAGGTTGGTTAAATACTGCGAAAAAAGGGAGGAGAGGGTCGACAGACAGATCACGACTGGACAGAATAGACAGAACAAAAGTTGAAGAGAGGATTAGAAAGAGAGAGGCAGGAAGACAGACAGACAGACAGATTGACGAAGATACAGAGACAGAAAGACAGAAAGACAGAAAGACAGAAAGACAGAAATGATAGATGATAGATAGATAGATAGATAGATAGATAGATAGATAGATAGATAGAAGATAGATGTAGATAGATAGAAGATAGTAGATAGATAGATAGATAGAGAGAGAGATAGAGAGAGAGAGAGATAGATGAAGAGAGAGAGAGAGAGAGAGAGATGAGAGAAGAGAGAAAGAGAGAGAGAGAGAGAAGACGAGAGAAGAGGGAGAGACGAGAGAGAGAGGGACAGACAATTTAGAGACAGATTAGGGAAACAGACACAGAGAGACAGACAGACAGACATACAAGTTGACAGACAGACAAACAGAGACAGAGACAGACAAACAGACAAACAAAATTAGAGGCAGATAGACAAACAGACACATCTGACAGGAGAGAGGGAGAACAGACAGCGATGACAGACAAATTGAGAGACAGACAAATTGACACACCAAAAAAGAGAGAGATAGACAGACAGACAGACAAACAAAGAC
>CM060332.1:23278564-23281064 GCA_030674155.1 Stramonita haemastoma
AGAGAAGAGGAGAGAGAGAGAGAAGAGGGACAAACATACAGACAGACAGAGAGTGAGAGAAAATAAAGACACAAAAGGAGAGAGTTGTTGGAGGGGGAGGGGGGTAAACAAATACGAAGAAAGAACTAACAAATAAAGTAAACAGACAGAACTATATCCAAAAAAAGAAAAAAACAATAAACAAGATAGCAATAAGGAAGGAAGTAACTCAATCTTTTTATATAAAAAAACAACTAACAAATAACTACCCATCCCGAGAAAAACAAAAACCTAGCATTAACGTCAGGGGAAAAAAACAGAAGGAGAGAAAAAAAAAACTTCAACATACAATTACCTACCAAAAACAAACAGACAAACAAAAGAAAACTTTGAGATAACTGGTAAAGCAAAACAAAAAACAAGAAGAAAAAGAATCATCCGCTTACGTAGATAAAAAAAACAAAGCAACGAGACAGGACAACAAAGCACCAAAACATTAGAGACAAAGAAAATCAGATAGAATTTGTTTGTCTGTTTGTTTGTTTGGCAGAGGCCAGCTGCTCTTTTTTTTTTAGGCTCCTTTTATTTTTAGACATATGTACCCAGACACCCAGAGGGAATAGCTCAGAGGTCAGAGTATTTCCTTTCCTCAAAGTTAGTGTTGAAGCAGCATCAACCGTGGTTACCGAGTGGATGGGTGACCGTTTGCACGCCTTGGTTTCAGTATAGTCTCCCAGTTCACTCAGCTAGCTGTGAATGGGTACCTGCCTTCTTTAGGGCCAGGGAAGGTAAAGCAGCGAGAGAGAGAGAGAGAGAGAGAGAGAGAGAGAGAGGAGGAGAGAGGAGAGAGAGAGAGAGAGAGGAGAGAGAGAGAGAGGGAGAGAGAGAGAGAGACACACACACACAGAGAGACACAGAGAGAGAGAGACACAGAGAGAGAGAGACAGAGAGAGACAGACACAGAGAGAGAGAGGAGATGGGCGCCACCCTCAATATTTTGGCCCCTAGAGAAGCTCAGGTCTTTGATGTGTGTGTGTTGTGTGTATGTCTGTGTGTGTCTGTGTGTCTGTGTATGTGTGTGTGTGTGTGTGTGGTGTGTGTGTGTGTGTGTGTGTGTGTGTGTGTGTGTGTGTGTGTGTGTGTGTGTGTGGTGTGTACACGTGAACGTGGGTGCACGTATACACTAGCGAGAGAGAGAGAGAGGAGAGAGAGAGGAGAGAGAGAGAGGAGAGAGAGAGAGAGGGAGAGAGAGAGAGAGAGAGAGTAAAATTGAAAAACATAAAAAGAGATAAATGGTTACATTTTTATCTTAACATATCTACACAAGCTTTATGACAGATATAGAGTGAGTGAAACAAAAGTAGAATAGTTATCGATAGAAATAAAAGAAAAGAGATACATACCAAAAAAAACAAAGAAATCACAAAAGCAAAAGAATAATTAAATGCACATACAAAGACAACAAAACAGACTGCAACATTCAGTCAGACAGACACTCACACAGACAGGCAGACAGACAAAAAAAATCCCAACAGGTTGAGGTCACTGGGAGAGATCTTCTAAAACTAAGAGTAATTGACTCTCTCTCTCTCTCTCTTCTCTCTCTCTCTCTCTCTCTCTCTCTCTCTCTCTCTCTCTCTCTCTCTTCTCTCTCTCTCTCTCTCTCTCTCTCTTCTCTCTCTCTCTCTCTCTACTCTCTTCTCTCTCTCTCTCTCTCTCTCTCTCTCTCTCTCTCTCTCTCTCTCTCTCTCTCTCTCTCTCTCTCTCTCGTCTCCTCGATGTGAGAGCAAAATAAATGCCAGTATTTTGTAAACCTGATATGATGCAGACAAGAGAGGAAATGGGTTTTTCCCTTGCTATTGCATAGAAGATGAGCAGATGAATTAAAAATGAAACTACCACAATAGCATTAATAGAGGAGATTAAAACACACACTATCTCCTTTTAACAGCAGACGATGGGCAACACGGAAATAACAGTGATGCGAAAGAAAGAAAGAGAAAAGGTGGTAGACAGTCAGTCAGACAGACAGACAGAGAGACAGACAGACAGACAGACAGACAGACAGACAGATAGAGAGACAGACAGAGAGACAGACAGACAGGCAGACAGGGTAACAGACATACAAACAGAATAAAGGATGAAGGAAAGGAGGGATAGAGGGAAAAGTAGGAAGACATCAAATCAGATCAAAGCAAATCAATCATCATCAATTTCTTTAATCTTAATGATAATGAAGAAGAACTCATTTGCGTTATTAGTGCATTGCTTAAAACACTAAGTAATTATTCTGAGTCGGATGTTAACTTGTAATTGTTTGCTTTTGTTTTTCTAGTTTCTTCGCTAGAGCTCCGAAGCTCATCAAATGTGATATTCTGCGTATGAGACCCTGTTTACCCATCAATTAAAGTAACTGCTTTCTAACTTTGTTGAAGTTGTTTTTATAATTATAACTATAACGAGACAGACATGACACATATAAACAATACGAACGTGTAGAAACACATCGTTTTAAACATTT
>CM060332.1:23288564-23293564 GCA_030674155.1 Stramonita haemastoma
TATGGGGGAAAAGGTTTTGGGCGCAAAAGGGGGATTGAACCACCGCACACTCCGACCTGGGCTTTTCGCTTTCTAGGCAGGCGCGTAACCTCTAGACCACCGATCTCCACATACTCTGTTCAGTGTTCAGTGTCTCCATTCCTCAGGTTGGCTAGCTTGATACGTTCTTCGTCTAGCATGATGTCAGCAACAAGAGCAAAGAAAAAAATCGAACACATGAGCAAACAAACAAAATAAACAAAAAAACACCATGCATGTATAAATCCATAATACACACACATATACACACACGCGCGCGCGCGCGCACACACACACACACACACACACACACACACCCTAACACAAACACACACACACACACACACACACACACACACACACACACACACACACACACACACACACACCACACACGCGCGCGCACACTACAAAAAAACAAACCAAAAGAAGTAAACCTCAACTACCAACAAAAAAAAAAAACCAACAAAAAACAACATTGATTCCAGTCACTGGAAGCGTGTAAAAAAAGAACCTTTAGGGTGCAGCCCTGTTATTTGTAAGCTCCTGTAACTGGCGTAAAATCTATTTCGATCTCTCAAGATAACTCACAAAAGGGAGAAAAGGGATATCTTAAGTCGACAGTTGAAAAGCAGAACCTTACGTAAAAAGCTAGACAAAATTGGAAACCTTGTTCCACACAAAGACTGATGCTTCTGGGGGGAAAAGAGCTTACTTTAATCAATACCTTTGATACTGTTGTTGTTGTGTGGTAGTGTTAATAGTGGTGTTAAAGATGGTACTAAAAGGTTGGGGCTATTTTTAATAGATATAATGATATGGCGGCGGAGTGGCTTAGTTATCAGAACATTGTGTTTGCGATTTGTTTTTCATTTTTGCTGTTTTTTCTTTTATGTCTAGGATAATGGAATAAGCACTAGTGTGATTTTTACATTCAATCTCCATGTGTAAGCAGTTTTGTAAATCTTGTCATGTGTTCCCACCGGCACACGTTGGCCTACTCTTACGAAAAGCGGAACAGGATTTAACGTGTCCTCGAGATGTTCTGCGTCCGTTCGCACACGGGGCCTCGGTTTATAGTCTCATTCGAAGGACGTTGCGATTTGACTATGTAAGTCCAGCCTGCGTTTGAGCCACTACTCATGCGCCCATTTCAGTGGATCTTTTTGTCGATTGGAGTACTGTCTCAACTTCCCCCAAACGTATTTAGTTGAGACTATAAATCAACTTCACGTGTACCAACGCACATGGGAACATCTTGCGCACACTTTAAAATCTGTTCCGCCTTTTTGGAAGAGAAGGTCATTCGTGCTGGTAAGAACAGAGAAGAAAAAGAGGAAGAAAAAAAAACTCGCATGAACATTGATGTTATAAATTGAGATAATTCTCATCCTGAATGTCTGATGCCTTCATGGTGGGCAAAAGTGGTCACATAATACAGAAAAATCTCGCCATCGGTGAACCTCAAAGATCTAGCTGAGAAACGAACAGAAAAAAAAAAAAACACGATAGACTGAAATTTTAGGGTTTAAATAGCAGGAAACGACAAACAAAAGAAAGCCAAGATTTTCCGTTTCCGAGTTTGTTGTCGTTATTGGATATTATCCATTATTAGAAAACCCTGGAGGTTGGTTACCCAAAATACGCACTCTGTGTAGTTCATAACACCTGGGAAGTATCATAAGAATTTGAAATTTTCAGTTTTCATGTTGTAAGGAGGTATTGCCATTTACCAAAAAAAAAATATAGACAGGTCACACCTCACATAATACAAGATCCACCTGAATACATACAACATAAATACATTTCGAAATGGCATATTGGTGGATCAGTGGTCTAGAGGTCTAGTGGTGTAAAATGCGAGAAATATCAGGTTCGATCCCAACACTTTCCTACCATCTATAAGACCTTGAACAGTGGTCTGGGTACTAGACCTTCGGGTGAGATGATTAAAACGATACACTGTGCGGTCCCGTGTGAAACATGCATTCAGCATATATTATAGAGCCATAGACATATAATGTTAGTTTAAGTTTTGGAAGCTTAAATGTGCACATTTCATCTTTTTGCATGAGTATACACTCAAATTGGGGTAATGCAGATGCAATTGTACACAAAGTTTCACACATAGGATAATGAAAGTACCCACCCACAATCAGTTAGTGACTGCTAGAACTAAGATTAGAATTTCCCCGTTAGAATGACCAGAGGACTGTCACTTTAAATGGCATCCCTACGCTCTCGAAATTATGTGCTAAGAACTATCTCTTTTCTATCCCTCTCTTTGTTTCTGCCTTGTTCCTTATCTTTCTGCCACCTCTTTCTTGTATATTTTGGCCGTCTTGGATCAATCTCTTGCCTTTTTTCTAGACAGACTACAAAGATAACAATTCTTTCCCATACCAAAGTCGAAAGCGCTGGGTCTGACTTACCAGGCGCTTAACGGTTAGCCTAGCGCGATGCACTTCGCTCATATCACAGACATAAATAGTTTGCCGTTTAACAATTCAATGACGACGAAGAAGAAGACTCCATTCCTTGAATTCGGATCCTTTTAGACTCTAAGCCTTTCCTCTCAACCACTCAGCATTTACACGAGTCAACAATAACATAGGATGTATGTGAATATGAAAATAATATAAAATCCGGAAGGGTCATCAAACAAGCTAAAATTTGTAATTTAAAAAATGCACCCCCAAACAAAATTTAGAAGCAACAATCAAATTCTAAAATCATTCAGAGAAACACAAGAAAAGGCAGACTATTATGAAAGCATCTGCTTTAACAGTAAACAAAAACGATTGTATACGACGTAAATATTTCACCATTGTGAAACCTCGAAGTTCTTGCCAAGGAAGGAAATAATGTTTGAAAGCCTGCATGTCGTACATGATTGTTATGATATTTTGTTGTATACAAGCGTTCAAAATAAAATCTCAGTTGAGTTGGACATTAAACTGGGTTCACACACACACACAAATAACAAGCAAACCAGCAAATGAGCAAGTAGTTGCACAAATCGTTATACAACCAGCAAGTGGATAAGCAACGTAATAAAAAATAATAGTTAATATCTTTGCATTCGATTACACATTGCTTGTTTACCTAAGTAGCAAAAGAAACAGACGGAAACAGCTCAACAGCAGTGTGTCTTCAAAAAAAAAAAAGAGTTGAACAGAAACATAACCCATTGAACACTTCGACTTTTCACTGTATGTTGGTAGCAGTATGTTTACCACACTTGTCATGATCCCATTCGCTATGTCTAATTTGCTTTTGTATTGTGGCCTAAGGCTGATGTACAGTAAAAGTCTGAAATCTCTCTCTCTCTCTCTCTCTCTCTCTCTCTCTCCTCTCTCTCTCTCTCTCTCTCTCTCTCTCTCTCTCTCTCTCTCTCTCTCTCTCTCTCTCTCTCTCTCTCCTCTCTCTCTCTCTCTCTCTCCTCTCTCTCTCTCTCTCTCTCTCCCTCCCTCCCTCTCTCTCTCTCTTACACATACACACACATGCACACACACACACATACCTACACACACATCCACCCACACATCCACACACCTACACACACATGCACACACACACATACACACACACCTCACTCCCCCTCCACAACCACACACACCACACACACACACACACACACACACACCACACACACACACACACACACACACACACACACACACACACAACACACACACACACACACACTCAAAGAATAACAGCAAGGGAAAAGAACAGAATTGATTCCAGCCATTGGACCCATATATAACATCTTCGGCAGCGCAATCCGCTGCTTTTAAGCTCCAATACTGGCACAAAATCTATTTCGATCTCTTCAAATAACTCACAAAAGGAGAAAAGGGATATCTTAAGTAGACAGTGGACAAGCAGAACCTTGCGGAAAAGGTAGACAGAATTGAAATTTCTGTTCCTCAAAGACAGGTGCTTAGGAAAAGAGATGGCATTAATCAATGTTGTTGTTGTTTTTGTTGCTACTGTTGTTGTTGTTATTGCTGTCGTTGTTGTTGGTTGTGGCAAAAGCAGTGGTGGTAGGGATGATGCTATTAAAATATTATCATGTATATGGTAAAATGGCAGCATAGGAAAGTTTATCCGACAGAAGATACTTTTTTTTTTTTTGGGGGGGGGGTAGCTTTGTGAACATCTTGTACCAGTTAGTGACAATGCACAATTCACAATTCAAAGATTTGTTATCTCACAATTAGAGAAATTCATGTAGTAGGTTACATGCCGTACATAAAAAAGCAAATAAAAAAAATTATGTGCAGAATAACACAGCATAGTATGCAATCATCACCTCCCGCACACTCACCACAAGACAGTACCCATACCAATGCCAACACCAGCACTCCATCAAAGAGGAACCCGCATGGCCACAAGCCAGAGAGAGAGAGAGAGAGAGAGAGAGAGAGAGAGAGAGAGAGTGAGAGAGAGAGAGAGAGAGAGAGAGAGAGAGAGGAGAGAGAGAGAGAGAGAGAGGAGAGAGAGACAAGGCAAGGCAAGGCAAGGCAAAATTCTTTCATTCGAGGATAATAGATAAGCACTCATGTGCTTTTTTACATCCAGTCCCCGCCCTTTTTCAGGGATAACATCAAGATAAAGAGAGAGAGAGAGAGAGAGAGAGAGAGAGGAGAGGAGAGAGAGAGAGAGAGAGAGAGAGAGAGAGAGAGAGAGAGAGAGACCCATTTAACGACACTACAATGTACCTCTAGATTACAGTCCGCTCCGTGACGTAATGCAGTTTTCTTTTATCTTTCTTTTTTTATATTTTCTGACCTCATTTTCTCTTCAGCGTGTCTTCTCTGCTTGCTCTCGTATTTCCAAGTCCTTGCATAGTCAGAACCTGACAAAATCACTGCTGAGGCCATGGTGACGTGCGGCTAACACTGTGTATATTTTTTTTTATAAAGAAGAAGAAGAATGCCAAGAAGAATGCAAAGAAGAATTCAAAGAGGAAAGAG
>CM060332.1:23298564-23301064 GCA_030674155.1 Stramonita haemastoma
ACACACACAGACATACTCAGACACACACACACACACACACACACACACACACCACCACACACACACACATACACACACACACACACACACACACACACTCACACACACACACACACACACACACACATACACATACACACACACACACACACACACACACACACACACACACACACACACACACACACACACACACACACACACACACACACACACACACACACACAACACAGTCAAAGAGAATCCTCAGCCTTCTTAAAGCAAAACCGTGAACAAGGAATAGCGAAGAAAAGATAAAAGGATTGATCACAGCAATCGAAGCCATGTACAAGACCTGCAGCAGCGCAATCCTGTATGTAGAAACTCGCTTCCTGGCAGAAAATCTATTCCAGTCTTTTAAGATGAATTCCAATGGAGGAAAAGAATATGTCTTCAGCGAACAGTTGTAGATCCTTTCCCTTAGAAAAAGGGAGGGAGACAGGCTTAGAAAACTGCTTCTTTGAGGAACAAGAGGGAAGGTTGTAGGTGCTGTTAAGATGTTTTTCTAAGATGTAAATCGTGAGGGCTTGGGTTCGATTCCCACATAACTGTGCCTTTTGCATTTTTTGCTGTCTGTCCATAAATGGTAAATACATGAAATACTGCATTATCTGTTTATGAATGATGAATACACGAAACACTGCATCAATGCTATCTAATAATTATGATAAATACATGAAAATACTGCATGGTCATTATTATATGATGAATACATGAAATACTGTATGATCTGTCTATAAATTATGAATACATGAAATACTGCACTGTTATTGTCTATGAATTACAAATACATGAAAAACTGTATTGTCTGTCTATGAATGAATACATAAAATGCTGCATTGTTATGGTCTGTCTATGAATGATGAATACATGAAATACTGCATTGTCTGTCTATGAATGATGAATACAGGAAATACTCCATTGTCTGTCTATAAATGATGAATACATGAAATACTGTATTGTTGTTGTCTGTCTATGAATAATGAATACATGAAATACTGCATTGTTGTTCTTGTTCTATAGATGATGAATACATGAAATACTGCATTGTTATTTTTTTCTATAAATGATGAATACATGAAATACTGCATTGTTGTTTTTTCTATAAATGATGAATCCATGAAATACTGCACTGTCGTTATCTACGTCTGTCTATGAATTATGAAAGCATGGAACACCTCATACAAAGCAACAATTCAAAGAAATATCAATACCATCTAAACGTTTAATGGCGATAAAAAGACTGCTGCTTATGAAATAGCAACAATATGAGAGTTTGAAAGCCATAAGAATTGCAGCTAATGTTTCATAGTTGTTGTTTTTTATTTTCCAGTCATGCTAAGGGAGTTTCTTTGCCTGTATTTGTTTGTCATAGGCACTAGATTAAACTTATGAGTAATTCACTTAAAAATTCCGTCAGCTCTGTATTCCACTGTACTGATCAAGTCATGTGTTATTCCATCGGGGGACGGATAGCCTAGTGGTCAGAACATTGCGCTGGCAATTTGACGACCCGGGTTCGAGTCCGGTCGAGGAAATTTTCTTCCTGGAGTTAAAATCAGTGCTGACTCCACTTTCCCCAAAAGTCCTTCGGATGAGACTTTAAACCGAGGCCCCGTGTGCGTACGCACGCAGAACATCTTGCGCACACGTTAAATCCTGTTCCGCTTTTCGTAAGAGTAGGCCATCGTGTGCCGGTGGGAACAGATGACAATATTTACAAAACTGCATACACACGGGGACCGGATGGAAAAAAGCACATGATTGCTTATTCTGTTATCCTCGATATAAAAGAATAAATAAATAAATAAATAAATAAATAAATAAATAAATAAATAATGTGTTCATGATATCTTCATGTTTCTGACACCCATACCCTAATGCTGATATAAATTCCGCAGTGCTTAACCTGCCTGTTTTATAGCTATAAATATGTGTAAATTCTCTTAAAATTTAGTTTCAAATAGATCTCTACCAAGGTGGACATATGTGATAATAACAGTCCCATGTTTTTATTCCATCACGCATCACAAACATTTTGATTTTGTGCATCGCTAAAGTCAGTGCACCCGTCTTGAAAATCTGCAGCAAACAATTAACGATGCTGCTATAAAAAAGAAAAGCAAAAGAAATATGCAAACAAAACAAACGACAGAAAAACCAAACCACATGTCGAAATGAAAGCTTAAAATTTGCGCGTGATTAGATTTTTTTTAAAAAAAGAAGTGGTAGGGAAAATATTTGTTAAAGTTGAAAAGCTTAAAAAATAATCAACTAAACAAAAACGGCACAGAAAAAGCCTTTAAACAAAAAGACATACACTGTGCGTACATAAACACAGTAATTTCCCTAAAAGCGAACAAACACAGAACAAGACGTGTGTGGAGAGATGCACAACACGAAATATTTAAACAAACCAAAGATCTAAAACATCAAACGCACAAACAAAATTACCCCGGAA
>CM060332.1:23307575-23312575 GCA_030674155.1 Stramonita haemastoma
AATACCTTAACTCAGATCAGCTCATACTGCAGTCTGAAATGGAAGGGAAATGAAGACCACACTTTTGAGCGATATCTAGTGTATGGAAGCCAATTTCAATTCTTACATCCACTATCTAATCAATAGTGTTGGTGTTTGCACCTTTTGTGGGGGGGATGGTTAATAATGGCATTATAGAAAGAAAGAGTAGAGCCTGGTCACGTAGTTTCACAGTTTTACTGCACCTGCCGTTTTATTATTGCTGTTGTTTTCGTTTTTATTGATCATCATAAAATTATTAAACAAAAAGTGAAAGTAACTTTAAGAGGTGTTTTTGCTCTGGTATGATGGTATTCTTGGTTTTTGGGTTTTTCTGCTTCAATGCATAATCTAGACCAGCATCAAATCGTCATGTTCCTGAAGTTGGAATGCAGCTATCTTAGTGGGGGTAAAATGGTCGCATTAAAGCAAAAAAGATAAAGGTGTCCCCAAACGAATTCTGGCAAGAATTCCAAAATAATATTAATAGAAAATGTAACGCTGTGAATCTGCTGCTCAACGAGAGCATTGTTCTTTTTGGATGCAGTAGCAACTTTAAATCTGACAAGATTTTTGATGTAATACTGCTGCTCGCCAAATTTCACATATATAAATGCAGATGCCAAAAGAATTGGCCTTCGTTTGAAATATTTACACGACAACTAAAATCAAGATATGAGGTTGAAAATGTGTTGCATCTATGGAAATGTCTTTTTTTAGTTTCGCTGCACAATGGTGTACATATCTACCTCTGTTAGATTAGAGCAAACTGTACTACTGCTGGATGAGTCGGTCAGAAAGGTAAAATCTGTTTATTCAGCTGAGCAATTTAATCGCGGTGGTGTGTGTGTGTGGTTTGTTTGTTTGTTTGTTGTTTTTTGTTTATGTTTTGTTTTTGTTGTTGTTGTTGTTTGTTGTTGTTGGTTTTGTTCGTTTGTTTGTTTTTTGCTTGTTGTTGTTGTTGTTGTTGTTGGTTTTGTCTTTAAACAATGTTATGTCAGTTCTGCATTTGGAGGTTAGGTATATGTAGGCATATGTATGCTTCAATATGTCTATATGCTTGGGTACTTTTGTTTGTATGCATGCATGTACATGATTGTATATGTATGTATGACCTTTCAAGTTCATACACTATCTAAAACATATGCTAGTAGGTTGTGTATCAGTTTGCAATCTTATCCTTCTTAATTTTTTTCCTCACAAACTTTGATATGAATCATTTGTGGATTGATGCTTGCATTATACTGAGTTATGTACATTATTTGAAAATTAAAAAAATTATTTAAAAAAAAAAAGATAAAGGTGTCCCATAACCTAGGCGGTCGTAGGGGATCAAGGCATCAGTGACCTCAGCTTCTCTAGGGGCCAGCATATTAAGGGCGGTGCCCATCTCCTCTCCCTCGCTGCTTAACCTTCCCTGGCCCTAATGAGGGCAGGCACCCATTTACAGCTGGATGAACTGGGGGGGCTGTACTAAAGCCAAGGTGCGCAAACGGTCACCCATCCAACTGGTAACCACGCTCCACGCTGCTTAATTTGACTGGGGGAAAGCTAGTGCTCTGGCCCTTTTGCTATCCCGCCCTCTGGTCGCATGCTATACACAATCTCACCATTGATGAACCTTGGAGCTTTATCTTTGGAACGAAAACATTTCTGACTGAGGACTGATTGGTCTGAGATCTACTTGAAAAAGGTAGTGTTGGTCTCCACATCAGGAAAATGAATGTCACTTAGCCAGCTCTGTAACTACGTTAAAACAGTTATCGACACTTTCCCCCTTAAGTAGGCGGTTATACTAATTAAGACAGCCACCATTGATCACACCTAGAGTGGTTCATTAGCAGTACCAGTCTCTTGTTGATGGTGATCTTGATTAGCTGATAGATTGGTAGCTTCCCCTGGATGTCTGATCCCAGATGTGTCACAGAACAAACTCAGCTGTGGATGTACATGAGTAACAAGACATCATGAGCACTAGTAGTAGTAGTAGTAGTAGTAGTAGTAGTAGTAGTAGTAGTAGAGTAGTAGTGAGTAGTAGTAGTAGTAGTAGTAGGCACCATCAGTCTCGAAAGACTACGGAGTTGCGCTCTAGTCTGTAGAGCGTTAAGCCTGGGTAAGTAAGTATGGAGGGCAGGCTGTTATACCCCCCCCCCCTCTCCACGCCACTGGAATGGTCCATTGGAAAGGTAATCGCCCATACGAACTGTTCCAGTACCGTTGCAGGAGCCGCCAGAAACTTGCCATATACAGCCCCGAGCCGCCCTGTGAGCACTAATATTTTGTGTTAAGAAAGCTTTTACCCCCACAACGCCAAAAAAAACAAGCAAACAAGCTGGGAATAGAAGGTTTCCATTTGGGAGAGATTGTTTTTGACTGGGAACATTGTTCATTGCAGTTTGTGTCATGTTCAGTTTCTCTCCTTTCCTTACAGTTCCCTTTTGGGAATGGGCTTATTAAGACTTGTCAGATTACGTGATTAATTTGTCATTGTTTTTGCCATTCTTTCTGCTTTTAATCCCTCTTATTCCCCTGTCTCTGCTTCTCTCTGTCTCTCTCTGGATATGTTTCTCTCTGGCTCTGTCTCTCTTTGTGTGTGTCTCTCTGTCTCTCTCACTCTCTGTATCTCTGTTTGTCTCTCTGTTGTCAGTCTGCCTGCCTGCCTGCCTGCCTGCCTGCCTGCCTGTCTGTCTGTCTGTCTGTCTGTCTGTCTGTCTGTCTGTCTCCCTCTATTTTTGTTTCTGTTGTTGTTCTTCTTGTTCTTGTTATTCTTGTTATTCTTGTTCTTCTTGTTCTTCTTGTTGTTGTTGTTGTTGCTGTTGTTGTTGTTGTTGTTGTTGTTGTTCTTCTTCTTCTTCTTCTTCTTCTTCTTCTTCTTCTTCTTCTTCTTCTTCTTCTTCTTCTTCTTCCTCCTCCTCCTCCTCCCTCTTCCTCCCCCTCCTCCTCGCATTTTTCTATGCACTTTTCTTCACATTCTTCTTTGCATTCTTCTTTGCCTTCTTCTTCGTATTCTTCTTCGTATTCTTCTTTGCATTCTTCTCCTCTTCTCTTTTGCTTGCTTCCACTTTTCAGCACAGATCAGCTCATGCTCACAATATAGAATGTACTACAGTCCGGAATGGAAGGCTAAGATCATGCTATTGAACAAAATTCAATCCACGGAAACCAATTTGAGAGTGTTGTGTACAATACCTGATCAATATCGCTGGTATTTGTATCGTTTGTGGGTGGGTGGGGGTGGTGGTGGTGGTGGATGCAGAGTGAAAGATAAGAGTGGAGCCCTGTCACGTAATTTCACATACTTCCCCACCTGCCTCTTATTTATGCTACTATTCTCATTTTTATTGATCATGAAAAAAAATATAAATTTCTCCTTAGGGGTATCGGGAGCATGTCAGTATAGATAGCATTTTACACAATCTGGAAATTCAGTGCTTGTAGTTCCCTCTTTTCTATCCTTCTCTTCGTTTCTGCTTCGCTCCTGTTTATTTCCTGCAACCTGTTCAGACCTCTCTCATCAACTTTCTTTTTTTAATTTTTTTTTTAAAACTATCTTCTGCCCCCCCCCCCCCCCCCCTCTCTCTCTCTCTCTCTCTCTCTCTCTCTCTCTCTCTCTCTCTCTCTCTCTCCCATTTTCATTTTTTTTCTTCTTTTTTATTTCCTCGTCTTCCGCCTTTCTTCTTCTTCTTCCTCCTCCTCCTCCATCATCATCATCTCCCTTTCTACCACCAGATTTTTTCCCTCCCCACCACCCTGCCTATGTCCCCTCCCCTCCCTTTTCCTTCCCTTCCCCTGTCTGCACTGTGGTCATTTACTGTCTCCAGTCTGTCCCCCTGGGTTCATTTACATAGCGCCATCAGTCACATCCCCCCCCCACTCTGCATCAGTCATTGCACACATCACCAAGGTTGGATGGTGGGGAGAGGGTGGAGGGAGGGGAGGGTAGAGTGAGGTGGGTGGGGTCATTTATTTATTTATTTATTTATTTATGTCACAGCAGATTTTTCTGCGTGAAATTCGGGCTACTCTCCCCGGGGAGAGCGCGTCGCCACAAGTGCAGTGCTACTAAATATCTATCTATCTATCAATCAATCAATCTATCTATCTATCTATCTATCTATCTATCTATCTATCTATCTATCTATCTATCTATCTATCTATCTATCTATCTATCTATCTATCTATCTCTCTCTATCAATCTATCTATCTATCTATCTATCTATCTATCTATCTATCTATCTATCTATCTATCTATCTATCTATCTATCTATCTATCTATCTATCTATCTATCTATCTATATCCCCGAGCCGCCCTGGAGTCTCTAACTTCCAGTTTTTCCCCAGGAATGGTGTCTAAACACGACACCTGTGTGCATGCTTTTTTAAAAAAGAAAAATTTGTCACCCGCTCCTACCGGCACACAATCGCCTGCTCTTCCGAAAGGCGGGACGGGGTTTTAACGTGTGCGCAAGATGTTCTGCGTGCGTTTTGCACACAGGGCCTCGGTTTATAGTCTCATCCAAAAGGCTACGGAGATAAAGGAAGGAAGTAGAGGAAATGGAAATAAAGTCTGGAGGAGAGTGGAGAGGGAGAGGGAAAGAGGGAGGGGGAAGGGAGGGGAGGGGAAGGGGAGGGTTGTGGATGATCACGACAGGATTCTGAAAGCAAGGGGTCATTATCTATGCTGGAAGCATAGGTGTTTATGTTGAGAGACCGGGATGTTGGGTTATTTTGGGAATTTTGAATTCTATGCATTTTTGTTACTTAATTCATCCTCGTCTTATTCGTGACTGTCATTGTTATTAGTGCTATTCGTGTAGCTGTCAATGCTGTTATCATAATTGCTGTTGCAGTTTTTGCAGTTGTTTTTTATTGCCATTATTTTTTTGTTATGTTGATGCTGCTAGATCAGTAGCATTTGTTGTTGTGGCTGTTGTTGTTGTTGTTGTTTTGGTTGTTGGAGTTGTTGTTTTTCTTCTTTTCAT
>CM060332.1:23317575-23320075 GCA_030674155.1 Stramonita haemastoma
TCCTCAAAGAAGCAGTTTTCTAAGCCTGTCTCCCTCCCTTTATCTAAGGGAAAGGATCTACAACTGTTCGCTGATGACATATTCTTTTCCTCCATTGGAATTCATCTTAAAAGACTGGAATAGATTTTCTGCCAGGAAGCGAGTTTCTACATACAGGATTGCGCTGCTGCAGGTCTTGTACATGGCTTCGATTGCTGTGATCAATCCTTTTATCTTTTCTTCGCTATTCCTTGTTCACGGTTTTGCTTTAAGAAGGCTGAGGATTCTCTTTGACTGTGTTGTGTGTGTGTATGTGTGTGTGTGTGTGTGTGTGTTGTGTGTGTGTGTGTGTGTGTGTGTGTGTGTGTGTGTGTGTGTGTGTGTGTGTGTGTGCTGTAGTGTGTGTGTGTGTGTGTTGTAGTGTGTGTGTGTATGTATGTGTGTGTGTTTGTGTATGTGTTGTAGTGTGTGTGTGTGTGTGTGTGTGTGTGTCTGTGTCTGTGTCTGTGTCTGTGTCTGTGTGTCTGTGTGTCGGTGTGTCTGTGTGTCTGTGTGTCTGTATGTGTCTGTGTGTGTCTGCGTGTGTCTGAGTATGTCTATGTGTATCTGTGTGTGTCTCTGTGTGTGTATATATTTTGTTAAGGTGTGTGTATATGTGTGTGTGCGTGTACGTGCGCGCTCGTGCGTGTGTGCGTATGTGCATTGTGTTACGTTATATGGTTTTGTGAATTGTGTTAACCGTTGTCATTGTTTTATATTTGACAAAATATTCAATAAGCACTATTACTACAACCACAACGACTACCAATAGCAAAGATGACAAGATTTACAAAACTACTGCAAACACACGAGGACTGGATGTAAAAAAGCGCATGAATGATTATTCCATTATCCTCGATATAAAAGAATAAATGAATAAGTAAATAAATAAATAAATGAATAAATAAATAAGTAAGATAAATAAAGAGAGAAAGATAGTAAAAAAGAAAGAAAGATAAACAGAAATTCAGAAATACAGAAATACAGATATACAGAAAGAAAGAAAGAAAGAAAGAAAGAAAGAAAGAAAGAAAGAAAGAAAGAAAATAGTAACGATCAGTCTAAGCTCTGTCTCAAAGTACTGGTCCATTATGAACCAGTAGTTTCAATTGTGCTCGCCATTTCCGTGAAGTCTGCTTTTCATCAACATATTGCACATCTTCCTTTTCCCCCTTTTGTAGTTCCTCTTAGAGAATCAAAATAGAATTTCTAGCATGAAACGGATTTCAAAACAGCAGGTTGCGCCATTGCAGGTCTTCTCCATGATTCTAATTACTGGAATCAGTTCAGTTTTGTGTGCTCTCTCTGTTTCTGTCTCTGTCTGTCTCTGTCTGTCTGTCTGTCTGTCTGTCTGTCTGTCTGTCTGTCTGTCTGTCTGTCTGTCTCTCTCTCTCTCTCTCTCTCTCTCTCTCTCTCTCTCTCTCTCTCTCTCCCTAACACATTAAATCATTTATCATTGTTGTCACTCTTCTCTCTCTCTCTCTCTCTCTCTCTCTCTCTCTCTCTCTCTCTCTCTCTCTCTCTCTCTCTCTCTCTCTCTCTCTGTCTCTCTCTCTCTGTCTCTCTGTCTCTCTGTCTCTCTGTCTCTCTGTCTCTGTCTCTGTCTCTGTCTCTGTCTCTCTGTCTCTCTGTCTCTCTCTGTCTCTCTCTCTCTCTCTCTCTCTCTCTCTCTCTCTCTCTCTCTCTCTCTCTCTCTCTCTCTTTGATTTCTTTTTTCTTAAGGTGGTATCTTTTTCGTATTTTGCTGCCTCATCCTCTTTGACTTTCCTAACCTAGTGTTCCCACGCCGTTCATCTCAATCTGCCCGCCACAGCCAAACCCAGATTCGTTATGTTGCGTCCTCAGTGTCGGAAGCTCACGGGGAGCACATCAACATCAGGACGCCATAGAGGCACCAGCCAGAGGGGCCCTGCGCTGCTGCTGGGTCTCTTTGGTGGTGTTCAGTGGTACCCGTTCTGAGCTAACATACGCAGGACACCACTTACTAAGCCCCCTTCTAATGACAGTATTAGCTCATTCGCTGAGCCAGACTGAGTGAATACGGCCATCCAAGGTGGCAACCACTGAAACGTCCCTCCAAAGACCGTCTCCCGTAAAACCACCAACCTCACAGGCTTTGACACAAACTCACCACAGGCATAGAAGTGTATGGGGAAATCGAATCTGAAGTCACCATGAGACCAGAGCAACTGTAACCACAGGATCAGGGGCATTTTTGTTTAATTGCATAATGAAAAATGATAATGAGGATGACATTCTTATGCTGCTATGGAAGTGCATCTGCTTTAAGACTTCTTGACAGGGCTGTGCTCTATGCTTACAATCATAACATATCCCCGCGTCAACCAGGCCCGAGTGATACAGACACCAGCAGTGTTGGTCAGGTAATTTGAGCAACACTCTCTCATTCGCATCCGTAAAGTGGATGAAGCTCCACTGTGTGGGCCCAGTTTTCCCATTGAGCCCACAACACATTCTGGGT
>CM060332.1:23325075-23332575 GCA_030674155.1 Stramonita haemastoma
AACATCAGTGTTCATTAATATTTTTTTCTTCCTCTCTTTTTCTTCTCTGTTCTTACCAGCACGAATGACCTTCTCTTCCAAAAGGCGGAACAGATTTTAACGTTTGCGCAAGATGCTCCATGTGCTTTGGTACGCGTTGCGTTGATTTATAGTCTCAACTAAAGACATTTGGGGGGAGTTGAGACAGTCCTCCAGATAGAAAAATAATCCACTGAAATGGACGCATGAGCAGTGGATCAAACGCGGGCTGGAACTTACGCAGTCAAATCGCAAAGTCCTTCGGATGAGACTATAAGCCGAAGCCCCGTGTGTGAACGCACGCAGAACATCTTGCGCACACGTTAAATCCTGTTCCGCTTTTCGTAAGAGTAGGCCAACGTGTGGCAGTGGGAACAGATGACAGGATTTACAAAACTGCATACACACGGGAATTGGATGTAAAAAATCACACGAGCGCTTATCATATTATCCTAGACATAGAAGAAAAAATAAGCAATAATGAAAAAACAAATCGCAAACACAATGTTCTGATAACTAAGCCACTCCGCCACCATATCGTTGCACGTTTTACAATAGCCCAACCTATTAGTACCATCTCTACCACCACTGTTAACACTACCACACAACAACAACAGTATCAAAGGTATTGATTAAAGTAAGCTCTCTCTCTACCACCCCCCCGAAGCATCTGTCTTTGTGTGAAACAAGGTTTCCAATTTTGTCTAGCATTTCCGTAAGGTTCTGCTATTCAACTGTCGACTTAAGATATCCCTTTTTCCCCTTTTGTGAGTTATCTGGAGAGATCGAAATAGATTTTATGCCAGTTAACAGGAGCTTACAAATAACAGGGCTGCACCCTAAAGGTTCTTTTTTTTACACGCTTCCAGTGACTGGAATCAATTGGGTTTTATTTTTCTTGGTTTTATTTTTTTGGGGGGGTATTTTTTAGGTTTACTTCTTTTTGGTTTGCTTTGTAGTAGTGTGTGTGTAGTGTGTGTTAGGGTGTGTGCGTGTGTGTGTGCGTGTGCATGTGTGTGCATATGTGTGTGTATAAGCGAGCGTTTGTGTGCATGTGTGTGTGAAGTTGAAATGTCCACAAAATCTACTAACAAAACACACAAGAAGTCAAAAAATAAAGTAAAACCCCAAAGAAGTAATTTCCCTGCTTTTTCTTTTGTCTCTTTGATAAGAGGTCACCATATGCCTTTTAAGGCCAACAGATTTTACTTTACAGCATACAGCAGCAACCATTGTGAACGAATTAGGCCAAAGAGGACGACTGACGTATTCATTCTGTACGTCATGGATCCAGTGGGTAGGTTGAAACAAGTTTTGTGACGCAGACCGACCATTTTGAACACCTAGAAAGAACCGGATGTTTTTTTTTTCCATTTCTTTTTGTTTGCTTTTTTGTTTATTTTTTTGTTTGTTTGCTTATGTGTTTGATTTTTTTCCTTTGCTCTTATTGTTGACATCATGCTAGATGAAGAATATATCAAGCTGGCAAACCTGAGGAATGGAAACACTGAACGCTAACACAGAGTATGATGATGATGATGATGATGATGATGATGATGATGATGATGATGATGATGATGATGATGATGATGATAATAATAATAATAATAATAATTAATTTTAAAAAAAAATAACGATAATGGTAATAATTATTATGATAATACCAATATAATAATAATAATAATAATAATAATAATAATAATAATAATAATAATAATAATAATAATAATAATAATAAACAACAACAACAATAAAAAATAACAACAATATTACTACTACTACTACTACTACTACTACTACTACTACTACTACTACTACTACTACTACTACTACTACTCCTATCAATAATAATAATACATGGAATTTATGCACCGCTATATCTTGTAAAAACAAATTAAAGCGCTTGCATTCGACCTATACAACACACAAGCAATCAATGACATATAAGGAGATCAGTGGTCTATAGGTAATGCACCTGCCTAGAAAGCGAAAAAGCCCAGGTCGGAAGTGTGCGGTGGTTCAAACCCCGTTTGTGTCCCAAACTTTTCCCCCAAATATTAGACCATGAGTGGTGGTCTGGGTGCTAATTTTTCGGATGAGACGAAAAACTGAGGTCCCGTGTGTTTCACAAAATTACTTAACGCACGTAAAAGAACCCACGGCAACAAGAAAGTTGTCCTTGGCAAAATTATGTAGAAAAAAGCCAGTCTGATAGGTAAACAAACACAGTTGCAGACAGAAAAAGAAAAAAAAAGGATGACACTGTTTTAGTGGCGACGCACACTTCCCTGTGAGAGCAGTCCAAATGTCACACAGAAAAATCTGCCGTGACTTAGTGTGGTGTACAAAAATACCACCAAAATATCCTAGAAGCAGTCTGATGTCCTCTACACACGTTATGCAGTCGTTTATTGATCTACTTAAGTTTCTTTTGTTTCTTTTCTTTACTGACCGAAGACACGATAAAATGAATGCCTTTTGCCTTCCACTGTCTTGACTTGTAGTTTTGTAGACATCCGTCAGTCTGGAAGACTATGGAGTTGTGCTCTAAGCTCTAGAGCGCAAAGCCTGGGTAAGTAAATATGGAGAGCAAGCTGTTACCCATGCAACAGACCCCCCCCCCCCCCCCCCCTCCACGTCGCTGGAATGGTCCATAGGAAAGGCAATCGCCGATACGAATGGTTCCAGTGCCGTTGCAGGAGCCATTAGAACGTTGCCATATAGGCCTACAAATCCGAACCTCCCTGGGGACTCCAACTTCCCTGGTTTTTCCTCAGGGATGGTGTTTAAACACGACATCTGTGCGCATGCTTTTTTTATATTTAAAAAAAAAAGTTTGTTGCCATCCGCTTCTAGTGACACACAATGGTCTAGTCTTTCTAAAGGTGGAATGGATTTTTAAAATGTGCTGAAGATGTTCTGTGTGTGCTCGCACACACTGACTCAATATATTAAATACAAAATATTCAAAAGCTATCCTATGTAGACCATGAGAACATTCTTCCATCTAGACATCTCCAAGACGGTCTGCACCCTACAGAGCAGGGAGCTAGTCTGCTGGCCAGGAACCTGGGGCGACATCTGCACCGCCTCTACTGGGAACAGCCCCGGCGAAGGCAGAGAGGGGGAAGGTTCGGCGCTTCCAACGCTAGACAAGGCTACCACTGGTCTCCCAGACCCCACCACCTCCTGCCACCTCCTGGCTTCTGTCCTCTACTTCCGCCATGGCTTCCTGGTCCTTAGCTCTTTTGCTCAGCATTGGACTGCATCCTGTTTTAGTCCTTTCTAACTTGATTGAATAATTGTAGTTAAATTCATAGAAATGTTCAATTTTAGTATTTCAGCCACATCATGAAGAAAAACGGACAAAGAAAACCTGAATTATTTGAAGGAGTAAAGATTCTTCAGTGGAATGCTAGGAGCATTGCAACAAACATTTTAAGTTTTGAACATTTTTTAAGTTGTCACTTTTATTCTATAGTAGCCCTGCAGTCTTTGAATGTTTGTAAAAATAAAATGCCCAAACTAGAGCATTTTTATTACCCGCCATTATGTAACATTGATGATGTTTCTAAAAAGGTAAAAACAGCCATATATATAAGGCAGGGTTTAGATTATCAAAAGTTAGCTTTGTGGCCAATACCTCCAGATGTCAAGGATATTTATTGTACTGGTGTGTCTGTCAAGATTAACAAATCTGTAGTATTTAATGTCTTATCTGTATATCTTCCCCAAGGTCCAAAACTTGATAATACTGACTGGCTTAAAAACGTAGATTTTACAAAGAATAAATGGGTGATATTGGGGGATTTTAATGCGCATGCCCCGTTTTGGGATTCGGAATGTACAATTGTTACCAATAATCGTATTGTGGAAAATATTATCGATTCTAAATTATGTCTTTTAAATGATGGCAGGATAACCAGAACACCTGATATTCACTATCACAAGCCTAGTGCCATCGATTTATCATTGATTTCCCCTTCTTTAGCACTCGATTGCAAATGGGATGTTAATGAAGATTGTCTTGGTAGTGACCACTTTCCTATTTCTATATCATTTAGTAAAAACATTATCCTAGATTTACCGAAATTTGAAGATAAAGTTCCAAAGTACTTGTTTAATTTGGCAAACTGGGAGTCATTCCGAACACACCTTGACCTATATGATTTGGCAAGTGTGGAAAATGATGACGTAAATATTTTCTACAGGCTTTTTACGAAAGCTGTACGTCAGCTGCTGAGCTCTCTATTCCAAAGCGTAAAAATCAATGCAGTGGGAAGCATAAAGGCAATATATGGTGGACAAAAGATTGTGAAGAGGCAGTTCATTATAAAAAAGAGAAATACAAAATATGGTTTAAAGATAGAACTGAAGAAAATCTTATCAATAGTAAAAGAGCTAAGCAGCTATGCAAGAAAACAATTGCAAAAGCAAAAAAGACATATTGGACAGAATTTTGCCTAAAGGAAGTATCAAAATCAAAAGATATGCAAAAGGTTTGGAAGAAGATCAATAAAATGAAAAATGGATTTCACTTACCAGCTTATCCAATAAAATTAGAAAACAATAGTTTCCCAAGCACAGCAGAAAAAGCAGAAGCCTTTAATACAATGTTTTCTGAAAGTAGTTTGACTTCAGAATTGTCTCCTGATGTTAGACATAAAAGACAAGAAGAAGCTGAACTAGTAAATATGGCAGAACCTCCACTAGATAATCTGCATTATCTAAACTCTGAAATTCAATACAATGAATTTGTTGAAGTCCTTGAATCTTTTAGAAGTAACAGGTCAGCAGTTGGTATTGATTGCTTGTCTTATCAAATGTTAATTAATTTGCCTGAGAGTTGGAAAAAAGTACTATTTTCATTTCTCCAAAAATGTTGGATAAATGGCACTCTTCCTAATGTCTGGAAGCAGTCGATTGTAGTCCCAGTTCTTAAAAGCGGCAAATCTCAATCAGCATTAAGCAGCTACAGACCAATTGCCCTCACTTCTCATGTTGGAAAAGTACTTGAAAAAATAGTTCAAAAACGTCTATGGCATTATTGTGAAAAAAACAATATAATTCCTATAAACCAGGCTGGTTTTCGAAGAGGAAGATGTACAATTGATCACCTAGTAAAGTTAACCCATGATATTAAAAAGCAGTTTTCCAAACAAAAGAGTACACTAGCTACTTTTTTGATGTTAGGAAAGCATACGACAGGGTTTGGCATACGAGGTTATTATACAAATTGAAAAATATCGGCGTTAGAGGCATAATGTTTCAATACTTAAAGGATTTTCTGTCTGAAAGATCAATCTGTACCAAAGTGAATGGTGTATATTCAGACTTTAAATCTGTTGATATGGGAATACCCCAGGGAGCAATTTTGGCACCATTATTATTCTCTATTTTAATTCATGATCTTCCGCAGGCATTGTCAAAAAATACGACTATTGTTCAGTATGCAGATGACATTGCCATGTGGATCAACACTTCTCTTAAAAAGAATACGAAAATTAGAGTGATAAAATATGTTCAAAAGATTTATCAGGTTGAACTGAATAAACTTAGTAATTACATGAAAGAGAATGGATTGGAGTTATCTGGAGAAAAAACTTGTCTAGTTCTTTTTAACAATGGGAAAAACCCCCAAACACTACCGTTATTAACACTTGATGGGGTCACACTTCAATACAAACAAGACGCCAGATTCTTGGGAGTTCATTTAACTAGCAAGTTAAACTGTAAAATGCATATTGAAAATTTGATTTTAAAAGCCAGGAAACGATTAAACTTCTTAAAGATTGTGAGTGCTCAGCCGTGGAGTCAAGATACTAAAACACTCATGCATCTTGCTGTTTCATTAATTCGATCTAAACTCATTTCTGGTCAAGAAGTGTATTTTTCTGCTCCAAATTATCTCTTAAAAAAGTTGCAAAGTGTGGATAGCAAAGCAATTAAAATAGCTCTAGGAGTGCCGATTCATGCCAGTACATTAAAAACTTATACAGAAGCTCATTTACTTCCACTTTCTGAGCAAAGAATGTTATCTGTCTCTAAATATGTCATTCGAAGTCTTGCTATTTCAAATTCTGTTCGCGATGAAATATTTATTAATCAAAAGGATTATCCAAAAAGAGCTAGGAATATCTCTTTTTTGCAGCCAATAAGAAATTATACTGAAGACCTTTTAAAGGAAAATAATATCGATATATCAAACGTACCAGTTTTACCAGTAGTTCCCCAGATTCCACCATGGGAACATAAATATGCAAATTTTGATATTGACTACACAGAAACAAAAAAGGACACTAATCAAAACCTACTCAAAACTGAGGTTCAAAATCATATAAATTGTCAGTATTTAAACCACTTGAAAGTATACACGGACGGATCTGTCTTAGAATCGGGCATGTGCGGGGCTGCATTCGTTATACCCGACTTAAAAGTAAAAAGACCTTTTTGTATTGGAAAAGGTTTTACAATATTCACTTCTGAATTGTTCGCAATTCTTATGGCGCTAAATTATATTTCAAATATTTCTCTTGCGATTTACAATGTCCTTTTCTGTGTTGATTCAAAATCAGTTTTACTGGCTTTAAAACATTGGGACTGTAAACTGAGAAATGATGTTATTTTTGAAATCAAGTTTCTTGTGCATTCTCTTGCTTCTAAAGGTATTGGGATAACATTTTGCTGGGTGCCATCACATTGCGGTCTTTACTGGAATGAATTGGCAGATTCTCTGGCAAAACGCGGTGCTTCAGAATGTACAAGTGACATAATGATTAATAGTATAGGTCTGCGTTTATCTTCATTTGAAATTATTTCAATTCTTGCAAACTCTGTATATTCAAAGTTTTTTAGATTTCACTTAAATCGTTTGTGTTGCCCACGAAATTTAGAAATTATAATTCATAAATTACGTCTAAATGCTTGGAAAACTAAATATTCAAAACATGTTTTCTGTACTTGTTCTGCTATTTTATCAGTCCACCATGTACTGTTTGATTGCCCTGTGCTCATTGCCTCGTATAAAAGCAAAGGGATAGATCTAAGGGAAAAATACGGAAATTTCCAAAGTGTTCTGTATGATTCCGAGTCGCATGTCCTAATATCAGTTGCAGCAAGTATTTGCCAGTCACCAGTAGGTCAGTTACTATAAATGAAATTGTATAAACTTATCATCATCCATTATTTTCTTTAT
Source organism: Stramonita haemastoma (assembly GCA_030674155.1). NCBI lineage: Eukaryota > Metazoa > Mollusca > Gastropoda > Neogastropoda > Muricidae > Stramonita > Stramonita haemastoma. The sequence goes on from CM060332.1 coordinate 23,332,289, forward strand.
CCTTTCACTTTTTCCCCTCATCCCCTTTTCAGTGCATTCTTAACGTGAATGTACCATTGTCTAAATCACCTTGTAGTGAACGGACATTAAACCAATGAGAAGAAGAAGAAGAACACACTGACTCGGTTTATAGTCTCGTTGGAAAGACTTGTGGTTGTTGAAACAAATTGTACTAAAGTTGCTTACATGTCAAGTTTTGCTATCAAATCTAACTTTGTACATGTCAAAAACTTACAAGAACAACCAAAACCATGTGTCTGTAAATCACTCATGTAACGCGCTGCTAA
>CM060332.1:23340075-23342575 GCA_030674155.1 Stramonita haemastoma
GCGGCTGATTCTTTTTCTTGGTTTTTTGTTTTGTTTTACCAGTTATCTGTAAGTTTTCTTTTGTTTATCTGTTTGTTTTTGGTAGGTAATTGTATGTTAAAGTTTTTTTTCTCTCCTTCTGTTTTTTTTCCTGACGTTAATGCTAGGTTTTGTTTTTCTCGGGATCGGTAGTTATTCGTTAGTTGATTTTGTTGTTGTTAAAAGATTGAGTTACTTCCTTCCTTATTGCTTTCTTGTTTATTGTTTTCTCTTTTTTATATAGTTCTGTCTGTTCACTTTATTTGTTAGTTCTTTCTTCGTATTTGTTTACCCCCCTCCCCCTCCAACAACTCTCTCCTTTTGTGTCTTTTTTTTTCTCTCACTGTCTGTCTGTCTGTCTGTCTGTCTGTCTGTCTGTCTGTCTGTCTGTCTCTCGGTCTGTCTGTCGGTCTGTCTGTCTGTCTGTCTGTCTGTCTGTCTCTCGGTCTGTCTGTCTGTCTGTGTCTCGGTCTGTCTCTCGGTCTGTCTCTCGGTCTGTCTGTCTGTCTGTCTGTCTGTCTGCCTGTCGGTCGGTCGTCTTCTTCCTCCCACCTCTTTGTATTCTCTGTCTTACTGTCTGTTGCACTCTCTGTCTCTCTCTCTGTGTCTCTCTCTCTGTGTCTCTCTCTCTGTCTCTCTGTCTCTCTCTGTGTCTCTCTCTGTTTCTCTGTCTCTCTCTCTGTCTCTCTGTCTCTCTGTCTCTCTGTCTTTCTCTCTGTCTGTCTGTCTGTCTGTCTCTCTCTGTCTCTCTCTGTCTCTCTCTCTCTCAAATCAATTACACTGCATCCATGTGGTGAAACATATTGTGGTGGCAATTAGATTGTGCAGTAGTATATGTAATTGCGAAGTGAGAGGAACATTTGAAAAATGTTATTACGTTACACAAATTTACCTGAACTTGTTATTCCCCCTTGTCTACAGGGCTGTAATGCTGTATGGACAATAAAACTGTGTCAGTGTCAGTGTCATGTCAGTGTCAGTGTCATGTCAGTCTCTCTTCCTCGCTCTCTCTCCTCTCTCCTCTCTCTCTCTCTCCCATCTCTCTCTCTCTCTCTCTCTCTCGTCTCTCTCTCCTCTCTCTTCTCTCTCTCTCTCCTCTCTCCTCTCTCTCTCTTCTTCTTTTCCCTGCATTAATTTGTCAATCTTGATTGGTGCACCCTGTCATACAGCGTACAGGATAGGAGAGCTATGTTGTAGTTGTTATTTTCTTAACACCTCCTGTTCATGTTAACATGGCAGGTCTGTTAGCTTTTTAACTTTGTTGTTGTTGTTTTTTTCGTTTTTTTCTCCTGTCGAAATTGGTAGCATTCATTTCTTCCTGTCTAAGCGCAATTAAATTTGCCAGATACTGTCATTTCCCCTCATGTCGCATTGTGTCTGTCCTTCTATCGTCTATGTCTTTGTCAGTCTGTCTGAATATAATAAATGTGTTTACCTATTTCTGTCCGTCTTTTTTCCTGTATCTTTGTGAGCATATCTGGTTATTATTTGTTCATTTAGTTCTCTGCTTTGCATATTTTTTCCAAGTTTCTGTTCATTTCAAGCACCTTTTCGCCACCTTTCACTCCCTATTTCCCTATCTTTAAAAAAAAAAAAAAGCCATTCTTTTACATACACCCTCCCTCCACACACACACACACATACACATACATATATATACAATCTCGCACAGGTACACACATTCACAAATACACACACACACACACACAAATGACATACACACAAATAGCACACACACATACACAAAAGTCTCCTTCTCCTTATTCATTCTCTCACTCTCACTCTCACTCTCTCTCTCTCTCTCTCTCTCTCTCTCTCTCTCTCTCTCTCTCTCTCCTCTCTCTCTCTCTCTCTCTCTCTCTCTAAATAAAGTTTCAGACCTACCCTCTATTTTGTCAAATATAAATAGTCCTTTTCACGTTTTTGGTTTTTCCGAATCAAGGTTATCACATTATGTGGCAGATGATATAGTATCTGTTCCATGCTATAACTCTATCAGACGAGATGCCAAGACTAGATTAGAAACAGGATTAATAATCTATATACATCAGTCAGTAAACTACAAGCAGATAACTTTATTTGATAACTATGGCATTGAATGCGTCTGGTTAGAAATAAACCTGAAAGGAAGTAAACCAATACTTGTAGGATTTTTGTACCGAAACCCAGATGAACGCATCAATTGGTTTGATGATTTTGAACATATGATGGATGATGTTTGTAACTACTCAACAGAAATAATTTTACTTGGTGATTTCAACATTGATCTGCTTAAGCCTAATGATAAGTGGAAAAAAATATTTGCAGTGTATAATCTGTCACAACTGGTAAACACTCACACAAGGAAAACTCTGCGCTCTGAAACATTGATTGACCACATATATACAACCAATCCATGTAACATTGTTGAACTGTCTGTACCTATATATGGTCTTAGCGATCACTATCCTGTATGTTTAACCTGGTCCAAAAAAGGTGCTAA
>CM060332.1:23362575-23367575 GCA_030674155.1 Stramonita haemastoma
AGAAATAATTATACGTTGTATCTGTAGGTATGTTTTCGTTCTTTTCTTCACACAGGAAAAGACACTGATTTGAACACCTGCGTATCATATCTTCTTACGTTTAATCTGTTTCATTGGCCACTATTCTTTAGTCTTAAAGTACACGGAATTGGTTTTTCTTTCGTTTGTTTTCAAAACTGATGATACGGGAACTGAAAAGTTTAGTGGTGGATCGGTGGTCTAGAGGTAACACGCCTTGCCTAGAAAGCGAAAAGTTCGGATCGGAGTGTGCGGTAGTTTGAATCCCGTTTTGGGCCCAAAACTTTTCCCCCATCCCTTAGACCATGAATGGTGGTCTGGGTGCTAGCTTCCGGATGAGACGATAAACCGAGGTTCCGTGTGTTACACATCATTATTTAGCGCACGTAAAAGAACCCACGGCAACAAGAGGGTTGTCTCTGGCAAAATTCTGTCGAAAAAAAGCCATTTTGATAGGGAAACAAACACAGGTGCAGACAGGAAAAAGAAAAAAAAATAATGGGTAGGCGCTGCACTTGTGGCGACGCGCTCTCCCCGGGGGAGAGCAGCCCGAATTTTCACGCAGAGGACTCTGCTGTGACATAAAGTAGTATAAAATAAATAAAAATAAAGATAATAAACTAGAGTGTTGGCACTTGCAATGTGACGTCCGATTTATTTATTTATTTGTTCTTTTATATCGAGGATAACAGAATAAGCAATCATGTGCTTTTTTTCATCCGAGCGAGCCACCACCAAGACACCCGTTAAAGGGGATTGTTTTTCCATGCAGTTAACATCAGTGCTGACTCTTCTCCTCTGGGAGATCATCGTATAAGACTAAAAACCTAGGTAACGTTTATTAACGCACGCAGAATACCTTGCACAGAAGTTCAAACCTGTGCTGTCTTACAGACGAGTATGTAGTTCGTGCCGGTAAGAGTGGATGATAAGAAATGTGAAAGATGTATAAAAAAAAAAAATGCACACTGGTGTGTTTAGACATCGTCAATAAAATCAGAATTCAGCTACATTAATTGTGGATTAAAAAAAATACTTGTGCATGCAAAACTCTCACCATTTGTGTACGTTGGAACGCTTGCTTAGGAACGAAAGACCACCACTACCACTAACCATCATCATCACCACCACAACCACCATCATTATCACCACCACACCACCACCACCACCACCACCACCGCCGCCGCCGCCGCCGCCGCCGCCGCCGCCGCCGCCGCCGCCGCCAAAAACAACAATAACAGAAGTAGACAACGATTAATCATTACTGTTAGTCTGATTTCATCAACATACAGAGTTGTTTACCTTTTCTAATCTTCTTTGTGAAGTTAGTTTCAGTATATATATATATATATATATATATATATATATATATATATATATATATATATATATATATATATATATATATATATATATATATACATACATACATACATACATACATACATACATACATACATACATATATAGGTGTGTGGGTATGTATATATGTTTTTATATACATGTTCGTTTGCACATAATTTCTTTTATTTTTCTGCCCAGGTACCTGCTGAAAAGAAAACACTACCTGTCTTCTGTTTCAACTAGTGAATGAACATGTTGTTGCCTTGTATTACATTTTTAACTTGATAACAGTCTGCCTCTTTGTCTGTAATTTGATGTAGATTGTTTTTTTTTTTTTTTTTATTCCTTTCGTCTTGTCAGTCTGTCTGGGTGAAGTTGTTTTATATTCTACTTGTTTTCTTAATCTACTTACTTTGTTTCCATGGTTAGCTTTTTGTCTTCGTTTTATTTATTGTTCTTTTCATTCTTGTCGGGCTCTTTTTCTTTCTTTCTTTCTTTCTTCTTGTTCTTGCTCTTCTTGTTCTTGTTCTTGTTCTTGTTCTACTTCTTGTTCTTCTTGTTGTTCTTGTTGTTCTTGTTGTTCTTGTTCTTGTTGTTGTTGTTGTTGCTGTTGTTGTTGTTGTTGTTGTTCTTCTTCTTCTTCTTCTTCTTCTTCTTCTTCTTCTTCTTCTTCTTCCTTCTTCTTCTTCTTCTTCTCTTCTTCTTCTTCTTCTTTCTTCTTCTTCTTCTTCTTCTTCTTCTTCTCCTTCTCCTTTTTGAAACGCCCAAACAGTAAATGTTTGTTGTGTGTCACATGAGCAAAAATGCGTGGTGGAGCATTTACAGGGACAGGGTCAGAAACAGAGAAGAAGGGAGCAGGGGGGTGGGGGACAAATACAAATAGATTTGCTCTTATTAAGAGCAAACCTTCATAAGCGATATATTCTTTGAAGAAATCACAAGAAAAACCAAAAAAACACACGACGTCAGAGATTCCAGACATTATCAATACTGTATTTTGGAAACAATTTACACAAACCTACTCGACTCTGGTAGCAAAATATCTTAGATGTTTAATGAAATGGCTTGTTGAATCTCAAGTTTGACTTCTTCTTTATTGAACGGTTAGACAGTAACTCTTTAATCTGTCACGTGATTAAAAATGCGTTTTGCTGCTGTCCGAAATGTCATGCTCAGCACATACGACTTCTGCTGCGTGGGAGAAAAAAGTTATGAAGTCTTTCTGGAAATAAAGCAGGAGAATGTTCCAATAAGGCAGACAATACACAAGGAGGAGGTCACAGGAAAAAACAGGGAAAAAGGCAGAAAGAAAAAGAGGGATAGAAAAAAGGGAATTACTAACATAATATCCAGAAGGGGGATGCTGCATACACTGACAAGTCTCCGACATCTCCACAGGGAAAAAATTCTAACTCGATCTCACACTCTAAATTTTCCAGGATACACAGACACAATAGACTTTGTCTGTCTGTCTGTCTGTCTGTCTGTCTGTCTGTCTGTCTGTCTGTCTGTCTGTCTGTCTGTCTGTCTATCTATCTATCTATCTATCTATCTATCCATCCATCCATCCATCCATCCATCCCTTAGTCTGGCGACTGTGGGGGCACCCCTGAAGACTTGACAACCAGTTCCCTCCATTCCTCTCTCTGTTCTGCCTTTCTCAAAATTTTGTTCAGTTCTAGGCCTGTCCATTCGCTAATAATATTGTCCTCCCATCTCTTCCTTGGTCTGCCTCTTGGACAGTGCCTTTGCAGTCTTCTTTTTGCAAGTACTTATGATCTTGTCTATACATAACTAAACCACAAAAAAACAACCAGTTTCCCTAATTCCTTCAAATCCAAAGATGGCAGTCTTGGGTTTCATTGGATGCTAGAAATTAAAAAAAAACAAAAACTTTCAGCATTGCATAACAAATACACTCTCCTTTCCCTTAACGAAAATAGGTCAGGAGAAAAACTGATCTTTTTTTTCTTCTCTTTTTTCCTGATTTCTTTTACAGCTAGGGCTGTGATTATGGGAGGAAGGGAAATAGGAGAGAAGGGCTGCTGTGTAGCTAGCTGTGTGGCCCTGTGGCTGTGTGACTGACTGTCAGACAGAGAGGCTAGGGCCAGGTTTCATCAGGTAGGTCTTTCATCACTGCCTGATTTCACAGCCTGGGGCCACAGTTAGCACTTGGTCTGCTTCTGTCCTTTTATACACAGTGCTAGCTCTGTGTGTGGGTGGGTGGGTGTGGGGGTGTGGGTGTGTGGGGGTGGGGTGGGGGTGTGGGGGTGGGGGTGTGTGGGGGGGTGGTGTGTGTGTGTGTGTGTGTGTGTGTGTGTGTGTGTGTGTGTGTGTGTGTGTGTGTGTGTGTGTGTTTGTTTTGTTCTTTGAATTATCAGTGTTTTTTTCCCGTTTAATGTATCTCTTGATTTTCGTCTTTCCATCTACCTTATGTCTCTATTGCTCTCTCTCTCTCCTCTCTCTCTCCTTCGTCCCCTCTCTCATCTCTCTCTCTCTCTCTCTTCTCTCTCTCTCTCTCCTCTCTCTCTCTCTCTCTCTCCTCTCTCTCCTCTCTCTCTCTCTCCCCTCTCTCTCTCCTCCCTCTCTCCTCTCTCTCTCCCTCTCTCTCCCTCTCTCTCCTCTCTCTCTCTCTCTCTCTCTCTCTCTCTCTCTCTCTCTCTCCTCTCTCTCTCCTCCCCTCTCCTCTCCTCTTCTCTCTCTCTCTCTCTCTCCCTCCCCCTTACTCTATCTCTCTCCCTCTCTCTCTCTCTCTCTATCTCTCTGTCTGTCTGTCTGTCTGTCTGTCTGTCTGTCTGTCTGTCTGTCTGTCTGTCTGTCTGTCTCTCTCTCTCTCTCTCCTCTTCTCTCTCTCTCTCTCTCTCTCTCTCTCTCTCTCTCCTCTCTCTCTCCCTCTCTCTCTCTCTCCTTCCTCTCTCTCTCTTCCCCTCTCCTCTTTCCCCCTTTCCCCTTTCATTGCCCTTTTCATGTGTAACATGACTCCCCAAGTTTCACAACATTTCCAACTCTCTCTCTGGATGGAGGAAAATCAATATGTTTTGAAGTGTGTAACACTGTAACCGCCTTTGAAGACTCTACACATAGTGTGTGTGTGTGTGTGTGGGGGGGTAGTTGTGGGGTGGGGTGGGGGTTAGGGTTGGGTGGTGGGGGGTGTGGGTGGGGGGTTAGGGGCGGGGGTGTTAACAGTCAGCATCATTTGTCTTTCCTCCCCGGAAATTAAAAATTAGCAAAAAATACACCTGTATAAAACAGATAAATAGAAACCTTGTCAATTTGGTACAGTATTGGATTTGTTATTTTTTTTATTTTTTAAAAATTTTTATATAGTTTTTACTACCAGCCTTGGGAGCAGAGTCAAAAACCAGAGGCAATAATTAGACTGAAAGCTGCTGAAAGGTAGCATCATATTTGTTTACTTGTTGTACTTTGTATGGGAGATGGGAAAAAGGTGTTCTTTCTCTGTTTCTATATCTTTTCCCGTCTCTGTCGCTGTCTCTCTAAGAGCCTCTCTCTGTGACTCTATCTGGGTCTGTCTGTTTATGTGTCTCGCTCTCTCAATTTTGGTTGTCCTCGTCTTCCCATTTTATTATTGCTTTTTAACAACGTGTAACAAGTGTCTCACTATTTGACCAAAAAAC
>CM060332.1:23377575-23380075 GCA_030674155.1 Stramonita haemastoma
CTCTCTCTCTCTCCTCTCTCTCTCTCTCTCTCTCTCTCTCTCTCTCTCTCTCTCTCTCTCTCTCTCTCTCTCTCTCTCTCTCTCTCTCTCTCTCTTCGTCTTCCTTCTCCTCTCTCTCTCCTGGACTGGATGTAAAAAGCACACGAGTGCTTATCTATTATCCTCGAATAAAAGAATTTTGGCTTGCCTTGCCTTGCCTTTGCCTTGCCTTGCCTTGCTCTCTCTTCTCTCTCTCTCCTCTCTCTCTCTCTCTCTCTCTCTCTCTCTCTCTCTCCCTCTCTCTCTCTCTCTCTCTCTCTCTCTCCTCTCTTCTCTCTCTCTCTCTCTCTCTCCTCTCTCTCTCTCTCTCTCTCTCTCTCTCTCTCTCTCTCTCTCTCTCTCCTCCCCCTCTCTCTCTCCTCTCTCTCTCTCCTCCCTCTCTCTCCTCTCTCTCCTCCTCCCCCCCCCCCCCTCCTCTCTCTCTCTCTCTCTCTCTCTCCTCTCGCAATGCTTCCTTCACTCAACCTCAGGCCTGTCCAGTCTGAGATGCCGTCTGTCCTCCAATCTCATCATTCTTTCTAGGTCCTTCCCCCTTATTCTCTTGTCTGGCACTGTACTTTGCAGGACCCTCCTCTTGGCAAGCCCCTTCCATCGTGAGACGTGCCCACGCCACTTCAGTTCCCCTCTTCATCGTGGTCAACAGGTCCCCCCCATAGGGCCCAAGAGCTTGCTGGATTTGTTTCCTCGCTTCTATTATTGGTAATATGATCTGTGTAGGATATGCTGAGGACTTTGAGAGATAGCATCTCATCTCTCTAACACCTGTATCCTCTTTCTTCTCTGCTTCTGTTGTTGAGAAGATACCAAAAAACCCCGTTTTGTTATGAGGCAATATTGTTTTTGGAGTCTATGAGCATACTATAGCAAGCAAAGGTGATCGGATTTGTAACTCACACCTTGATCTACCAATGCCCAGAACTGGTTCCTGAACAAATTGCTGGATTAAAAACTTGGCGTGTAAGTAAGATATGGCCATTGATGAACTGAAAATAAGCTACAAAATAAATTAGATCAAAAGCAAAGATTTAAGGACAGGTGGTTAATTCTGCACTTATCAATGTTACGTTTAGTGTTATTGTATCAAAGTGTTTGTTCCTTTATCAATAATGTCTATCACTGGAAATTTAGAATATTAGGAACGTGGGCTATACAAAGAATAATTGTCAGACTGCTGTTTTGATGGAATATAGGACTCTCAGATCTGCACTGTACATTTTCTTTTGCTCAACCTCCTGGTTTCAGTTTTGTTTGCCTGGGCTTTTGGTTGTTTGCCTGGGCTTTTGGTTGTTTGCCTGGGCTTTTGGTTGTTTGATTGGGCTTTGGTTGTTTGCCTGGGCTTTTGGTTGTGTGATGTGGCTTTTGGTTGTTTGCCTGGGCTTTTGGTTGTTTGCCTGGGCTTTTGGTTGTGTGATTGGGCTTTTGGTTGTTTGCCTGGGCTTTTGGTTGTTGCCTGGCTTTTGTTGTTTGCCTGGGCTTTTGGTTGTGTGATTGGGCTTTTGGTTGTTTGCCTGGGCTTTTGGTTGTTTGCCTGGGCTTTTGGTTGTTTGCCTGGGCTTTTGGTTGTGTGATTGGGCTTTTGGTTGTTGCCTGGGCTTTTGGTTGTTTGCCTGGGCTTTTGGTTGTTTGCCTGGGCTTTTGGTTGTGTGATTGGGCTTTTGGTTGTTTGCCTGGGCTTTTGGTTGTGTGATTGGGCTTTTGGTTGGCGCTCGCACATATATACACTGGTGCACTCGCGCGCGCTAGCGCGCGCTCGCTCGCACGCACACACACACACACACACACACACAACACACACCACACACACACACACACACACACACACACACAACACACACACACAACACACGCACATCACTCACGCACACACACACAACACAACAAACAAAACACACACCACGAAGCACACGCACACACACACACTCACCACACACACCACACGTACGCGCGTGCACGCACACACAAAACACATAAACACAGACAAACACATACACGCATGCACGCACGAATGCACACAGACACACACACACACACACACATGTACACACACACACACACACACACAACACGTACGCACACACCACGCACACACACATGTAAAGGATAGCTAACAAATCCTTTTCTAGTCATTTTCTTATCCAACGCTCAAACAGCAACTATTGTAGTTTTTTAAAATAAAAAAAATGAATTTGATCACACGAATACACACGTACAAACTGTCTCTCCCCTGTCTGTCTGTCACACACACACACACACACACACACACACACACACACACACACACACACACACACACACACACACACACACACACACACACACACACACACACACACAAACACACACACACACACAACACAAACATGTAAAAAAAAAAATATCCGGGAAATGATTTCAGTAAGCTCTTTCTTTATCTATGAATTTTATTTTATCAAGGTCTACAAAGGTCTGAGGCCCAGATTCG
>CM060332.1:23385075-23422575 GCA_030674155.1 Stramonita haemastoma
CAAGCTGTACGGCCCATGAGAGGAGCTTGAAAGAACATGCCGTTAGATATCCCAGATACATGACAGTGTAAAGCACACGAGAGAAGAAGAAAAAGCAGGTAAATTAAAACCAGAATACTAGTCTCTGAATGATGGGAAGAATCACCTGTGGAAAAGTAATGCGCCGGAACAGCTGTCAGGTTCACCTTCACCTTCACCTGTCCCGTAGTCCCGTGGACCATGGGGGCACAACTGAAGATTCTGGAACTGAAAAGTCTGTCGGATTCAGTACCGTCAAAAACTGAATACTAGGAAGCATCGCCTATGGAATGCCAAGGTCAGTACAGCAGAACAACTCCAGTCAGTTCCATTTCCATCAATTACTGAAGGATGGGAAGTATTGCCTGTGCCAAAGTCAACAAAACCAAAACAGCTCCAGTCAAGTCGAGCTCAACCAGTCACTGGAAGAGGGGAAGCATCACGGCAGTAAGTTTCAAAAACGCCTGCAACCAGCATGATGCTGAATGAAGACCCAGGTAAGAAAATTACTGATCTCATTTGTAGCCAAATGGTTTTGATTTTTGTTTTGTTTTTTCCGTTCTTCGGCTAGAGAATTGAGGTTCACTAATGGTGGAGATTTTGCGCATGCAACATGCGTTGACTTGGGAGATCGTAGAAATACCAACCCTTGATTTACCAGAAGCCACCAGATTTGAACCGGTTGTGCACATTTGCAGATTGATTTGTTAAAAAAAAGAAACCCCAAAATATTCAAATAATTGTTGAAACTAATTGATATATTATGTAGTGGTTCCAAATTCAATGTTTAAAAATAATAAGATTTAGGTGATCTTTGAGCTAATGATATTCATATAAAGTAAGTGGGCATCATGGCGCACATTGTAAATAATAATCAGATTAAAGTTAGTAGAGTTGTGAACACTTTCTCTGTCACTGACAATTTCTTAACTGCTTCCAGGAACTCCAGGACGGGAATCAAGCGCCAAAGAACAGACACACCATCCGGCATCACACGTCAGTCGCCAGGATGTGACGAGGTAACATTACATTTCATCTATTCCTTTCTGGCCCAGGCCAGAGCTTTGTCATCTAGTCGCTGAGCTCTAAACTGAAATGTTCAGTACTTTTTGTTCTTTTGCCAGAGCTCAAAGGCTCAACACAAAATCACTATTGGTGGTTCTCTGAGCTCTAGCCATCAAAAAAAAGAAAGAAGGTCATTGTCTTATTAAAATTTAAGTCTTTTAGTCAGAATGACCCTTTTCTATGTTTCAGGGGATTTTCTAGGATTTTTTAAAATCTTGCACATAAACAAAACAGAACATACTCTCAGAAAAAACAGGCATATTGATGAAACAGTTTCATTTATTTACAACGGAAACACATATATAGTTCTACATTGTGTGTAAATATATAAAAGTCAATAAAGAAGTTAAAACTGCTGTTTCTCTAAGTATTGGGACCAACTAATACTGATGATTGTGTGTGTGTGTGTAAAACCAGGACCACACCGCCAGCGATGAAGAGGACCGCACCAAGGACCGCACCAAGGACCGCACCATTGTCGCTAAGGTCACCACCGTCGCTAAGGACACCACCGTCGCTATGGTGACCACAGTCGCTAAGGTCACCACCGTCGCTAAGAACACCACCGTCGCTTAGGTAACCACCGTCGCTTAGGTAACCACCGTCGCTTAGGTAACCACCGTCGCGATGGTCACCACCGTCGCGATGGTCACCACCGTCGCGATGGTCACCACCGTCGCTTAGGTAACCACCGTCGCGATGGTCACCACCGTCGCTTAGGTAACCACCGTCGCGATGGTCACCACCTTCGCTAAGGACACCACCGTCGCTAAGAACACCACCGTCGCTAAGAACACCACCGTCGCTATGGTCACCACCGTCGCCGAGAAGGACACCACCATTGCTAAGAACACCACCGTCGCTAAGGACACCACCGTCGCTATGGTCACCACCGTCACCGAGAAGGACACCACAGTTGCTAAGAAGTCACCTTCTTCTTTCTCATGACCGGAACGTCGTGGAGGAGACATGAGAGACGATTCTGCAGCCAGCCGTCGCCATCCAGCCCTGTCCTCCGCCTTCCGAATGAGTGTTGGACTGTCCAGGTGGGTCCACTCCTTGATGTTATCCATCCAGCTTTTGGTTTGTCTGCCTCGGTGTCTGCCACCTTCTAGCGTTCCTTGTAGGACTGTCTTGGGGAGGGTGTTGTGGCGTGTGACATGGCCGAACCATGCCAGCTTCCTTTTCTTGACAGTGGCTAGTAGGGGTTCCCGAGGACCAGCCATCAGTGCGTCACCACCGTCGCTAAAAAAGTCACCTCCGTCGCTAAGAAGGTCACCACAGTCACTAAGGTCACCATCGTCGCGGAGAAAGTCACCACCGTCGCGGAGAAAGTCACCACCGTTGCTAAAAAGGACACCGCGGTCGCTGGGGAAAAAATCCCCAGCAAAGTGTGGTGTAGAACTCCCAAGATTTTGTGGAACATCTTGGGGAAGACTGTGACATCAAATATTTCACCGTTGTGGCAGAGGACAGAGCCGTCGCCAGGTAAATCCCCGGCACATTCTGGTTCAGAACTCACCAAGATTATAAGGAGCAGCATGGGTAAAATTGACATCAAATATTTCATGGTATTGGCAACCTCGACATAATGATACAAAGTACATGCTACTGTGATGGTTTTATGTAAAAAAAGTGTTGGTGTATTATTGAAATTCATGGCACCCATGTTTTTTGTTTTGTTTTTTATGCTAACTTTTTTTTTTTAGTGTTTTGAGAGGGCTTATGTTACGCATTTCGGTAAGCTTAAATGGATTAAAAAAACTTTTAAAGTTCATTTTGTTGTTACAGATACATACATGCATGACAAACATTATCAATGATGATAAACGTTAACCACATGCAGTCGTATTTTCGTGATTGCACATTAATATTGTACATAATGGAAATAGACGACGTGCATATACAATAACTCATACCCCCAGATAAACATCCATCCATATATCCATAAATACAAACATGCACACATACATACATACCTGCATACATACCTGCATACACACAGACAGACAGTCAGACCGACCGACAGACAGACACATGGATTTGCACATAGGCATTTTATATAATGCACTATTTAAATACCATGCCATAATTGTATTGATCTACCCCAAAAGTGACTAAGTTATGGGAAAATCTTGTGTAACAGGCATTCGTGCATGGTTCTTTACATACGTTTTCTAGGCTTATCCAAAATGCTTTGATATATTTACAGTCCCATACAAAATGTTCTATTGAGTCTCTGGCATTAAAACACAAAAGTACAAAATATTGTATTCAATAAACCCATAACGTTCAAAACCACATTTGTAGCAATAGTACGTTGAATTATTCTCATCTGCAACCATTTTAGGTTTACATCTTTAATTTTGTGTATTTTTGTAAAAAATATCTTTTCCAATGAAAGTTTCCCAATAGTATTTCTGTCCACTTTACGCATCAGTTTGGAAGATTTTTGTTACTAAAAATTCAAATTACTTTTTGTCCCCTTATTGACTATCAATGATCCACAGTACTGTGGGTGTCTCTTGATTATAGCTTAGGTTGTCACTAATTTGTATGCCAGATTTCTTATATATTGTTTAATGGAAGAAATCCACCCATGATAAGTAAGAAAGTCAATAGTTCTTTCACAATTGGCACTGATATCTTCATAGTCAATAAACTCACCATTTTCATAGAGAAAGTGCTTAATAGAATATATCCTTTTTGTTTTAAATTAGTGTGTTTGATTACTGTATTACATACTGTTCTATTTTCATTGTAAAAGATTGGTTTAGCGAGCATTTTTTGTGCATTTAAAGGATTAATACAATGCGAGAAAAATCGATCAGCTTTAAACGTATGTGTTCAGAAAAGGGTTGATGTTCGAGAATTTGGCTGTTTTTAGCTGATCCATAGCTTACTAAATTGGTGAGAAGTGGATAAATTTTCTCCGCGATACTTATCCATTTATGATTTATTTTTCTTAACTTTTTTTTAATCCGTGTAAGTTTCAGAGCATATAAATATATTATCGTATGTCTGGTATGTTCATCCCTCCTTGAGGAACAGGTTTAATAGAAGTCTTTCTACTTATTCCACCCTGCTTATTGTTCCAGACGAACTGGAAACATAGCTTTTGTAGACTTTTTGTGAAATGGTCTGGTGGGTCGAGTAACAGCATCCACAGATGAATAAGTTTTAAAGCTTAAGTTGAATTGAAGTGGATCTTGATTTTATTCTGAGAGGTTCAGCACGTAAGCGGCTTACCAGTTAAAGTAAGTTTTAAGATTGACTCTGTGCTGTATGCTGTGGCCACCACTGGCATATCACTGCAAGGTTTGACAGTAACATGTCGCATGCTGCTTGCAAATCTGTGCATGGATCTGTCAGTGTTTTCCATAGCAACACTCTGTCAAGCTACCAGTGGTCTGATGTACCTCGGTTGAGGGCTGGCAATTATTTCTTTTATTATTTTTTTTAATGTACACGAATGAGATCAATTGGTGACTTGGGACAATAGTTGGGTAATGTCCCTTGATGAGTCAGGACTTCCAGGGCTTTGTTTAATGAAAAAAATTGGTTTGGAAAATACCCCTAGACTGACAGAACATTCATGACAATCCGGATTAGAAATAGTGATTTTTTTATGGGGGCGAATTTTTTTGTTATCCTTTCTTAGTCAGTCACATTGAAATAGTTGACAAAATTTTATTAGTAACAAATTGTAGGGTTCTTTATTCCACAACTTTAAATTGTTTTTCATGAATCATTCTCACATGTCTGGCGAGGGAACCCTATAGTGCGCGACTTGTGATGTGCAAGTAACCATCAAGCATCTGCTTCTGGATTGTTCAAATGATCAGGATATTATTTCTATTTTTTATTTATTCTTTTATATCGAGGATAATGGAATAAACACCCATGTACTTTTTTACATTTAGTCCCCATGTGTATGCAGGTTTTTTTTTGCAAGTCTTATCATCTGTTCCCACCGGCACACAATGGCCCACCCTTACGAAAAGCGGAACAGGATTTAACGTGTGTGCAAGATGTTCTGCGTGTGTTCGCACACGGGTCCTCGGTTTATAGTGTCGTCCGGACTTATAGGCACAAACCCCTTAATGCAGACTCCCTAAAGATTCTTTTCCGTGATCTCCCACCGGTTATTTTCCGTCTGATATGAGTGAAGATGTCATAGTCACCAAGATCAAGGTTACTTTTAAGGAATCTGCTTTTGGTTTTATTATTCTTGTTGGTTAACTGTATGCGTGTTGTGTGAGCGTGTGCGTGTGCGTGTGCGTGTGTGTGCGTGCGTGCGTGTGTGTGTGTGTGTGTGTGTGTGTGTGTGTGTGTGTGTGTCTGTGTGTGTGTGTGTGTGTGTGTGTGTGTGTTGCACGTGTGTGTCTGTGTGCGTGTGTGTGTGTGTCTGTGTGCGTGTGTGTGTGTGTCTGTGTGCGTGTGCGCGTGTGTGTGTCTGTGTGCGTGTGTGTGTGTGGGAGGGGGGGTAGCAGTGGAAAACGCGCGCGCGCGAGCGCGCGCGCGTGTGTGTAGGCTGGGTGGTAGTGAGAAGGGGACATTGGGTTTGTTAGGATAAATAATCATGAGAAGGGTGTAAGGAGAGGCTAGGATACATAGAATAACGAGGGTTACTCATTGTGATAGACATTTTCACATGGTTTTATTTTTTGACTATTTATCTTTTTTTTTTTTTTGTCTTACACGTTTTTGGGGGTTTAGTCTTTTTTAAATGGATTGAATACTGCAGGGTTCTGGATTTGATTCCCTGCCTTGCCTTTACTTTCGAGTTTGATGATAAAAATGAAACGGAATGTCAAAAGAACCCACGACAGTCGAAAATCGGAAAGAGCAGGGAGGTAGCTCCCGACTATCCTAGGAAAATTGGTAGATTGAATTCCCAACTGTATCCCCAAAGTTGGAATGCAGCTACCTTAATGATAGCAGAGTTAGCAATTTGGAATTTAAAAAAATCCAAATGAAAGATTGTGAAAGTTCAACGAAGTCTTAGTTGTTGATAGGACCGGTATTTGAAAAAATAGGTCATCATTGTATCGACAGCCCATAGCATTATTTACATATGTTGCTGTGTCCACATGCTTACCAACACAGACCAACCAACCAACCGACAACCTTTCCCCCTTGTGCATGGTTCCTTTTTTTTGTTGCATGCTTCCCCTTTTGCATTCTTCCTCCTTTTGCATGCTTTCTCGTTTCGCATGCGAACTGTTGATACTGATTCTAGCCTTTACACTAATTTTGGCCCGTCATGTGGACACAAAGGCAAATAGATGATAATGCTACAGGCTGACACAATGGCTAATTTTTTTTCTTGGGGGTTGGGGGCGGTGGTAGAATAGTAGGGAAAAAGGTGCTAGGAGGTGGGTGGGAGTATGGGAGGGTGGTTAGGGCTCTGGGAGTAGGGAGGAGATATGACTATGCTGTGGTGTGTGTGTGTGTGTGTGTGTGTGTGTGTGTGTGTGTGTGTGTGTGTGTGTGTGTGTGTGTGTGTGTTTGAGCGTGTGTTTGAGCGTGTGTGTGTGTGTGTGTGTGTGTGTGTGTGTGTGTGTGTGTGTGTGTGTGTGTGTGTGTGTGTGCATGCAGGTGTCGGTGAATGTGCATGGTGTGAGCACGTGGAAGATAGATTTTACACCGACACATTTTACAGAGCTGTCTGTGAAAGACTGAATGGTATATGATTTTAAGCATAGTATTTGGTTCAGTGCAACTGTTTTCTTTTTTCTTGGTCTTTTGTTGTAGTGGATATTGTGATTCAATATTGACCGGCAGAAAATTGTAATAGTTTGTATAATAGTATGGAAAGTGTGTGGGGAGAAGAGTTCTTTTTTATCAAGTTAAATCTGAAAGAATAACACACTTGGTTATGTGGTTGTGAAAGTACTTGAATGGTTATTGGTGGCAAATGTGTGTATTGGTCTTCTACTGGAAGATTGATGGCAGATTTTACAGTAGTACATTTAACAAATCTATTATGTAAAAGACTTGCTGGTAAATCCTTTTCAGTATAGTTTTTGGTTCAGTCTGAATGTTTGGCTTTACTTTTGTTTTTTTGTACTATGATCAATGTAAATTAACAAGAAAAATGCAGTAGTTTGTATAATAGTGTGTGGGGAGAACGGGTGTGTTAATTTTGTTTTATTTAGATGAAATTTGGAATAGATAACAGACTTGGTCAAGTAGTTGTGACAAACTTTACTTGTTATCGGTTGCAAACCTGTGTATTGATCTTCCGCTGGATGATTGATGGCAGGTTTTACACCAATACATTTTACAAAACTATATCAATTGTATTTGATCTTAAGCGTAGTTTTTGACTAAGTGGGAATGTTTCGTTTTCTTTTTTTTTCTTTTTGGTATATGATAAAAAAAAATGTAAATGGACAAGAAAAATGTAATAGGTTGTTTGAAAGTATGGAACGTATGGGGAAGAAGGGGTCTTTTAAAAAACAAATCACATTAAATGCAAAATAAATAACAAACCTGGTAATATGATTGCGAAAGTATTTGAATGGATATTGGTGGCAAATGTATTGATCTTCAGCTGGAAGATTGATGGCAGATTTTACACCAATGCATTTTTGCAAAACTGTACGTGAAAGACTTAATGGTATTTGATTATAAGTGTAGTTTTTTTTTGTAAACTGTGAATGTTTTCCTTTTGGCTGCATTTTTATGTTTCATATTCTTGTAAAATATAAGTCGACAAGAAATTTTCGTTGTTTTCATGATAGGATGAAAAGTGTCTGGGGAGAAAAGGGTTATCTTAAAAAAATCACAAATGTGAGATGAATAATACACCTGGTCATGTGGTTACGAAAGTATTTGAATGGATATTGGTAGCAAATGTGTGTATTGATCTTCTGCTGGAAGATTGATGGCGGATTTTACACCAATACGTTTGACAAAACTATATGTGAAAGGCTTGCTGGTATTTTACTGTAAGTATAGTGTTTGGTAAAGTGTGAATGTTTCGTTATTTTTTTTATTGGGGGGGGGGGGGGGGGGGGGGGGGGGGATATTGTGATCAAATGTAAATTGACATGAAAGTTGTAATAGTTTGTGTGATGGTATAGAAAGTGTATTGGGGGGGGGGGGGGGGGGGGTAGGTGTCAGTTCATTTAGTCTTCTTTAGATAAAATTTGAAATGAATAACAAACCTGGTCATGTAATTGTGACACCCTAGTTGAATTGTTTATGATAGCAAGTGTGTGTATTGATCTTCTGCAGGACGATTGATGGCAGATTTTACACAAATACTTTTTACAAAACGGTATGTTAAAGACTTACTTTGACATAATTTTAAACATACTTTTGGGTTATGTCTAAATGGGTCATTTAATTTTTTAAAAATTATTATTATGATCAAATGTAAATTGGCAAGAAGAAATTTAATAATTTGTATGCTAGTATGGAAAGTGTTTGGGGAGAAGGGTCTTTTTAAAAAAAAAAATCACAATGAATGTGACATGAATAACACACCTGGTCATGTGGTTATGAAAGTACTTGAATTGCTATCGGTGGCAAATGTGTGTATTGATCTTCTGCTGGAAGATTGATGGCAGATTTTACACCAGCACATTTTAGAAAGCAATATGTGAAAGACCTACTGGTAAATCATTTGAAGTGTAGCTTTTGGTTCACCCCCTGGGGATGCCTGGGGGTCTTTGAGTAAAAATAGCATCCCCACCTTCTGGAAATTCTGTGCAAGACATTTCCACTTTCCTATCTCTCTCTTTGTTTCTGTTTTTCTCCTTAACTTTCTTTGACTTCTTGTGCTTATTTTCTGCCTTCCCAGTCCGCTCTCCTGCCTTTTTTCAAGCAACTCTTTCAATTTTCTCATCATATGACAATTTGTCTGTGTTTTTTTGTTCTGGCGATCATGTGGTGAGACTTAGACACTGGGATGGGCACAGGATGATCATTCAGCAGTGGTATTTGCCCATGTCGCACTTTTTATATGTATTTTTATACTCAAGCGTGTTTTTATTATCCATTTTTACGGGTTTTTTTAATTTTTATTTAGTATTCTGGAGATGATGAATTAAGCGGAATGGATGTTGTCCTCAGCACAGTCTGGTTTATTTGCTGAAGTAATGAAATAGTATAGGTTTTGTATCATTTAATGTTGTTTCTTTTTCAGATGGAGAGTGTTAGATATTTCAAAGAATCAGGAAGTGTTGGTTTTGAACCTGAAGTTAAAAGTTACTCACTGAAACTGAATGAGTTGACAGCCCTGATATGGCTTTCATAGTCGGTAGGGCTATAAACAATAGTATGATTATTATAGCTTTTGGTTCAGTGTAAATGCTTGGTTTCACTTTTATTTGGGGGAATTGGGATCAAAATGTAAAGTGACAACAAAGATGTAATATGGAAAGCGTGTGGGTAGAGTGGGTCTCTTCATTTTTGTTTTAATTAGATGAAATTTCAATCGAACTTGAATATGTAATTGTGACACACGACTTAAACTGCTATTGGTGGCAAATACTTGTATTGATCTTCTGCTGGAGGATTGGTGACAGATTTTACACCAGCACATTTTGCAAAACAGAATTTGAAAGATTTAATGTAGATGATTTTAAGTACACTATTTGCTTTAGTGCGAATGTTTGGTTTTCCTTTTGTTTTCATTTTGGTATTATGATCAAATGTAATATGACAAGAAAAGTGTTGTGACAGTTTGTATGATAGTATGGGAAGTATGTGGGGAGAATGGGGTCTTTTAAAAAAAACAAATCACGCTAAATCTGTATGTGTGTGTGTGTGTGTGTGGTGTGTGTGTGTGTGTGTGTGTGTGTGTGATGGTTTGGGGGATTTGTTTCGTTTCTTTTGGGATGGTTTTTTTTTTGTATTGTGATCAAATGTAAATTGACAAGAAAAATATATCTTGTATGATAGTATCAAAAGTGTGAGGGGAGACGGGGTCTGTTATTTTTGTTTTGGTTAGTTGAACTTTGTATTGAATTACAAACCTGGTCATGTAGTTGTGACAAAATACTCGATTTGCTATTGGTGGCACACCTGTGTATTTGATCTATTCTAAGTTTGATGGCGGGTTTTACACCAATACATTTGAAAAAATTGTATTCAAAAGATTTGATGGTATTTGATTTTAAGTATAGTTTTTGTTAGGTGGGAATGTTTGGTTTTCCTTTTTTTCTTTCTGGTATTATAATCAAATGTAACTGGACAAGAAAAATGTAATATTTTGAATGAGAGTATGGAAAGTTTGGGGGGGGGGGAGAGAATGAGTCTTGTTTTTAATCACACTGATGCCTAATGAATAACAAACATAGTCATGTGATTGCGGAAATATTTGAATTGATATTGGTGGCAAATATGTGTATTGATCTTCAGCTGGAAGATTGATGGCAGATTTTACACCAATGCATTTGTACAAGACTGTATTTGAATGACGTAATGGTATTCGACTTTAAGTATAGTTTTTGGTTAAATATGAATGTTTTCATTTTGGTTGAACTTTTGTGTTTTTGATATTCTTGTCAGGTATTTCACAAGAATTTTTAATAGGTTTTTTTATGATAGTATGAAAACTGTATGATTTTTTAAGTATCCCAGGAGAAGGGATTTTTTTTAAACCAAAAATCTTGGAGAATAACACACCTGGTCATGTGGTTGAGAAAGTATTTGAATGGGTATTGGTAGCAATACCCATTGTGTTTATCATCTGGTGGAAGATTAATGGAAGATTTTTCACCAATTTTTTGTTTTGTTTTTTTTAAACCACTTGTTCACAGCAGATTTCTCTGTGTTAAATCAAGGCTGCTCTCCCCAAACGCGTTGCCACAAGTGCAGTGCCTACCCATTATTTTTTCTTTATTTTTTCTGTCTGCAATGTTTTGTTTTTTTCTCAGAATTGCTTTTTTTCTACTTAATTGTGACAGGGACAACCCTCTTGATGCTGTGGGTTTCTTTACTGAGCTAAATAGTGATGTTTAACATACGGGACCTTGGTCTCATCCGAAAGACTAGCACCCAGACCACCACTCATGGTCTACTGGATAAGGGAAAGTTTTGAACCCAATCGAGATTTGAACTACCGCACACTGACCTGTACTTTTGCTTTCTAGGCAGGCGCATTATCTCTAGACCACCAATCCACTAATACAATTTAGAAAACTGTGTGTGAAAGACTTACTAGTGTATTATTATAAGTATAGAGTGTTTGAATACGTGTGAATGTTTTTTTTTTTTTGGAGGGGGAGGATAATATAAATTGACAAGAAAGCTGTAATAGCTGGTATGATTGTATCGGATGTGTATAGAGCAGTTTCTGTTCATTTTGTTTTCTTTAGAAGAAATTTGAAATGAATAACTAACTTGGTCATGTAATTGTGGCACACTAGTTGAATTGTTTGTGATGGCAAATGTGTGTATTGATCATCTGCTGGAAGGTTGATGGCAGATTTTGCACCAGTACTTTTTACAAAACAGTATGTTAAAAACATACTTTAACATCACTTCAAATAATTATAGTTTTTGGTTATGTGCAAATGTTTCGTTTAATTTTGTTTTGTTTTGATTTATTGTTTTGTATTGTTTTGTATTGTTTTGATTATGTAATTAAATGTAAATTGACAAGGAAACAGTAATAGTTTGTATAATAGTATGGAAAGTGTATGGGGAGGAGGGGTTTTTAAATTAAAAAAAATAAATCGCGATGAGTGCGAAATGAATACTTAAAATGCTATTGGTGGCAAATGTGCGTATTGATCTTCTATTGGAAGATTGATGGCAGATTTTACACCGATACATGTTACAAAACAATAATTTTGTGGAAGACCTACTGGTATATCATTTGAAGTTTAACTTTTGGTTCAGTGTAAATGTTTGGATTTACATTTTTCTTAGGGGAGGGGGTATTGTGATCAAAATGTAAAGTGACAAGAAAAATGTAATAGTATGTATGATAGTATGGAAAGTGTGTGGTGTCTTAGTTTTTTTTTAATTCAATGCCAAAGGAGCTTGATTATGAACTTGTGACACACTACTTAAATTTCTATTGGTGGCAAATGCGTGTATCGATCTTTTGTTGGAAGATTGATGACAGATTTTATACCACCGTATTTTGCAAAACTTTATTTGAAAGACTTATGGGTATATGATTCTAGGAATTTTTTTTTAATGTGGAGGTTTGTTTTTTTGTTATGTGGTCAAATGTAAATTGACAAGAAAAATGTTGTAACAGTTTGTATAATAGTATGGAAAGTGTGTGGAGAGAGGTTTTGTTTTTTTTAATCGCACTAAATGCGAAATTAATAACGAACCTGATATGTCATTGTTAAAGTATTTGATTGGATATTGGTGGCAAGTTTGTGTATTGATTTTCTGCAGGAAGATTGATGGCACATTTTAATACTCAACTATATGTGAAATGTTTTAATGGCATATGATTTCAAGTGTCGTATTGGGTTAGATTGCGACTGTTTTTCTGTATTTTTTATGCTGTTATCATAATCAAATATAAATTGACAAGAAATTGTAAATACTACGGAAAGTGTTTGGGGAGAAGTGTTTTTTCTGTCTTTTTATTTTAATCAACATGAATGTGAAATGAATAACAGACCTGGTCATGTGGTTGTAACAATATTTGAATGGGTATTGGTGGCAAATATGTGTATTGATCTTCTGGTGGAAGATTCATGGTAGATTTTACACTAATACATTTTACAAAAATGTAGATCGGTGGTCTAGGAGGTACCGCGACTTGCCTAGAAAGCAAAAAGTCTGGGTCGGATTGTGCGGTGGTTCAAATCCCGTTTGGGCCCAAAACTTTTCCCCGTCCATTATAAGTGTTGATCTGGGTGCTAGCCTTTCGGATGAGACGAGAAACCGAGGTCCCGTGTGTTACACATCATTATTTAGCGCCCGTAAAAGAACCCACGGCAACAAGGGGTTGTCCCTGGCAAAATTCTGTAGAAAAAGCCACTCTGATAAGGAAGCAAATACAGTTGCAGACAAGAAAAAAAAGGGAGTAGGCGCTGTATTTGTAGCATCGCACTCTCCCCGGGGAGAGCAGCCCGAATTTCACGTAGAGATATCTGCTGTGACATAAAGTGGTATAAAATAAAAATAAAGATAAAATAAAACTGTATGTGAAGGACTTATCGGTATAATATTTTACTATAGGTCTTAGTTAAGTGTGAATGTTTGGGTTTGGGGGATTTTTTTAATTAATTAATTAATTAATTAATTTTTTTGGAGGGGGGGGGGGGGGGGGGGGGGGGGGGGGGGTTGGTATGTGATCAAATGTAAATTGACAAAGGAATGTAATAGTTTGTATGAAAGTATGAAAAGTGTGTGGGGAGAACGGGATTGTTAATTTTGTTTATTTCAATGAAATTTGAAATTGATAACAAACCTGGTCATGTATTTATGACAAAATACTTGAATTGCTATTTGTGGCAACCCATGTATTTACTTTCTGCTGGAAAATTGATGGGAAATGTTACACCAGTACACTTTACAAAATAATATGTGAAGGGCTACTGGTTTATGATTTTAAGCATAATGTTTTGGCTAAGGGTGCTTTTTGATGCTTTTTGTATTATGATCAAATGTAAATTGCAGTGAAAAATGTAATAGTGTATTTTACAATATGGAAAGTGTGTGGAGAGAAGGGACCATTTTTGTTTAAATCACATTAAATGTGAAATGAATAGCAAACCTTGTCATGTGATTGTGAATGTATTTGAATTGAATGGATATTGGTGGCAAATGTGTGTAGTGATCTTCTGCTGGAAGATTGATGGCAGATTTTACACCAATATATATTACACAACAATATGTTAAAGATCTACTGGTACACGATTTTAAGTATAGATTTGGTCAAGTGTGAACTTAAGGTTTTAAGTGTTCTTTTTTAGTTATATTGTTTAGCATTGTTATCAAATGAAAATCGACAAAAAAAATAAAGTTACTTGTATGATAGTATGGAAAATGTATGGGAAGAGGGTTTTAAAAAAGTTTTTAATCACAGTGAATGTGAATAGCGCACCTGGTGATGTGGTTTTAAAGTACTTGAATAGATATTGGTGGCAAACGTGTGTATCAGACTTCTGCTGGAAGATTGATAGCAGATTTTACACCAATACTTTTTACAAATTGTTTCTGAAAGACGTCATGATTTATTATTTTACGTAAAGCTTTTAAATACTTGTAAGTGTTTATTTTTCTTTCTTTTTTGGGGAGGGGGATAAGGGGTAGGTTGTTTTGGGATATTTTTGATATTGTGATCAATAAGAATGTTATTGTTTGATAGTATGGAAAGTGTGGGAGAAGGGGCGGGTAATTTCGTTTTTATTACATTAAATATTGAATTGCTATTGGTGGCAAATGTGTGTATTGCTTTTCTGCTGGAAGATCGATGACAGATTTTACTCCAATACTTTTTACAAAACTGTATGTAAAGGACCTAATGGTATATGAATCACAATATAGATTTATGTTAGGTCTGAATGTCTTTATTTTGCTTTTTTTGGTATAGTGATCAAATGTAAGTCGCCAAGAAAAATTAGAATAGTTTGCTTTATAGTATGGAAAGTGTGTGGAGAGGATGGGTCTTTCTTTTTTCTTTTAACCACAAGGAATGTGAAATAAATAACAAACCTTGTCATATGGTTGTGAAAGTATTTGAACGGATATTGGTGGCAAATCTGTGTATTGATCTTCTGCTGGAAGATTGATGGCAGATTTTACACCAAACTATATGTGAAAAGACTTACTGGTATGTGGTTTGAAGTACAGTATTTGGTTAAGGGTGACTGTGATTTCTTTTGCTTTAAGTTTTGATTTTTTTTCAATACTTGCTAGTAACAAAGACGTGATGCTTTGTGTATAGGCAAGAAAAGTGTGTGGGGAGAAGGGGACTTTAAAAAAAAGCGATTTGATTACATCAGACAAGAAAAAGGAAAGTGTTTTGGAGAAAGGTTGCTGTCTCTTTTCCCTATCTTTTAAAAAGATTTCTATGAGTTCTTTGATAATGATTCATTTTTCAAGACGTTTTGCGGTTTGATTTTTGTTTGGCATGTTTTTTGTTTTTTTGTGGTAAAAGCTGTCCATTGGAGTAGGATTACTCGTTACGTAGAAAAAGGGCATTTGTTAATATGACTTTTAATGTGCTTGACATGAAATAAAATGAATTCAACTGTAGTGAAGTTTGTCTTGATTTTTTTTTTTGCAGCTCTGGAAAGAATGCTTTCATAATGTATGTATGTGTGTGTGTGTGTGTGTGTGTGTGTGTGTGCATGCGTGCGTGCGTGCGTGCGTGCGTGCGTGCGTGTGTGTGTGTGTGTGCGTGCGTGCGTGCGTGCGTGTGTGTGTGCGTGTGCGTGTGCGTGTGCGTGTATTGAAAACATTAAAAAAAAAGACACTGTATTCAAATCTTTAAATAATTATAAAATCAAGTAATAAGTGGGGATGTCCCGCATGGGGATAACAAGGGCCATTTATTATAATTAGTATCCCAAACTTTCGCGGAGATTCTATGCTAAAAATTCTCTCTTCTCTGTCCCTCTCTTTGTCTCTGCCTTGTTTCTTTTCTTCCTGTCATTTCCTACTTCTGTTTTCTGCCCTCTTGGTCCATTCTCCTAGCGCAGTTGCTTTATAGAATTGTTCTATTTTTGGGGTGGCCCGATATGCCAAAGTGACTTGCTGCCACAGTTCCTAAATTAATAGGATAATTCTGCTGGAACTCTTATGTAATCTCAAACAAGACAATTGTAGGCCTCGCTTAGCTCTGTGTAAGTGTTAGCACTTGCTGCCAACACAAAAATACTTTCATTGGGCAATTACAATACTGACAGGCATATTGATACGAATTCTAATCTCGAAAGACACAAGACAGCTACATTTCATATTGGTTCAAATACTCAAAGATAGCTTCAAATAAAAATGAAGATATTACCAACACGCACGCACGCACGCACGTGCGCGCACGCATGCACGCACACACACACCACACACGCATGCACACGCACGCGCACACACGCACGCGCGCACACACACACACACGCACACACACGCACACACACACACACGCGCGCGCGCGCGCACACACACACACACACACACAAAGAAGAGTTACATCAGTGCTGACTAAACACTCCTCTAAAGTCCTTCGATGAGACTATAAACAGATCTCCGTGTGTGAACACACGCAGAACATCTTGCGCACACGTTAAATCCTGTCCCGCGTTTGGAAAGAGTAGGCCATGTGTGCCAGTGGGAACAGATGACAAGGTTTTTTAAAAAAAACTGCGTAACACGGGGACAGGGTGTAAAAAAGCAGACAAGTGCTTATTCCATTATCCTTGAATAAAAGAATTAAAAAATTAAAATAAAATAAAAGAATACAGAAAGAAGAGGAAGGTGAAGAAAAAGAAGAGAATTTCATAGAATCTGTTTTGAAAATGTTTTCGTGGGTGTCATTTTGATTATAAAAAAAAGGGGGGGGGGGGATGGGTGGGAGGGGGGAAGAAGAAAATCAAGAAAACTCCCTCGAAAATTCTAAAACATGTCAAACAGAACAGAACTATGTGTTTAAATCCATAAATTGCTCCAGGTAATAAAAAAAACCCAACAAAAATATAATATGAGAAACCTTGTTTTTCATTTCCATACCAAGTAAAAGTATTTACCATAATAAAAAGGCATTGAAGAACTATTTTGCGAATTTATTTGATGCCAAGCTAAAAGTCGACAATTATCAACATAATTATGACCCTCCACAACCGATGAGTCACAGAACCCCGAGTTAAATTTTTAGCTGATAATGTTATAATCGGCAATAAGAAAAAAATCAATAAAATAACCGACAGAAAATTGAAAATTGCACGAAAGTGTTATTAACAAAAAATTGAACTTTTAGTCTCCAGGACGTGACAAGTTAGGAATTCTACGATTTTTGCACTATAATAGATAATAAAGATGAGAGGATGGATGTTATTAAACGATTTTTTTTTTTACCAAAAAGACACAAAATAACCCCTTGACGATTTCGTACAAGGTTGAAGAGAGCTTATAGATTTTATTTTTTCTTTTATATTCTTTTATATCAAGGATAATGGAATAAGCACTCATGTGCTTTTTACATACAGTCCCCGTGTGTATGCAGTTTGTAAATCTTGTCATCTGTTCCCACACACAATAGCCTACTCTTACGAAAAGCGGAACAGGATTTGATATGTGTGCAGAATGTTCTGCGTGCGTTCGCACACGGGGCCTCGGTTTATAGTCTCATCCGAAAGACTTTTATAATGTTTTATAATCAAACGCTCAAAATCGTCAACCTGATACCCATCTACCTGAAATTTACTACTAGCAGGAAAATGGGTCGGGTACAATGCGACTCATTTCGTGTTGGAGTGTCACATATTAGCCACAGCACATGTGAAGATAGGCAGTTTTTTTCTTCTGGCGACCAGGTAGTGGCACCTAGGCCTGGGATAGGCAAAAGGGTGTCCATTCTGCATTGGTATCTACCCATGTGGCACTTTTTTATGTATTTCTTTTACTTTTACGTGTTTGTTATCCTTTTAATTACGTATTTTTGTAATCTGGGGATGATAAATTAAACGGAATGGCTGGCGTCCTCAGCAATGCTTGGTTTATTCATTGGCCTTAAGGAATGAAATAATTTAGGTTCTGTGTCGGTTAATGTTGGGTTTTTTGGTGTGTTTTTTTGCAGATAGAAGGTGTCAGATAATTATTTGAAAGTATTAGGAAGTGTTGGTTTTTAACCTAAAGTTGAAAGTTACCGGAGCCACTGAAACTGAATAAGGTGATATCCCTGATATGGCTTTCGTGGTCGGCAGGGCTGTAGGCCTACACAATATGGGACGGCATGGTAAGACAGGCTAGTTGTTTTGAATCAGGCAGTTTCTTGTGGCCAGTAAGTGGAATTTACATATTTTCATCCGCAAGCTCGCGCTGAAATTTGGAAGATGCTCACGTAGGATTTATCATATTCCTCAGTTTATCCCACCCCTCTTCTCCTTACATATAGGCTAGCTGAAATGCACAGTTTATGCCGACATTGACTGGTTTCCTTTTCGCAAATGTAGGCGTCGATAGCATTTATGACGTCATGCATTGCGTCAACATGGCTGCACCAACATAACACTTTTTATAGACTGTTTTCTCCGCAGGGTGTTTTCGTATAGGCTAACAATAGAGATAACGAAGATAATCATGATCATATTGTTGGAATTCTTTGGCACTCAAAAGTGCCAGCTTTGTGGCCTTTTTTGTCCACTTAGGTTTTGGTTGCTGCAGGGCTGAAAGATGCCATGCAAGATACAGATCTAGAAAGGAATGAGAAAATGGAGAGGAATTCAATGATGGCTGCAATGCATAGTATTTTAAGTTCCCTCGTATGTCTTAGAACGATGTGTGTGTGTGTGTGTGTGTGTGTGTGTGTGTGTGTGTGTGTGTGTGTGTGTGTGTGTGTGTGTGTGTGTGTTGGTGTGTGTGCGTACGTGCGTGCGTGCGTGTGTGTGTGTGCGGTGTGCGTGTGCATGTGTGTCAGCGCACACACATACGATTCGTGCATGAGTGTATACACGTGTCTGTGTGTCTGTATGTCTGTGTGTGCGCGCAAGCGTTTGATTTATCGTGGTTTTAAAAGCATGGGTAAAGTTTTCATATCCGTCTCACGTCTGTACCAGATAAAAGGATTTTACAAGATGAAGAAACATTTACTGCTCTTCTCAGCACTCTCTGTCTCTGTCTGTCTGTCTGTCTGTCTGTCTGTCTGTCTCTGTGTCTCTCTGTGTCTCTCTGTCTGTCTGTCTGTCTGTCTGTCTGTCTGTCTGTCTGTATGTCTGTCTGTCTCTCTCTCTCTCTCTCTCTCTCTCTCTCTCTCTCTCTCTCTCTCTCTCTCTCTCTCTCTCTCTCTGCCAGTATTATTATTTCTCGTCTGTCTGTCTGTCTGTCTGTCTGTCTGTCTGTCTGTCTGTCTGTCTGTCTGTT
The DNA here is from genome assembly GCA_030674155.1 of Stramonita haemastoma. NCBI lineage: Eukaryota > Metazoa > Mollusca > Gastropoda > Neogastropoda > Muricidae > Stramonita > Stramonita haemastoma. The sequence continues at coordinate 23,404,168 of CM060332.1, forward strand.
CTCTCTCTCTCTCTCTCTCTCTCTCTCTCTCTCTCTCTCTCTCTCTCTCTCTCTCTCTCTCTCTCTCTCTCTCTCTCTTCGCCAGTATTATTATTTCTCGTCTGTCTGTCTGTCTGTCTGTCTGTCTGTCTGTCTGTCTGTCTGTCTGTCTGTCTGTCTGTCTGTCTGTTTCTCTATCTCTCTGTGCCAGTATTATCATTTATAGTCTGTCTGTCTGTCTGTCTGTCTGTCTGTCTGTCTGTCTGTCTGTCTCTCTGTCTCTGTCTCTGTCTCTGTCTCTGTCTCTGTCTCTCTCTCTCTCTCTCTCTCCTCTCTCTCTCTCTCTCTCTCTCTCTCTCTCCTCTCTCTCTCTCTCTCTCAACACACTTTACGGATGGCCGTACAAACTTTGTCATAAGATATTTTAAAAACAACAACCACAACAAAAACAAAAACAATCTTCTTTCTTGAAAACAACGGTGAAAGGGGCTTGGCAAATTGAGTTTGTGTCTGAAATCTAAGAGGTTTTTTTTTTCAGTAGAAATTATTTTTGTTCAATAGAATAGAAAAGGTTGGCATGATTTAAGAAAAAAAAAGAGAAAAAAAATAGAATGTCTGTCAGTTTTAACAGAGAAATGTTGCAGCTTTGAATAAAAAAAAAAAACTGAAACAAACTGTTCAAGTCAACACATTCTTTGCGTTGCAAATTGAACCCTTTTGCATTGTAAAACAAAGTCTGACAAATTAAATGCGAAGTTTTGTTTTTTTTGTTTATGCAATCTTCTTGGAATCGCTTATATGCAGTTTGGAAAAAAAATTAATCTCATTTATTTTTCTTCTTCCACTTAAAGTACGGTAAATGTCAAGAATTATTCTCAAATTGTTTGGAAGTGAGTTTTTGTCGTTGTTGTTGTTGTTGAAAGGATTTTTTTGAGGATTTTAAAAAATCTTCTTCAATGTTTTTTTTGTTAATAAAAGACACAACAGGATCTTTTTTTTATTGTTTGGTTTCGTTGTTGCTTTTGCTTATGTTGTTGTTGCTGCTGTCACTGATGCTTCACTGCTGCTGTTGTTTCCATTGTTTTGTTGTTTTTATTGTTGTCATCACTGACAGGTGACAACAACATCAACAATAACGACAACAGCAATGACAAACAACAACAGCGACAATAATGACGACAACAACAATGACAACAACAACAGCAACAATATTGACAACGCCAATAACAAGAACAACAACAATAATGACAACAGCAATGACAACAGCAACAATAATGACAACAATGACAACAACAACAGCAACAATAACGACAACAACAATGACAACAACAGCAACAATGACAACAGCAATGACAACAACAGAAACAACAGTGACAACACCAATAACAACAACAGCAATGACAACAGCAACAATAATGACAATAATGACAACAACAACAGCAACAATGACAACAACAGCAACAATGACAACAACAACAGCAACAATGACAACAACAGCAACAATAACGACAACAGCAATGACAACAACAGCAATGACAACAACAGCAATGACAACAACAGCAACAACAGTGATAACAGCAATGACAACAACAGCAACAATAACGACAACAGCAATGACAACAACAGCAATGACAACAACAGCAATGACAACAACAGCAACAACAGTGATAACAGCAATGACAACAACAGCAACAATAACGACAACAGCAATGACAACAACAGCAATGACAACAACAGCAACAATAACGACAACAGCAATGACAACAACAGCAATGACAACAACAGCAACAACAGTGACAACAGCAATGACAACAGCAGCAACAATAACGACAACAACAATAGTCGGAGTAGGCACCCATCAGTCTCGGAAGACTATGGAGTTGCGCTCTAGTCTTTAGAGCGCATGCAAAGCCTGGGTAAGTAAGTACGGAGGGCAAGCTGTTACCCATGCAGCAGACGCCACCCCCCCCCGCCCCCCCTCTCCACGCCACTGGATGATCCATTGGAAAGGCAATGGCCGATACAAATGGTTCCAGTACCGTCGCAGGAGCCACCAGAACGTTGCCATATACCTACAGCCCAGAGCCGCCCTGGGACTCCAGCTCCCCGATTTTTCCTCAGGGATGGTGTCTAAACATGACACCTGTGTGCAAGCTGGTTTAAAAAAAAAATTGTCATCCGCTCCTACCGGCACACGATGGCCTGCTCTTCCGAAAGGCGGAACGGGGTTTTAACGTGTGCGCAAGATGTTCTGCGTGCGTTCGCACACGGGGCCTCGGTTTATAGTCTCATCCGAAGGACTTTGGCATTCAGTTCGATTTTTTCGTCAAACTGGGAAGAAAGGGCGAGGCTGGGTACGAACCCAGAAACTCACGGTTTACATATTGGCAGGTGAACGTCATGACCATCCTGCCACCGTCTTTCCCGACAACAACAATAACAACAACAATAATGACAACATCAAAAACAACAACAGCAACAACAACAACAACGACAATAATGACAACATCAAAAACAACAACATCAACAATAACGACAACAGCAATGACAACAACAGCAACAATGACGACAGCACCAACGACAACAACAATAATGACAACAACAACAACAACAACAACAGCAACAGAAACATTAACTACGTTAACAGCCATCAGGCGCTAGGTTGGCATTCTGATTGCATCATAATGGGTCAGATTACCCTCTGATCCCTTTTGATGTCGTTTCAATAGCAACGGTATTGTTTTTATAATGGTCTGTCTGTCTGTCTGTTTGTCTGTCTGTCCGTGTCTCTGTCGTCTTTCTCTGTGTCTGTCTGTCTGTTTGTCTGTGCCTCTGTCCTCTCTCTCTCTTTCTCTCTCTCTCTCTCTATCTCTCTCTCTCTGTCTCTGTTTGTCTGTCTGTCTGCCTGTCTGTCTGTCTGTGCCTCTCTCTCTCTCTCTCTCTCTCTCTCTCTCTCTCTCTCTCTCTCTCTCTCTCTCTCTCTCTCTCTCTCTCTCTCTCTGTTTGTCTGTCTGCCTGTCTGTCTGTCTGTCTCTGGTAGAGAGGCAGATAGACAGGCGGAAAGGCAAAGAGATAGATATTGGTTACTCACATGGAGACAGACGCGTATGTAGAGACACATGAAAAGAGCAACAAGGAGAGAGAGAGAGAAAAAGAGAGAGGAAGAGAGAACACTGAACACTGAAACTGTTTAATGTACATCAGCCTTTAGCCACAATACAAATTTCTGGGGCAAAAATGAAAAGATGCAAAAGAATGAAGTTTAACTTCTCGTAAACTTTGATAAGGCTTTGCCATGATACCTTGGCGTGTACTCAACACAGTACACAGTTGAATATGCATATTCCGAAATCTTAATAAATAAATGAATCAATCAATAAAGGCTGATACTTTATAACATACAAAATACAAACATCAGGCACATCATAATCATGAAAATTGAAATAATTTTACTCACAGACTTCCATTGTCAAAAATAGCTACAATACTCATAAACTATTGCATTCTCAAAACATTCAGAGAGGAGGACAGAGAGAAGACAGACAGACAGACAGACAGACAGACAGACAGACAGACAGAGAAAAAGAGGGGGGCGGACAGACAGACAGATAGACAGACACGCAGACAGACAGACAGACAGACACGCACACGCACACGCACACGGGCGCGCACACACACACACCGCACGCACACACACACCACAGGGGGACGGATAGCCTAGTGGTCAGAACATTGCGCTGGCAATTTGAAGACCCGGGTTCGATTCTGGTCGAGGAGATTTTTCTCCTGGAGTTAACATCAGTGCTGACTCCACTCTCCCCAAAAGTCCTTCGGATGAGACTTTAAACCGAGGCCACGTGTGCGAACGCACGCAGAACATCTTGCGCACACGTTAAATCCTGTTCCGCTTTTCGTAAGAGTAGGCCATCGTGTGCCGGTGGGAACAGATGACATTTACAAAATTGCATACACACGGGAACTGGATGTAAAAAAGCACAAGAGTGCTTATCCCATTATCCTCGATATAAAAGAATAAATCAAATAAAAAAATCAAAACACAACACACACACACACACCACACACACACACACACACACACACACACACACACACACACACACACACACACACACACACACACACACACACACACACACAGACTTCTGGCTCGCTATACATCTAAACATTGCTAATGGAAATTGGCCATTACTTTAAAAGAATGGCACAAAATTTAAAAAGACAGCTTCTGCATTTCAAAACAAAGTGTTATTAATTATTGCGTGCATCGAAAATTCAGCTTTTACTTTTTTTTTGTCGTTAGTTTCGTCAAACTAATTATTTTCTGCAACCGAAATGCGTCATAATTAATTGAAGTCTTCTTATTTCTGTTCTTCGTCTTCTTCTACCTTTTCTTCTTTGCAGTTTTTTTTTATATTCGTTTTCGTAATTCTTTGCAGTTCTCCTTCTTGAGATTCTTTTTGTTTGAATTAAAAAAAAAATTCTTTTGGTCTTTTTAAATTAACTCGCCTTATAGATACCAATACTCCAGCCTCTGACTATTTTATTATCCATGCAAAGAGTGTACATGTTGCTACAGTAAGAGCTTGTCATAGTTGAAGATAGTCTCAACATATAATTTCAAGGCACAACAACAGTCTCAATATATAATTTCAAGGCACAACAACATTGTGGATCGGTAGTCTAAAGGTAACGCTCCTGTCTAGAAAGCGAAAAGTCCGGGTCGGAGTATGTGGTGGTTCGAATCCCTTTTGGGCCACAAAACCTTTCCCCTATCCATTAGACCATGAGTGGTGGTCTGGGTGCTAGTCTTTCGGATGAGACGATAAACCGAGGTCCCGGTGTGGCACATCATTATTTAGCGCACGTAAAAGAACCTACGACAAGGGGATTGTCGCTGGCAAATTTATGTAGAAAAAAGTCACTCTGATAGGGAAACAAATACAGTTGCTGACAGGAAAAAGAAAAAAACAAACATGGGATGCGCGGCACTAGTGGCGAATCGCTCTCCCCGGGAGAGCAGCCCGAATTTTACGCAGAGAAATCTGCTGTGACGGAAAATGGTATATAAACAAGTTTTTGTTAGACTCTGACATTTTGCTTGCACCCATGAATAACACAGCCTTTGGCTTAGCTCTGTTGCAGTTGGCACGGGATAGGTCAATGGTAAAAGCACTCGCTTTTCCCAAGCCACTGTTAAGCAGCATCAAGCGTGGTTGTCAAGTGGATGATGACCTTTTGCGCTCCTTGGCTTCAGTACAGTCCCCCAGATCACCTTCACCATCACCTGTCCCATAGTCCTGCGGACCGTGGGGGCACCACTGAAGTTTTTGCAAACAGCTTCCTCCAAATCTTACCCCAGTTCACCCAGCTGTAGCCTGCCCTCTTTAAGGTCAAGGAAGGTAAAGCAGCAAGGGAGAGGAGATGGGCGTCACCCTCAATATGCTGGCCCCCAGAGAAGGTGAGGTCTCTGCTGTTACCTTTTTTTTATTTCTTACCTGCAGTATTGTGGTAAAAGAAACACAGGAAGAGCTGTCACATGTACGCCATAGGTAAAATCTTGCAGGCACTTACACTGTATGTGTTTATATTATTGTATTCATTTGATCGATTTTTTCATTCATTTCGGAGACAGTGGATAAGCATGGAATAAACATTCTGCTGAATGTTTGAGGACAATTTTAGCTCTGTGAAAAATACTTAAAAAGGAACATCTGTCTGGATAGATGTGAAGTACGCCAAGTCAACAGGGCTGGCTATGATAAACAAGATTGAGTGCAAAGTACACAATAAAAAAGCCTTAAACATTATTTTGCTTTTTGTACGCAGAAGCCTTTAAGTCTCGAGGAATTCCAAGAGATGCCCACTTAAAATCTCAAACAGCTTTTCCATGGATTCAATGTCACAGAATCTAAACTTAAACAACATTCATGTTCTGGAAGCAAATGACGCGCTTTCCAGAAAGTTTCCACTGAACAAAATCAGTACTAAAATGGGAGAATAGCACAGGGTATGTGGTTTTGGTCGATACTGTCCTCATAATGTTTGAGAGGGGGGGAGAGAACAGGGGGGGGGAGAGGCAGAAGAGGGGAACGTGTCTAAAGTCATGTAACTTGAGGAAGAATGAAGGCAATTCAGCAGCCATGGCAGGCAGCACCTCTCTTAAACTACAGACCAAAAGCTTTTAATATCCAAGCCCTGTACTGGTAGGCAAATGGCCTTTTGGAAAGAACCAGAGAGAGAGAGAGAGAGAAAGAGAGAGAGAGAGAGAGAGATAGAGAGAGAGAGAGAGAGAGAGAGAGAGAGAGAGAGAGAGAGAGAGAGAGAGAGAGAGAGAGAGAGAGAGAGAGGAGAGAGAGAGAGAGAGAGAGAGAGAGAGAGAGAGCGTGCGTCCGTGCGTTCTTGTGTGTGTGTTTTATTTGTTTATTTATCATTTCTATTTATTCTTTTATATCGAGGATAATGGAGTAAGCACTCATGTGCTTTTTTACATCCATTCCCCGTATGTATGCAGTTTTTGTAAATCGTGTCATCTGTTCCAACTAGACCACGATGGCCTACTCTTACGAAAAGCGGAACAGGATTTAACGTGTGCGCAAGATGTTCTGCGTGCGTTTGCACACAGGGCTACGGTTTATAGTGTGTGTGTGTGTGCGTGCGTGCGTGCGTGCGTGCGTGCGTGCGTGTGTGTGTGTATGTGTGTGTGTGTGTGTGTGTGTGTGTGTGTGTGTGTGTGTGTGTGTGTGTGTGTGTGTGTGTGAATGGAGACAGATACAGATAGTCAGGCAGAGAAACGTAAAAGTCTTGGAGTGGCAATTATAAATCTTACCAGTGTCAGGTGGATTCAATTCACCCTTTTTAATCTTTCCACACATGAGACTTCTTTTGTGTGCAAGCCTGCCAATGCCTTATTTCGTGTTGTCTACACCTGCAGGCAGAATAGCTCTTACGTAACTTATGTCAGCATTACGAGGATCATAACAAGATTAATGAAGTATGCAATCAGTCACGTATTAGCCTACTGCACTCTTAACAGACATAGGAGCAATGATAATGAGGCATCACTTGTATAATGAGATCAGGTAATAATGTAGTAATAAACTGTATGCTAGAAGTGCACCAAACACACGCACATACACACACACACAACACACACACACACACACACACACACACACACACACACACACACACACACAAAAGTAATCGTGTCATAATATCAGCTCAGAGTGCACCAGATAACATTAGAACCATGTACATAAATAATCCACAGAATTATACTTGAAAGTTAATGAGTTGGAGCTATACGTTTCTTGAGACAAGTGAATTTAATGGTTATCCCTTTCTCATTTTCAGTTTAAAGGTTTTTTTCATATCTATATTATTGTATATTTTGGAAAATGAATAAGTACTCGTGTACTTTTGTTTACATCCTGCCCTCGTGTGCATGCAGCTTTGTAAATGCTGTCATCCACTCCCACCGATACAATGGCCTGCTCTTCTGAAAGGAAGAAGATGTTAAACGTGAACGCAGAATGTTTTGCGAGCGTTCTTAATTGGAACTTTTGTTCATGAATTCATAAGAAAGACTTACGACTCAAGTAGTGTTTGAAAATTATGAAATATTTGACACATTATTATACTTAAAAATTACCCCCCCCCCCCCCCCCCCCTCAAAAACAAAGTGTTAAACCACTTCAACTAAAGCTGATAAAAATAGCAACAACTCTGGAGGCCATTCCATCCCAGCTTGTCTCCCCTCGTCTTCACGTCTTTTGACCCGAATATGCGCCGATAAAAGAAGGGAGGGCACTGTGTAACCGGAAGGAAGTGAGACACGATGTCGGACGTGGCCGGCGGCCTTGTTAGGCACAAGTGTCGTCTGCTCAACTCTATTGTGGACTCCCCCCCCCCCTCTCCCTCCTTCCTCCCCCTTTCCGCCATTTGTTCCAACTCTTTCCCACTCTTTGATTGGGATAGAAGTGCTTTGGACCTAAGTTTGGTCTTTCAGGAAAAAAAAAGAATTTGCACTTTTCTGCGTGGGAGTAAAAGTTCTTTCGAGAAAATTTGAATTCAGACAAACATGAGCCGCTCCTTTGATTTCAACATGGGAGAATAGAAAAGTGGACACAAATTGTTCAATTGCGATTATGAATTTGGAGAAGTGGGGAGGGCCAAATGACCAGAAACTCATTGTAACGCGTTCTGTAGCATTGTATCCCGCTGGTTTGGTTTTCTCTGAATGTTTCCAGCCCACCCACCACCCACCTCCAGCCCTTATTAATTTTTGTGCAATCATAATTTCCTTCCATTTTTTTGCATGATCAAACTGCAGAGGCCTTGAAGTGTTTGCCGATTGTCTGGGCTCAGTTGGTTGTGGTTGGGGCAGGATGGGATGGGACTGCACTTCATTTTGTTATGATAGAATCCTTACGCTGCATTGCTTTGCTCCCCCCCCCCCCACACACACAGCAGTGGTTTGTACGCACTATGTTGTTGTTGTTGTTGTTGTTGTTCCCCAGCTTAACACTCTGGGGGGTCACCCAGAATGTGCACTCTGACTCACTAATCCCACCTGGGAATCACTGTGAGATTGAAATTGCACACTGAATGAGAAGTTTGCATGGTATGCACTATTACTATAATGATCTAGGGAAACACACACAAACTACTATAACAACCATGAACAGAAGCAATCTTTACTTTGTCCATTTTAGTCTCGCATGACTGTCGAATCGCATGCAGTGCACTGGATAGAGTAACACAGCACAGTCTTTGGTTTCTTCTTCGTGAATGCTCAGACAGCATCAATTTTCTGTTTTTTTATGTGCGAAAGTGTGTTACGCTGCCGTTAAGAGCCTTACAAATCAGGCCCAGCCCTATCCGAATTCGGTGTGGGAGAGAAGTGTTATGTTCTATTATTTTTTTGAAAAAGAAATGAGTGGAGCTGCTCTTGTGGTGAAGCGCTATCTAGAGAAGCTCAATTTTCACGCAGAGAAATCTGCTTTGACTTAAAGTGGTATACAATGCAACAGAATACAATACATTACAATACATAGCAATACAATACTCTACACTACAATACAGTACAATATAATACAACACAATACAAAACAATACAAGACAACATAAATAAACTTCCGTGCTAACTCCACTCTCCCCAAAAGTTCTTCGGATGAGACTAAAAACCGATGCCTCGCGTGAGAACGCACGCAGAACATCTTGCGCACACGTTAAATCCTGTTCCGTTTTTCGTAAGAGTGGGCCATTGTGTGCCGGTGGGAACAGATGACAAGATTTACAAAACTGCATACACACGGGGATTGGATGTAAAAAAAACACATGAGTGCTTATTCCATTATCCTCGATATAAAAGAAACAATAACAATTTAAAAAATGAATGAATACACACAACAATACAACACAAGACAACACAATACAAGATAACACAAGTAAACTTCCCTTATCATGTAGATGATATAAGTTTGTTGTGACCGCTGTGATGTCAACCCAGACCTTACTACAATAAATACCATGCAAAGAAGCAATTATCACTGAGGTAGTTAAGTGGGAAATCGTGCCAGCCACTCTCTCTAACACACACACACACCACACACAAGCACACACACACACACACCGCACAGCCACGCACGCACGCACGCTCGTAACACACACACACAACACGCACACGCACAGCACGCACCACGCACGCACAGACACCACATACAAACAACACACACCAGCACAGACACAAGCACGCACGACACATCACACATACACACACTCTCCTCTCAGACACAAATGCACCACACACACATACCACATCACACACGTCCATTCACATCCACAACCCACACACATACACACACACACACATACACTAAACACACACAACACCACACACACACACACACACACCACACACACAACACACACACACACACAACACACACACACACGACAGAGAGAGAAAGAGAGAGAGAGAGAGAGAGAGAGAGAGAGAGAGAGAGAGAGAGAGAGAGAGAGAGAGAGAAGAGAGAGAGAGAGAGAGAGAGAGAGAGAGAGAGAGAGAGAGAGAGATCAGCGGTCTGTATGCACTATTTATCTGGCTGTATATTGATCTGGGGACATTACTGTTACTGAACTTGTGACAATGACGGTACACATGTGTATGTTCTGGTTCGGTAACAGAAATCATTGCTGCCTGGTTGGTTTGCCTAACTGTGTTTGTTTTATTTTCTGTCTCTGTCTCTGTATCAGTCTCTCTCTCATTATGTCTCTCACTATGTGTCTGTGTGTTTCTATGTCGGTGTCTTTATTATTATTTATTATTATTTTTAATCATTCTTTTATATCGAGGATAACAGAATAAGCAATCACGTGCTTTTTTTCATCCGGTCCCCGTGTGTATACAGTTTTGTAAATATTGTCATCTGTTCCCACCGGCACACGATGGCCTACTCTTACGAAAAGCGGAACAGGATTTAACGTGTGCGCAAGATGTTCTGCGTGCGTTCGCACACGGGCCTTGGTTTAAAGTCTCGTCCGTCTTTCGCTGTCTCTCCTCTTTCTCTGTGTCTGTCTTTCTCTCTCTCTGTCTTTGTCTCTGCTGTCTCTGTCTGTCTGTCTGTCTGTCTATCATTCTCTCTCTTTCTCTTTCTCCCCCCCCCTCTCTCTCTCTCTGTGTTTGTTCTTCTGTCTTTTGCTGCCTTTCTTTATCTCTGTCTATCAGTTTGTCTGTCTGTTTGTATGTCTATCTGTCTATCTGTCTGTCTGTCTGTGTGCCAGTGTGTCCGTCTGGCTGTATCTCTCTCTCAATCTCTCTCCCTTGGTATCTGCTTTCTCTGTCTATCTGTCTGTCCGTCTCAATCTATTTGTCTGTCTGTCTGTCTGTCTGTCTGTCTGTCTGTCTGTCTGTCTGTCTGTCTGTCTGTCTCTCTCTCTCTCTCTCTCTCTCTCTCTCTCTCTCTCTCTTCTCTGCAAACGTTGTTCCTCGATTGATTTTTGCCGTAAAGTTGGGGAGCTTGACGCTTGCATCTATCTCAGCTCATTCATGCACTTGGGCAAGAAAGAAATTCCGCCCCAAACAAAGTAACATCAAATCCGGGCCTGTAGAAAGAGCCATCATCCAGCTAAAGCAGAAAGAATGCATGGTATCTTGATAGCAAGAACACTGAATTCTAACAGCAGCTATTGATGTTTTGAAATGTTGTTGTCGGTGATGACAAAATTATCATCCTGTTGTTTCCAACAGCATTATAGAACAGTTTGGTGGAAGGGTAGGAAAAACAAAGAAAAGGGTGGTTGACATTGTTGTTACAGTGATTGGGAGAACAATGTGTCGGCTTGTTAGCATGGACAGAACATTTTATGACTGTCAATATTTCTCTGTGTGTGTGTCTCTGTCTCTGTCTATGTCTCTGTATCTGTCTGTCTGTCTGTATGTTTGTATGTCTAACTGTCTATCTGTCTATCTGTCTGTGTGCAGTGAGTCTGTCTGTAACTCTCTCTCTCAATCTCTCTGCCTCTGTCTGTCTTCTTGTCTGTCTCTGCCTGTCTATCTGTCTATCTGTCTGTTTGTTTGTCTGTCTGTTTCTCTCTCTCTCTCTCTCTCAATCTCTCTCTCTCTCTCTCTCTCTCTCTCTCTCTCTCTCTCTTCTCTCTCTCTCTCTCTCTCTCTCTCTCTCTCTCTCTCTTTTTCTCTCTCTCTCTCTCAGTTGGGGGCTTGACGCTTGCATCTCAGCTCATTCATGCACTTGAGCAAGAAAGAAATTCCGCCCAAAACAAAGTAACAACAAATCCTGACCTGTTTGTAGAAAGAGCCATCATCCAGCTAAAGTGGAGAAACAATGCATGGTATCTTGATAGCAAGAACACTGAATTCTAATAGCAGCTATTGATGTTTTGAAATGGTGTTGTCGATGATGACAAAGTTATCATCCTTTTGTGTTTCCTACAGCATTATAGAACAGTTTGGAAGGGAGGGTAAATAAAAAGAAAGAAAAGGGTGGTTGACAGTATTGTTGCAGTGATTGGGAGAACAATATGGAGGCTTTGATAGCATTGACAAAACATTTTATGATTCTCATTGTGTGTCTTTGTGTGTGTGTGTGTGTGTGTGTGTGTGTGTGTGTGTGTGTGTGTGTGTGTTGTATGTATGTGTGTGTGTGTGTGTGTGTGTGTGTGTGTGTGTGTGTGTGTGTGTGTGTGTGTGTGTCTGTGTCTGTGTCTGTGTAGCTGTCTGTCCGTCTCCCTCTGTCTCTCTCGCTTTATTTCTCCCTCTCTATCCCCCTGTCTGTCTTTCTCTTTATTTGCCTCTCTTCTCTCTCTCTCTCTCTCTCTCTCTCTCTCTCTCTCCTCTCTCTCTCTCTCTCTCTCTCTCTCTCTCTCTCTCTCTCTCTCTCTCTCTCTCTCTCTCTCTCCCCCCCCCCCCTCTCTCTCTCCGCAAAAGTTCTTCGATTGATTTTTCTGTGAAGTTGAGGGGTTTGACACTTGCATCTATATCTCAGCTCATTCATGCACTTGAGCAAGAAAGAAATTCCGCCCCAAACAAAGTAACAACAAATCCTAGCCTGTTTGTAGAAAGAGCCATCATCTAGCTAAAGCAGAGAAACAATGCATGGTATCTTGATAGCAGGAACACTAAAATCTAATAGCAGCTATTGATGATTTGAAATATTGTTGTCCATGATGACAAAGTTCTCATCCTTTTGTGTTTCCCACAGCATTATAGAACAGTTTGGAAGGGAGGGTAGAAAAAAAAGAAAGAAAAAGGTGGTTGACAGTATTGTTGCAGTGATTGGGAGAATAATATGGATGGAGGCTTTGTTAGCATGGACAGAACATTATTTTATGACTCTCAATATGTGTGTGCGTGTGTGTGTGTGTGTGTGTGTGTGTGTGTGTGTGTGTGTGTGTGTGTGTGTGTGTGTGTGTGTGTGTGTCTGTGTCTGTGTCTGTGTCTGTGTGTCCGTCTCCCTCTGTCTCTCTCGCTTTATTTCTCCCTCTCTATCCCCCTGTCTGTCTTTCTCTTTATTTGCTCTCTCTCTCTCTCTCTCTCTCTCTCTCTCTCTCTCTCTCTCTCTCTCTCTCTCTCTCTCTCTCTCTCTCCCCCCCCCCCTCTCTCTCTCCGCAAAAGTTGTTCTTCGATTGATTTTCCTGTAAAGTTGAGGGGTTTGACACTTGCATCTATATCTCAGCTCATTCATGCACTTGAGCAAGAAAGAAATTCCGCCCCAAACAAAGTAACAACAAATCCTGGCCTGTTATGTAGAAAGAGCCATCATCTAGCTAAAGCGGAGAAACAATGCATGGTATCTTGATAGCAGGAACACTGAAATCTCACAGCAGCTATTGATGTTTTGAAATGTTGTTGTCGATGATGACAAAGTTATCTTTTTTTGTTTCCCACAGCATTATTGAACAGTTTGGTGGGGAGGGTAAAAAAGAAAGGAAAAGGGTGGTTGACAGTATTGTTGCAGTGATTGGGAGCATTGTCTCTGAGAGGGGGAGGGGATAGCCTAGTGGTCAGAACATTGCGCTGGCAATTTGACGACCCGGTTCGAGTCCGGTCAAGGAGATTTTTCTTCTGGAGTTAACATCAGTGCTGACTCCACTCTCCCCAAAAGTCCTTTGGATGAGACTATAAACCGAGGCCCCGTGTGCGACGCACACAGACAGTTCTTGCGCACACGTTAAATCCTGTTCCGCGTTTCGTAAGAGTAGGCCATCGTGTGCTGGTGGGAACAGATGACATTTACAAAACTGCATACACACGGGGACTGGATGTAAAAAAAGCACATGAGTGCTTATCCCATTATCCTCGATATAAAAGAATAAACACACACACACACACACACACACACACACACACACACACACACACACACAACACACACACACATACCTCCCCCACTCCACCCCCCCTACCTTCACCCTCACTACCACCCAGCCCCACTCCCCCGTTCTTACTTCCTAAAGGCAAAAAAAGAGAGTATTTACCCTCTGACGCGAGCAGCCCAGTGTTGTGTGACAGTCTCAGACTACAGGCCAGCTAGCCTAGCTAGCTAGCTAGTCACTCACACGTTGCACTGCCCTTCTAGTGCTGCCAGGCTGTGTGATTTTGGAGCGCTGGCACTGTTCTCGCCAACCACCACATCTCCAATCTGATTGGTCACTAACCCCACCCTTCCCCCTCCCCTCCCCCCACCCTCCCCTCATCCATCCTGCCTCTGTGTCCTCCCTCCTCCCTCCTTTCTATCTCTCTTCTCCTGTTGCTTGTATGATTACAGCAGACACGGTGGACTTCAAAGCAGACGGGTTCCAGTGTTACACGAGGAAAATTTCTGGGGTTGCTTGGAAACCCTGAAGTGGTCAAGGAATGCTGAAGTTTGTGAGAGAGAGAGAGAGGAAAACCTGTTGTTGATGGAACTGGAGTCGGCTTTTGATGTGGTAGAGATTGTGTGACAGTTGTTTTTTTTTTAAGATGTGTCTGGGCATTTTGTGTGTGGAGTTTTTGGTTTTAAAGCTTCTTGGATTGTTTTTTTTAATAGAAAAGTAAAGACATGATGGTTTGTAGTTTGGGTTTTTGGTTTTATAGTTTTATTGAGAACGAGGTTTTTAAGGGCAGTTTTTTTTTTATTGTGCTTAATTCTGAGTCTTTAGTATATGAGGAACGATGTGAAAAAAATGTGAAGGATTTTGTGATGTCGTCTTAATGTCTTCCTTTTAAACTTCAGGAATGTCAATAAAAGGAGGCTGGACTTACAAAGCTAATCATTTTCTGCACTGTGGCAAAAATGTCATGATGGATATGAAACTTGTGTAGGGAAAAAGAAAAATGCAACACAATGGTTGGAGAGACTCACGGGTTACATTATACCACAAAATATGAAATGACAAGACTGGTCCAGAATGATCAAATCATGATATTATTCTGTAAGTAACATGGTTAATTCTCATTCCCCCCCCCCCCCCCCCCCCCCCAAGAAAAGGCTACTATAGTAAAATCTTTTAATTTGTGGACAATTAATCGAAACTGCAACTAAACACTATCCGATTCTTACAATTTCGTAACAGTGGATGTGAAAGAGAAATGGGGAAAATTTCATGGAAACAATATAGAAGAGTAAAACAACGATGAGTATATGGCTCACAAACTGTACATCTGGACAGCACGCCTGTTGAGAAGCTCTGTAACTGCGTGACTTAATTGTTCTACGTCTTTCTTCACCAACAAATTGAATCAAGTTTAGTTTTGGACACAAATGAAAAAAAAAACCGACAACAATCTGTGCAGACTATAAACAATATTTGAGAACAAAACTTCAGTGCTTTTCTTCTGAGAAAAGGAAAGAAAAATTGTATACGTTATAGATACTAGCTGAAAATGAAACTACTGCTTTACTTCGAAATTGTCCACAAAGTTGTACAGACTATGGATAATATCACTAATGAAGAAAACAACCCAGACTGTTGGAGACACACAGAACACCCACACCAACGTTCCAGACCAGACAATCAATCAATCACCGATAGCTCGTGTTATACCAGTGCCAGTCGTGACTACACCGCGCTTGTCAAATCATTAAGCTGATCCGATCTCCTGAACTGTCGACAGGGAGGGAGGGGGAGGAGGAAGAGGAGACTTTCTTACCGGTAAAGGATCGAGGTAAACTACTTACCCTTCTACCCACAACCAGCAGCTTTGTGTTGCTTCTGCTGCTTCTGCTGCTGCTGCTGCTGCAAGTGATAGTGAGGTGTTGGTGGAGTGTGGAGTGGCTCCAGTGTTACGGTCGTCCCCACACCACACGTAACGTAACGTAAGGCGGGCCGGAGAGCCACAGGGGGAAATGCCATTCACTCGTTGACACTGGATGGCTTTGTTGCTGATGTGGTCCGGAGCCGGGGATTGTTGTTTGTCACGCATGTGATAGAATTAGCCAGAGAAAGCTACTTGTGTCCCGGTATTGTGTGTGTGTGGGGGGGGGGGAGGTTTTCTCTTTTTCTCTTTTCTTTTGATCACACACCTTTGTGGGGTTTTTTCTTTGTTCCGGTTAAACTCCTTATCACTTTTACTCGTGAAAAGACGATTTGAGAAAAAAAATCTCTGAGAATTTTTATTTTAAAAACCAGTAGAAAAAGAACAACATAAACAGACGACAAAAACATGTTTAAGTCTATATCAAAGTAAAAGAACTCAGATTTATTACCAATGAAGCAGCAACAACAAAATATACCGAAACAAAAGTGGACATTCTGTATCACAAAAGCACGAGACTGAACATGGAAAAAATTCTCTAGACATTTTCTGAACCTTGAAGTTCTCCCCCCCCCCCAAGCCCCATACCCAGCAACTTTGCTTCGTCTTGCTTCTCCTGCTGCTACTGCAAGAGATGGTAATCAACATCTAAAAAAATCAACCCTCTCTCTCTAACACACATCACCACACACCACAACAAACTCCAAAACCATGGAGAGCGTGAACGACTTCTGGCTGATGAACATCGAGTTCAACATGAGTCTGCTGGACTACTACGAAGACTACCCGCTGTCTGCTTCAGACGATGTAGAACAGCTGGAGAAGGCTTACCAGAAGAAGCTGATGTACTACCTGATGGGCATCGGGGGACTGATTGTTTGCAGCTTCGGCATGGTGGCTAACGGTCTGTCTGTGGCGGTGCTGACTCGGAGGTCTATGAGATCTTCAACCTACACTTACCTCGCCGCCCTTGCCGTGTGCGACTCCCTGGTGCTGGTCTTCACGGCTTTGCTCGTCCTAAAAGACGCGAAGACTCACGACGCCACGGACAGTCTGGACCACATGTACACCATCTACTTCCCTTACGTCCACCCCACCGCCATCATCTTCCAGGTCACGTCCATCTGGCTGACCTTGGCTTTCACCGTGGACCGCTACATCATGATCTGCCACCCTTTCAAAGCCGAG
Source organism: Stramonita haemastoma (assembly GCA_030674155.1). Taxonomy (NCBI): domain Eukaryota; kingdom Metazoa; phylum Mollusca; class Gastropoda; order Neogastropoda; family Muricidae; genus Stramonita; species Stramonita haemastoma. The sequence continues at coordinate 23,421,113 of CM060332.1, forward strand.
AACCTGTGTCGCCGCAGCCGCGCCCGGAAGGTGGTGGTGGCGCTGTACGTGACGGGTACCCTCTTCTGCATCCCCAAGTTCCTGGAGTACTACACCCACAAGCACGAGCTGTCCATCATGAACTCCACCGAGGTGATCTACGTCATCGATGTAACGGAGATCGGCAAGAACGAGGTGTTCCGGGAGATCGTGCACTCCTGGATGTACCTCATCTGCGTGTGCGGGCTTCCCTTCCTCACTCTGGTCGTCCTCAACGCTTTCCTCATCCACGCGGTGAGGATGTCCCGCCTGAAAGGTAAAGAACTCAACGCGCGGGAGAAACACCGCAACGACACCACCATCATGCTTATAGGAGTCATCATCATCTTCCTCATCTGCCAGGGACCGGCTCTAGTCTCTAGAATGATCTACGCCTTCAAACCCATGGACCAAATCTCCTTGGCGGACTTCACGCTGAACGAAGTGGCCAACTTCCTGGTGATTCTCAACTCGGCCATCAACATCGTGCCGTATTACTTCTTCGGGAACAAGTTCCGCAAAGAGTTCTGGACGCTCTTCTGCAGCTGTCTTTTTGACCGGGACGAATTACGGAGGCTGATTCGCAGCAACAGCATGTCTGTGGACCCCGGGCGGCGCTGGAGCGTGGCGAGCAACGTGTACGAGATGAACGGTTGTGGTGGCGGCGGCGGCTTCCTGAAAGGTAGTACTAACAAGGGCTTCCACGGGAAAGTGTTCCGACAGAACAGTATAGAGACCCCGCTTATTCGTGGGGGTAGTTGTACTGGTAGTCGTGGTAGTGGTAGTGGTAGTGGTGGTGGTATGGTGGTGGGGAGCAGTCTCTTCTCCGGTGAGTCCTGCACGGTACCTGGCTCCAGACACTTACCTGGCCGCCAGCAGCAGCAACAACGGACACTGCAGGTCCTCCTACCTGTCTGTGGAGAGCGAGCACAGACCGCAGTTCAAACAGGTGAAAGTGAAGGTAGCCGCGTGTGGTCAGGGGTCCTCCTCTTCCCCACAGACCTGTGTGTGATGATGAAAGAAAGAATGGGGTGGCGGGTGGGGGGTGGGGGTGGGTGGGGGTGGGACTGGGGGAGCAAGGTACGTTGAGGGGTTGATTGTGTGGTTATTATAATTATTATTATAATTATTATTATTGTTGTTGCTATGGTTGTGGTTATTGTCATTATTGTTGTTGTTGGTATTATTATTATTATTATTATTATTATTATTATTATTATTATTATTATTATTATTATTATTATATTATTGTTATTATTGTTATCATAATTATCATTTTTTCCAGGTAACTTTCTCTGATTGAGGTCGCGAAGTAAAACTTCTTTTAATCCAGTCTAGAGTACAAGAAATCTATTCATCGGCACCATAAGCGCCAAAAGATATAGATTTTCTCCTTAAGAATAATAATGTATAATACTAATAACTTCACGGCTTTAATCTCACTT
>CM060332.1:23427575-23437575 GCA_030674155.1 Stramonita haemastoma
AATTGAGAAGAAGAAGAAGAATTGCGAAGGAGAAGAATAGCGAAGAGGAAGAATTTGCGAAGAAGAAGAAGAAGAAGAAGAAGAAGAAGAAGAAGAAGAAGAAGAAGAAGAAGAAGAAGAAAGAAGAAGAAGAAAAAAAAGAAAAAGAAGAAGAAGAAGGAGAAGGAGAAGAAGAAGAATTGCGAAGAAGAAGAAGAAGAAGAGTTGCGAAGAAGAAGAATTGCGAAGAAGAAGAATTGCGAAGAAGAAGAAGAAGAAGAAGAAGAAGAAGAAGAAAAGAAGAAGAAGAAGAAGAAGAAGAAGAAGAAGAAGAAGAATTGCGAAGAAGAATTGCGAAGAAGAAGAAGAAGAAGAAGAAGAAGAAGAAGAATTGCGAAGAAGAAGAAGAAGAATTGCGAAGAAGAAGAAGAAAAAGAAGAAGAAGAAGACAAAGAACAAGAACAAGAACAAGAACAAGAACAAGAAAAAGTAGAAGAAAAAGAAGAAGAAGAAAAAGAAGAAGAAGAAAAAGAAGAAGAAAAAGAAGAAGAATTGCAAAGAAGAATTGCGAAGAAGAAGAATTGCGAAGAAGAAGAAGAATTCCGAAGAAGAAGAAGAAGAAGAGGAAGAAGAAGAAGAAGAAGAACAAGAACAAGAACAAGAACAAGAACAAGAACAAGAACAAGAAGAAGAACAAGAAGAAGAAGAAGAAGAACAAGAACAAGAACAAGAACAAGAACAAGAACAACAAGAAGAACAACAAGAAGAACAACAAGAACAAGAAGAACAAGAAGATTTGCGAAGAGGAAGAATATCGAGAACAGATACTTCAGGGCAGACTTGAATCTTGGCCGTCAGATTACCATTGCAACGCTCTAACCGCCAGGCTACCCCCTCCCTTCCAATAGGTGTATTTGATACCTGTTGTTTATGTGAAGAGACGTGAGTTTAAAGACCACAGAATTTTGCTATAATTTATGGTCTCATCCAAAGGGTTTGCATGGAGTGAAGTCATAGCCACTCTAAGGGAACATTTGTCTTTAAATGGATACCATAGCGGCAACTCCAAACCTGTAACTCAAGTGACCAAGGTATAGAGATTTGCTTTGAAATATCGTATAATCCTGGCTTTTAACCCATCAGGTGCGAATAAGATTTAAACCAACATAGCGGACTTAAGGATCGCTTGATTTTTTTTTAAAATTTAGGACTCGCTGATTTCATATTGTTCTGTATTGTAACTGTGTTTTGTTGTATTGTTTTGTCATGTCTTGTCTTGTATCGTCCTTCTTTGTTATTGCACTGTATGATGTATGGGAGCGGTATAGCTAAGTGATCAGAGCGCTCGCTTTCCCCCAGTCAGGTTAAGCAGCGTCGATCGTGGTTACCAGTTGGATGGGTGACCGTATGCGCGCCTCGGCTTCAGTACAGTCCCCGCAGTTCACCCAGCTGTAAATGACTACCTGTCCTCTTTAGGGTCAACGAGGGAGAGGAGATGGGCGCCGCCATCAATATGCTGGCCCCTAGAGAAGCTGAGGTCTCTCACACCTCGCTCCCCTACGTCCACACAGGTTATGGGACCCCTTTACCGTTTACCTTTTACTGTATGGTATTGCATCAGTATTGATTCCACTCCCCCAAAAGTTTTCTTATCAGACAATAAACCAAAACCCGTGTTGAACGCACACACAACTTCTTGTGCACACATTGAAATCCCTTCATCCTTTTGTTAAAGTAGATTATTCATGGCAGTACAATCGCATGCCGAAAACAAAAACAAAATGTTAAAAAATCTGCACACACTCTGGTGTTGTGTTTAGACACCATTCCCGAAGACGAAATATGGGTGCCTCAATATTTGTGTAAAAAAACGGTCGCATAATTATACAAACAATCTTATTATTGATAAACTTCACAGGTCAAGTCGAGAAACGAACGCCCCCCCCCCCCCCACCCCCTCCCCCCAAACAAACAAACCAACCAAATATACCTCTCTAGTTCCAGTTCCGACTCTGTCCTCCTGCAAAATCCCTGCATGTAAATTACTATCAACGGAGCTGATGGCTGATGTGTGAAAGCACATTGAACCATTTTCTCTCACGTGAATGGGGTATCCATCCTTCGTAAAAGCTCTTTCGGATGAGACAATAAACCAAGAGCAGTGTCCAACACGCAATCAGTGCATGTTTTTATTTTTCAAAAAATGATAAGAAAAAAAACACAGCTTAAGAAGATTTTTCCTTGGGAAAAATTGTGTAGAAAAAGAAAACACTCACTAGGAAACAAATAATATTCATGCAGGTAACATATTTTAAAAACAAAAATGGGTGGCGTTGCTCTTCTGATGACGCTCTCTACCCGTTGTAGAGCTGCGCGATTTTCACTCAAAGGTATCTCCCATGACCGAAAGGGGAATTTGATATGTACACACACACACACAGACACAGACACAACACAGCACACACACACACACACACACACAACACAGACACAACAAAACACACACACACACACACACACACACACACACACACACACACACACACACACACACACACACACACAGAGTACAAGACTATGGTAAATAGCCAATGTTTTTTTTCTTCTCTATCGTCGAATCCTCAGACAACAGTCAGTGTTGTCTGTCATGATAATAATTATGAACAAAAATGCCTTGTGCTGCCGTTACACGCCTGAAAAGTCAGGCCCAGCACATCCAACCTAGGCGTTGAAGAGATTTGTTATCGTTTCAGTCCTTTTTTGGAAAAAGAAATGCAGGAGAATGGACAAAAAAGACAAAAAAGTTACACGAACGAGGTGACAGGAAGAGTAGTCACAATAGAAAGTAAGTGAAGGATGGAGACAATGGAATTCCAACCATAGACTTTTCTGGAGGTGGGGTGGTATTCTTCTGTTCTTGTTCTTGTTCTTCTTGTTCTCTTTTGTTTTTTGTTCTTCTTGTTCGTTCTTGTTCTTCTTGTTCTTGCTTCTTCTTTTCTTGTTCTTCTTGTTCTTCTTGTTCTTGTTCTTCTTGTTCTTCTTGTTCTTCTTGTTCTTCTTGTTCTTCTTTTCTTCTTGCTTCTTCTTCTTCTTCTTCTTTATCTTTCATATCGAACATAATGGAATAAGCACTCACGCGTTTTTTTACACCCAGTCCCCCGTGAGTATGCAGTTTTATGAATCTTGTCATCTGTTCCCACCGGCACACAATGGCCTACTCTTACGAAAGCGAAACAAGATTTAACGTGGCGCAAGATGTTCTACGTGCGTTCACACACGGGTGCCTCAGTTTACACTCTCATCCGTGAAGGACTTGTGGGGAGATTGGAGTCAGCACTGATGTTAACTCCAGGAGAAAAAAATCCTCTCGAACGGGAATCAAACCATGGATCGTCACGTCAGATTGCCAGCGCAATGTTCTGACCACTAGCCAGCTATCCCGTTTTTTTCATATTTAGATTGAAGGCTATCCAGTCCCTCCATCCGAAGGACTTGTGGGACAGAGTGGAGTCAGCACTGATGTGAACTTCAGGGGAGTAGTTACACTGACAGGCCCTGGCGTCCCCACGGGGAGAAGCCAGTGCATGACTAACACAATTACCCCCAAAACTCAGTCTACTGACAAGCAGGGAACGTGCTTTTTTTTTTTACCAGCTTCAACTTGCTCAAGACGTAGTGTCTACTGCCCAGTGCCCAGTGCTCTCTTTTTGTACTGCATACCTCTTTTAAGTCACGGGTTCGATTCCGTTCGAGGGGATTTTTTTTCTCTAAACATCCTTGCTGACTCTACTCTCCCCAAAAAGTCTTTCAGATGAGACTGTAAACTGAGCGAGCCCCGTGTGCGAACGCACGCAGAACATCTTGTGTCTACGTTAAATCCTGTTCCGTTTTTCGTAAGAGTAGGCCATCGTGTGCCGGTGGGAATCTCTCTCTCTCTCTCTCTCTCTCTCTCCTCTCTCTCTCTCTCTCTCTCCTCTCTCTCTCTCTCTCTCTCTCTCTCTCTCTCTCCTCTCTCTCTCTCTCTCCCTACCCCCCCTCTCTCTCTCCCTACCCCTCTCTCTCTCTCCCTACCCCCTCTTCTCTCCCTCATCCCTTAAATAGAGAATAAATCAATAATAATAAATAGATAAACAATCTCACCTTCAGGAATCCCAGGAGAATAGTGTCGGCACTGATATACACTCTTTAAAGTCAAAATTTCATCGAATGGGTGTCTCAGTGGTGGCTCAAACCCCGGCTGTAGGATTACGAACGCAATGCTCTAACCACTAGGCTATAAAAGAAAGTAACGTAACGCAACTCGTTCTCTCCTGAAGTGTTTTTGAAACGGGCTTTTTCTCTTGTCTCGCCTCTCTGTATTACATAAGGAAGAAAAGTTGTGCTATTGTTTGTTGTAAATGTGGTAGCTAAAAAAGACAGAAAGTAAAAAAAAACAAAGAAAATAAAAAGCTACAATACGAAAAGAGGAATAAAATGATAGACAAGGAAAAAGATAAAGAAAATCAAAGAAACAGCGACAGGAATAAAACACAAATTAATAAAGACGGAAAAGAAACCCATAAATTAATAATATAAAGAAAGAAAGAAATAGATAAATAAATGAATAAATAAGTAAATAAAGGGAAATAAATAAAGGACAGAATAAAAGAGCGAAAGGAAAGTGAAAGCGACAAAGCGTGCACAATATTATTCACATGGCTCCTATTCTTTTTTTATAGTGTAAAAAAAAAGCTATTGCCCAAGGGTTCAATTAATGTGTGTGTGTGTGTGTGCGTTGTGTGTGTGTGTGTTGTGTGGGGTTTGGTGTTGTGTGTTTGTGTGTGCGCGCGCGCTCGCTTGCGCGCGTGCATGCATGCGTGCGTGCGTGCGTGTGTGTGTAAGTGTGTTTGTGTGCGTATGTGTGTCTGTATGTCTGTGTCCTGTTTCATCTCATATTGTTCCTGCTTTCAACAAGCAGAATCCCCACCCCCCTGCTAAAGTGTATTACCAGTATGTGTGTGCACTCAAGCGTTCCCACTTGTGTGTGTGTGTGTGTGTGTGTGTGTGTGTTACGTGTGTGTGTTGTGTGTGTTGTGTGTGTGTGTTGTGTGTTTGTGTGTGTGTGTGTGTGTGTGCATGAGATGCATGCGAGGGAGAGAAAGAGAGACAGACAGAAACAGACAGATAGACACACAGACACACAAACACAAAACAAAAAAAGACACAGAGAAAAACAGAAAAGACGAATCAAGGAATGAAAAAGAAAGAAAAAAAAACGAACGAAGAGAGAAACGCAAAGACAAACAGACAGACAGACACAGACAGAAGACCAGTACACAACCGACTAACTAACGAACCAACCAGAGAGTGACAGCTTAGGGACAGGGAGAGAATTCCCGGCTAATCATTAATTCCTGGCACTTCTGCGCTCTGCCAGGCTAGAAGCTAATTACTTTCAATATTTCAAGAATGGGAAAACACAGCCTCTGGGATTTTGCTTTTTTGCTTTATTTTGTTTTTTTTTTTTTTTTGTTTTACTCCACCCTGTAAACAGTATTTTTAATTCATCACGTTTCTAGAAAGTTACCTTGTCTTTCGATTGTTTGTTAAGATCAGAATGTTGTTGTTGACGTGGTCGTTGTTGTTGTAGTAGTGTTGTTGTTGTTACTGATGGTATTGTTGTTGCGGCTATTTTTTGTTGTAGATTTTGATCTAGCTTTCTCATTGTTTTGAATCTGATAACAGCAGGGCATTTTTCCGCGATGAAGATAATTATAAACCTGTGGCAAGTGGTTTTTAAAAAAATTTAATATGAAATTATTTTAGAAATATAGTGACATGGAAGATAAGGTATACAAACTTGAGGAAAATCGTTGGGGTTTGGGTTTGTTTTTTGTTTTGTTTTTATACAGCGTTTGTCAGTGTTTTGTTTTTGATGATAGCTATTCTGTCTCTGAACATCTACCAAAACTGACAGTGCTACAACTTGCAGGGCCAGTGAACTATCTATCATCTTCTATTATCTATCTATCTATTATTATCTATCTTCTATTATCTATCTATCTATCTATCATCTATCTATTCTATCCTTGTTGGCGATCCGTGGGGGCACCCCTGAAGACTTGACAACCAGATCCCTCCATTCCTCTCTCTGTTCTGCCTTTCTCAAAGTTTTGTTGAGTTCAGGCCTGTCCATTCACTGATGTTGTCCTCCCATCTCTTCCTTGGTCTGTCCTCTTTTCCTTCCTCCTTGGACAGTGCCTTGCAGTATTGTTTTTGCAAGTCCTTTTGATCTTGCGACATGCCCGTACACTTTAAGTTGACGCTTCTTTACAGTTGATAGAAAATTTTCGTAGGGACACATTGGTTAACAGTGTACATTGTACAAAAGTACAACAGGGCTTGAGACGCTGTAGAATTGAATAGTAATGATTAACATCTCCGAAGTCAGAATGTAGCTACCTTCATGGTAGGCAAAAATGGTTGAGGACGTAAAATCTCATTAGTGTGAACCTCAGAGTTATAGATAAGGAATGAAAAAAATAAAAATAAAATAGTGCACTAAAGTCTTCATAGTTATAATTATAGGAAATAACACAGTATCTATGTCGCTGATTGTTTTCATAGAGTCTAATTTCTATAAAGGTTAAAGCAGTGTCTTTTTTTGGTGAAAAGTTGATTAGATTCTAGACTCAAAGTTTATGACACCTTCCATATTTCAAACTAATCTTCTAGAAACCGTTTGAGGAAGTACAAGCAGAAAAACGGTCTTATCCGTGATATTATAATATTCACACGTTTACTGTTTTTCTGTTTCTCTACGGTTTGAAACCGCCTTGGATTTCCCTGTCTCTTAAGATATTAAAGTGTTTGAATGAATGAATTGAAACGTGACATTATATTTCACTGCTCTGCAAACCTTCAGTCCGCAAAACGATATTTTTTTTTTTCTCGCAACTTGCAAACTTTTAAGTAACTGCTAACGATCCCAAGGCATGCAGCAAATGGTTTGATAGTCAGCAGAACGGGAAAACCTCTCCCCCAAAAGTTGACACTTGCTAATGCAAGCGTAATGGAAACGCACAGGTTTCGTGTGTAAAGACAATTTCCTCCTCACACGAGTGACATTTCGGAAAGACCCCCTGCACGATTTGCGGTCTCTTTATCCTAAGCTTTGGTTCGAAATTGTTGTGCAAAAAAAGTGCATTTTTGTGCTGCGATTCCTTTCAATTTAGCAGTTTACCAGTTACAAAGTTTCCCAAAAGGTACAAGATATGCGAATTCTAGCGTGCGGAGGTTCCGAGCAGATAGCGGAAGTGACGTCACCTACTGCGACAACATGGCAGTAGCTTCGGGCTTTTTTTTGAAACTTTGCTTTTAAAGACTTTCCTCTACGCACAAGAACTTTAGTCCACTTTAAAACTAATAACTTCTACCCATTAGCATTTTATCAAGCAAGATTTTCTTTCAGAGTATTATGGTCTTGTGTTCCTTGAATCAAGTTAGGCGGAAGTTTGTGTTTCGTATAGGGCCTACGTGTGATGAAAATAGTATACGTATCTAAAAATGCACACCCAAAGCCAGCACTGTCATGATAGAATCAGTCAACAGCATCAGGAAGAAGATGTAACTAGCTGGCATAGGTGCAACAAGTTAACAGAAGTGTAGGTCAACTTGGCGAATTCCATACTGGTTAAAGAAAAACGAATTTTGTATTGCTATATTATTTTTGGCAATTATCATTTATTTTATTTATTTGTTTTATCACTTGTTCATTTATTTTTCTGTATCGAGGATAATGGAATAAGCACTCATGTGCTTTTTTTTTATCCAGTCCCGGCGTGTATGCAGTTTTGTAAATCTTGTCATCTGTTCCAACCGGCACACAATGTCCTAATCTTACGAATAACGGAACAGGATTTAACGTGTGCGCAAGATGTTCTGCGTGCGTTCGCACACGGGGCCTCGGTTTAAAGTCTCATCCGAAAGACTTGTTGGGAGAGTAGAGTCAGCACTGAAGTTAACTCCAGGGGAAAAATCCCCTCAACGGGAATCGAACCCGGGTCGTCAAATTGCCAGCGCAATGTTCTGACCACTAGGCTATCCCGTCTAGGCTACCATGAATATGTGTGTGTGTGTGTGTGTGTGTGTGTGTGTGTGTGTGTGTGTGTGTGTGTGTGTGTGTGTGTGTGTGTGTGTGTGTGTGTGTGTAGAAGTACATTAGTTCTCAATTGAACGCCCATACCACATTGCTTTCAAGTATTCCCTGTTTTCTCTACTGCAAAATTTCTTCTTGTGCCATATTTTCAAATGTTTCATGGGATGGATGGATGGATGGATGGATGGATGGATGGATGGATGGATGGATGGATGGATGGATGGGCGGATGGACTCATTCATTTGTTCGTCGATTGATTGATTTGATTGAGTTATCTAATGACTAGAGTTTTGATTAATTTTTTTAACAGACTAATTGATTATATGAATTAGTGAATGAATGAATGAATGAATGTGTTTATATATTTTTTTCTTTCTTTATTAATCAATTAATTGAATTATTTATTTATATACTTATTCTTTATCTATTCTTTTAGATCCAGGATGATCGAATAACTTTTCATGTGCTTTTTTAAATCCAGTCCCGTGTGTATACAGTTTTGTAAACTTTTGTCGTCTGTTCCCACAGGCACACAATGTCCTACTCTTTCAAAAAGTGGAACAGGATTTAACATGTGCGTAAGATGTTCTGCTTACTTATGCACACGCGGTCTTGGTTTATAGTCTCATCCGATGGACTTTAAGGGAGAGTGGAGTCAGCACTGATGTTAACTCCAGGAGAAAAGTCCCCTCGAACGGGATTCAAATCCGGGTAGTCAGATTGCGAGCACAATGTTCTAACCACTAGGCTATCCAGCGAGTGAGTGAGTGAGTGTGTAAATAAATGTGTGATGGAGCCAGAGAGCTTAATCATCCAGAAAACGTTACTGATTAAAGAACCTTCCAAACACCTGAGGTATCAGAGATACTTCCGTTCAAGGGAGTTTTTCTCCTGGAGTTAACACCAGTGCTGACTCCACTCTCCCCAAAAGTCCTTCGGATGAGACTGTAAACCGAGGCCCCGTTTGCGAACGTACGCAGAACATCTTGCGTTCACGTTAAATCCTGTTCCCCTTTTCGTAAGAGTTAGGCCATTGTGTGCCGGTAGGAACAGATGACAAGATTTACAAAACTGCATGCACACGGGGACTGGATGTAAAAAAAAGCACAAGAGTTCTTATTCCATTACTCTCGATTTAAAAGAATAAATGCATAGAAATAATTTTTAAAATAAAGAAAATAAACCTAACCACCAATTGCATAACCTGCTGTGCTGACGAAACCTAGAATATATACTCGCGATGTTGTGTCTTCCTCTGCACAACAACCGCTCCCACACATAACTGTCACTAGTCCTGATCTGTCCTTTGCGTGCAAACACAAAGGAAGGTAAGGCAATGGCAGGACAGCCCTTTACTTGACCTGGGAAATCGTAGAATCACCCCTACCCCCCTTCAATTTTAGCCATTATTCTCGGTCTAGTGGATTCAGTGTTTTTGCGTGTACGCATCTGTACAAGAAAGCTAAAAGGTCGCGAAGTCGATTCCTTTGTAAAAACAGGACTGTTCCCCACCATCCTCTAGAAACCGGGGACATGATAGCTCAGTGGTCAGAGCGCTCGCTTTCCTCCAGCCAATGTTAAGCAGCGTCGAGCGTGGTTACCAATTGGACGGGTGACTGTTTGCGCGCCTTAGCTACAGTACAGTTCCCCCAGTTCACCCGGCCAGATGTCAATGGGTACCTATCCTCTTTAGGGTCAGGGAAGGTAAAGCAGCGAGGGAGAGGAGATGGGCGCAGCCCTCAACATGCTGGCCCCTAGAGAAACTGAGGTATCTGTCGCCTCGCTCCCCTACGACCACACAGGTTATGAGACACCTTTACTTTTTACCTTTTACCTTACCTCTACATAACAAGCTGTGACATGGGTGCTTGGGGCTTTGTTTTT
>CM060332.1:23447312-23454812 GCA_030674155.1 Stramonita haemastoma
AAAAAAGAACTCAAATATTCAAACCTAACACAAAAAACAATACTTCAAATCATATCCATCAAGTCTTTGACATAGTGTTTGGTGTAAAATCTGCCATCAATCTTCCAGCTGAAGATCAATACACACATTTGCCACCAATATCCATTCAAATACATTCATAATTTTTTATTTATTTTATTTATTCTTCTATATCGAGGATAACAGAATAAGCAATCATGTGCTTTTTTTCATCCGGTCCCCGTGTGTATGCAGTTTTGTAAATATTGTCATCTGTTCCTACCGGCACAGGACGGCCTACTCTTACGAAAAGCGGAACAGGGATTTAACGTGTGCGCAAGATGTTCTGCGTGCGTTCGCACACGGGCGTCGGTTTTAAAGTCTCATCCGAAGGTTGCTATTCACTTCACATTTAATGTGATTTAAACAAAAATGGCCCCTTCTCTCCACACACTTTCCATATTGTAAAACAAGCTATTACATTTCTCTTGGCAATTTACATTTGAAAATAATACAAAAAAGCACCAAAAAGCACATTTAGCAAAAACATTATACTTAAAATCATAAACCAGTAATCCTTCACATATTGTTTTGTAAAATGTACTGGTTTGTAAACATTTTCCATCAATCTTCCAGCAGAAGGTAAATAAAACGGGTTGCCACAAATAGCAATTCAAGTATTTTGTCATAAATACATGACCAGGTTTGTTATTCATTTCAAAGTTCATTGAAATAAAACAAAATTTAAAACAATCCTGTTCTCCCCACACACTTTTCAAACTTTCATACGAACTATTAAATTCTCTTTGTCAATTTACATTTGATCACATACCAACCCCCCCCCCCCCAAAAAAAAAAAACACACCAAAAAACAAGCAAACAATAAAAACAACCACAACCTAAGCATTCACACCTAACTAAGAGCTATAGAAAAAATCTTATACCAGTAAGTCTTTCACATACAATTTTATTTTTTATTTTATTTTTGTTTTATACCACTTTATGTCACAGCAGATTTCTCTACGCGAAATTCAGGCTCTTCTCCCCAGGGAGCGCGATGCTACAAGTGCAGCGCTTACCCATTATTTTTTTCCCGTCTGCAACTGTATTTGCTTCCTATCAGAGTGGCTGTTTAAAACAGAATTTTGCCAGGGACAATCCCTTGTTGCCGTGGGGTTCTTTCACGTGCGCTAAATAGTGATGTGTAACACACGGGACCACGGTTTTCTCGTCTCATCCGAAAGGCTAGCACCCAGACCAAGACTCATAATGGACGGGAAAAAGTTTTGGGCCCAAACGGGATTCGAACCACTGCACAATCCGACCCAGACTAGGCGCGGTACCTCCTAGACCACCGATCCACATTTTTGTCAAAGGTATTAGAGTAAAATCTAACCATGAATCTTCCACCAGAAGATCGATACACATATTTTACCACCAATACCTATTCAAATACTTTTTTACAACCGCAATGACCAGGTGTGTTATTCATTTCACATTCATTTTGATTAAAATAAAAAGACAGAAAAAATCCTTCTCCCCACACATTTTCCGTTGTATTTATAATTTCTTGTCAGTTTGTATTTAATAATGATAACAGCATAAAAAATAAAGAAGACCAGTCGCAATCTAACCAAATGCAACACTTGAAATCATATACTATTATTTCACATAATAGTTTGAGTAAAAAAATCTGCCATCAATCTTCCAGCAGAAAATCAATACACAAATTTGCCACCAATATCCAATCAAATACTCTAACAATGACATATCCAGGTTTGTTATTCATTTTGCATTTAGTGCGATTAAAAAAAACAACCCTTCTCCCCATACACTTTCCATACCATTATACAAACTGTTACAACATTTTTCTTGTCAATTTAACATTTGATCATAATAACAAAAAAAAAAACCAAACATTCACATTAAACAAAAATATCTTCTTAAAATCATATACCCTGAAGTCTTTCAAATAAATTTTTGCAAAATACGGTGGTATAAAATCTGTCATCAATTTTCCAACAAAAGATGGATACACGCATTTGCCACCAATAGCAATTTAAGTAGTGAGTCACAAGTACGTCATCAAGTTCCTTTCGCATTGAATTAAAAATAAAACGAAGGCACCACACACTCTCCATACTATCATTTATACTATTAATATTTTTCTTGTCACTTTACATTTTGATCACAATACCCCCCCCCCCCCCCCCTAAGAAAAACGTAAAATCAAACATTTACACTGAACCAAAAGCTATACTTCAAATAATATAACCAGTAGGTCTTCCACATATTGTTTCGTAAAATGTATCGGTGTAAAAATCTGCCATCAATCTTCCAGCAGAAGATCAATACGCACATTTGCCACCAATAGCAATTTTTAAGTATTCATTTCGTACTCATCGTGATTTATTTTTTTTAATTTAAAAACCCCCTTCTTCCCATACACTTTCCATACTATTATACAAACTATGACCGTTTCCTTGTCAATTTACATTTGATCACATAATCAAAACAATACAAAACAATACAAAACAATAAATCAAAACAAAACAAAATAAATTAAGCGAAACATTTGCACATAACCAAAAACTATATTTGAAGTGATGTTAAAGTATGTTTTTAACATACTGTTTTGTAAAAAGTAATGGTGCAAAATCTATCATCAACCTTCTAGCAATATATACACATATTTGCCAACATAAACATTTCAACTAGTGTGTCACAATTACATGACCAAGCTAGTTATTCCTTTCAAATTTCATCTAAAGTAAATAAAATGAACAGGAACTTCTCCCCTATACACTTTTTATACATTCATAAAGCTATTACAGCTTTCTTGTCAATTTATATTTAAACACAACAACACCACCACCACCCCTCCCAAAAAAAAAAAAAAAACAAAACATTCACACTTATTCAAACACTCTATACTTTAGACTAATGCACTAGTAAGTCTTTCACATACAGTTTTGTAAATTTTATAAGTGGATCAGTGGTCTAAAAAGTCTGGGTTGGAATATGCGGTGGTTCAAATCCTGATTGGGCCCAAAACTTTCCCTTATCCATTAGACAATGAGTGGTGGTCTGGGCGCTAGTCTTTCAGATGAGACGAAAACCAAGGCCCCGTGTGTTACACATCACTATTTAGCGCAGTAAAGAAACCCACAGCATCAAAAGGGTAGTCCCTGCTACAATTAAGTAGAGAAAAGTAACTCTGAGAAGAAAACAAATACAGTTGCAGACAGAAAAAAGAAAAATAATAATGATGGGAAGGCGCTGCACTTGTGGCAACGCGCTAACCCTGGGGAGAGCAGCCCGAATTTCATGCAGAGAAATTTGCTGTGACAAAGTGGTTTAAAAAAAAAAAAAAAAAAAAAAAGTCGTGTAAAATCTGCCATCAATTTTCCAGCAGAAGATAAACACATACATTTGCTACCAACACCCATTCAAATACTTTCTCAACCACATGACCAGGTGTGTTATTCTCCAAGATTTGTGGTTTAAGAAAAAAACTTCTCCTGGGAAACTTCAAATCATACAGTTATACTATCATAAAAAAACTATTAAAAATTCTTGTGAAATACCTGACAAGAATATCAACAACGCAAAAATCCAACCAAAAGAATACATTCATAGTTAACCAAAAACTATACTTAAAGTTGAATACCATTACGTCTTTCAAATACAGTCTTGTACAAATGCAGTGGTGTAAAATCTGCCATCAATCTTGCAGCTGAAGATCAATACACATATTTCCCACCATATCAATTCAAATATTTCCGCAATCCACATGACTGTTATTCATTTGGCATTAGTGTGATTAAAAAAGACCCATTCTCCCCCCCCCCCCCTTTCCCAAACTTTCCATACTATCATACAAAATATTACATTTTTCTTGTCCAGCTACATTTGATCATAATGCCAAAAGAAAAAAAAGGAAAATCAAACATTCCCACTTAACAAAAACTATACTTAAAATCAAATACCATGAAATCTTTTGAATGCAATTTTGTCAAATGTATTGGTTATAAAACCTGCCATAAATCTTAGAGTAGATCAATACACAGGTGTGGCCACCAATAGCAATTCGAGTATTTTGACCAGGTTTGTAATTCATTTCAAAGTTCAACTAACTAAAACAAAAATAACAGACCCCTTCTCCCCTCACACTTTTGATGCTATCATACAAGATACATTTTTCTTGTCAATTTACATTTGATCATGATACCAAACAAAAAAAACCCATCCCAAAAGAAACGAAAAAAATCCCCCAAACCAAATCACACACACACACACACACACACACACACAACACACACACACACACACACACACACACACACACACACTTTTTTTTTTAGTCTAATATCACCTAGAGTGAACAGACTTTAAATAAAAACAAACAAACAAAACACAACAAACACACGCACGCACACACACACACGCACGCACGCCGCACGCACGCACGCACGCACGCACGCACACACACACACACACACACACACACACACACACCCACACACACACACACACACACACACAACACATACACACACAGATTTAGCATGATTTCTTTTTTAAAAAGACCCCTTCTCCCCATATACTTCCCATACTATCATACAAACTGTCACAACACTTTTCTTGTCATATTACATTTTGATCATAATACCAAAAATAAAACAAAAGGAAAACCAAACATTCGCACTAAAGCAAATAGTGTACTTAAAATCATCTACATTAAAATCTTTCAAATTCTGTTTTGCAAAATGTGCTGGTGTAAAATCTGTCACCAAATCCTCCAGCAGAAGATCAAACAAGTATTTGCCACCAATAGCAATTTAAGTCGTGTGTCACAATTACATAACCAAGTTCGATTGAAATTTCGTCCAATTAAAAACGAAAATTAAGAGACCCTCTGTGCCCACAGGCTTTCCATACTATTACATTTTTGTTGTCACTTTACATTTTGATCCCAACCCCCCCCCCCCCCCCCCCCCCCCCCCCCCGCAAAAAAAGTAAAACACAAGCATTTACACTGAACCAAAAGCTATAAATAATCATACTATTGTTTATAGCCCTACCGACTACGAAAGCCATATCAGGGCTGTCACCTCATTCAGTTTCAGTGGCACCAGTAACTTTTAACTTCAGGTTCAAAACCAACACTTCCTAATGCTTTGAAATATCTAACACCCTCCATCTGAAAAAGAAACAACATTAAATGATACAAAACCTATACTATTTCATCACTTTAGCAAATAAACCAGACTGTGCTCAGGACACCATCCATTCCGCTTAATTCATCATCTCCAGAATACTAAAAAAAACAACAACCGTATAAATGGATAATAAAAACATACTTGAGTATAAAAATACAGATAAAAAGTGCCACACGGGCAAATACCACTGCAGAATGGACATCCTGTGCCCATCCCAGTGTCTAAGTCTCACTACCTGGTCGCCAGAACAAAAAACTCAGGCAGAGTATCATAAAAATGAAAACAGAAATTTGTTTGAAAGAGATACTTGAAAAAAAGGCAGGAGAGCGGACTGGAAAGGCAGAAGATAAGCACATAAGAAACTATAGGAAGATGAGGAGAAAGACAGAAACAATGAAGAGAGATAGGAAACTGGAAATGTCTAGCACACAATTTCCAGAAGGTGGGGATGCTATTCATACTGAAAGAGCCCCGGGCATCTGCACGGGGAGTGAACCAAAAGCTATACTTCAAATGATATAAAGTAGTCTTTCACATATTGTTTTCTTAAATGTATTGGTGTAAAATCTGCCATCAATCTTGCAGTAGAAGATCAATACACACATTTGCCACCAATAGCGATTCAAGTACTTTCACAACCACATGACCAGGTGTGTTATCCATATCACATTCATTGTGACTTTTTTCAATTTAAAAAGACCCCTTCTCACCAAATACTTTCCATGCTATCATACAAATTATCAAATTTCTTCTTGCCAATCACATTTGATCACAATAATAATTAAAAAAACAACAACTAAATGACACATTTACACATAACCAGAAACTATGTTTAAAATTATGTCAAAGTAAGTCTTTAACATACTGTTTTGTAAAAGGTATTTGTGTAAAATCTGCCATCAATCTTCCAGGAGAAGATCAATAAACACATTTGCCATAATAAAAAAATTCAACTAGGGTGTCACAATTACATGACCGGTCTGTTATTTATTTTAAATTTTATCTAAAGAAAACTAAATGAACAGACACCTCCCCCCCCCCCAATACACTTTCTTTACCATCACACAAACTATTACAACTTTCACGTCAATTTACATTTGATCACATACACCCCCCCCCCCCCCAAAAAAAAAAGAAAAGAAAAATAACGAAGCATTCACACTTAACCAAACACTATACTTACTATAAAATACCAGCAAGCCTTTCACATATAGTTTTGTTAAATGTATTGGTTAAAATCTGTCATCAATCTTCCAGCAGAAGATCAATACACATATTTGCCACCAATATCCATTCAAATACTTTCGTAACCACATGACCCGGTATATTACTCATCTCACATTTGTGATTTTTTTTAAATAACCCTTTTTCTCCCCAGACACTTCAATCCAAAAAAATTTCATCCTATCATAAAAACTACTAAAATTTCCTGTCGTCTTATATTTTTCAAGAATATGAAACATAAAAATCCAGCAAAAAGGAAAACATTCACATTTAACCAAAAAGCTACACTTAAAATCAAATACCATTAATCTTTCACGTCCAGTTTTGCAAAAATGCATTGGTGTAAAATCTACCATCAATCTTCCAACTGAAGATCAATACACACATTTGCCACCAATATCCATTCCAAAAAATTCGCAATCATATTACTAGGTTTGCAATTTATTTTGCATTTAATGTGATTTTTTGAAAGACCTCTTCTACCCCCTCCCCCATACTTTCCATGCTATCATACAAGCTATTACATTTTTCTTGTCCATTTACATTTGATCATAATACCAAAAAGAAAAGAAATGAAGGAAAACAAAACATTCCAACTTAGTCAAAAATTATACTTAAAATCAAATACGATTAATTCAGTTGGAAAAATGTATTGGTTTAAAATCTGCCATCAATCGTCCAGCGGAAGATTAATACACAGGTTTGCCACCGATAGCAAGTAAAGTAGTTTGTCACAACTACTTGACCAAGTCTGTTATCTATTCCAAATTTCATCTAAATAAAACAAAATTAACACATCCGTTCTCCCCACACACTATTATACAAACTATTACTTTTTCTTGTCAATTTACATTGATCATAGCACAAAAAACAAAAGTTAAACCAAATATTTACACTGAACCAAAAACGATACTGAAAAGGATTTACCAGTAAGTCTTTTACATAATAGATTTGTTAAATGTATTACTGTAAAATCTGCCATCAATCTTCCAGTAGAAGACCAATACACACATTTGCCACCAATACCCATTCAAGTACTTTCACAACCACATAACCA
>CM060332.1:23459812-23464812 GCA_030674155.1 Stramonita haemastoma
GAGGTGACTTTTTAGCGACGGTGGTGACGCACTGCTGGCTGGTCCTCAGGAACCCCTACTAGCCACTGTCAAGAAAAGGAAGCTGGCATGGTTCGGCCATGTCACACGCCACAACGCCCTCCCCAAGACAGTCCTACAAGGAACGCTAGAGGGTGGCAGACGCCGAAGCAGACAAACCAAAAGCTGGATGGATAACAACAAGGAATGGACCCGCCTGAACAATCCAACACTCATTCGGAAGGCGGAGGACAGGGCTGGATGGCGACGGCTGGCTGCAGAATCGTCTCTCATGTCTCCTCCACGACGTTCTGGTCATGAGAAAGAAGAAGGTGACTTTCTTAGCAACTGTGGTGTCCTTCTCGGTGACGGTGGTGACCATAGCGACGGTGGTGTCCTTAGCAATGGTGGTGTCCTTCTCGGCGACGGTGGTGACCATAGCGACGGTGGTGTTCTTAGCGACGGTGGTGTTCTTAGCGACAGTGGTGTTCTTAGCGACGGTGGTGTCCTTAGCGAAGGTGGTGAACATCGCGACGGTGGTTACCTAAGCGACGGTGGTTACCTAAGCGACGGTGGTGTTCTTAGCGACGGTGGTGTTCTTAGCGACAGTGGTGTTCTTAGCGACGGTGGGGAACATCGCGACGGTGGTTACCTAAGCGACGGTGGTTACCTAAGCGACGGTGGTTACCTAAGCGACGGTGGTGTTCTTAGCGACGGTGGTGTTCTTAGCGACAGTGGTGAACATCGCGACGGTGGTTACCTAAGCGACGGTGGTGTTCTTAGCGACGGTGGTGACCTTAGCGACTGTGGTCACCATAGCGACGGTGGTGTCCTTAGCGACGGTGGTGACCTTAGAGACGATGGTGCGGTCCTTGGTGCGGTCCTTGGTGCGGTTCTTGGTGCGGTCCTCTTCATCGCTGGCGGTGTGGTCCTGGTTTTACACACACTTACAATCATCAGTATTAGTTGGTCCCAATACTTAGGGAAACAGCAGTTTTAACTTCTTTATTGACTTTTATATATTTACACACAATGTAGAATTATATATAAGTGTTTCTGTTGTAAATAATTTATGAACGTTTTCATCAATGTGTCTGTTTCTTTTTTTCTGAGAGTATGTTCTGTTTTGTTTATGTGCAAGAAGAAAAAAAAACCTAGAAAATCCCCCTGAAGCATAGAAAAGGGTCATACTGACTAAAAGACTATTAAATTTTAATAAGACAATGACCTTCTTTTTTCTTTGATGGCTAGAGCTCAGAGAACCACCAATAGTGATTTTGTGTTGAGCCTTCGAGCTCTGGCAAAAGAACAAAAAGTACTGAACATTCCAGTTTAGAGCTCAGCGACTAGATGACAAAGCTCTGGCCTGGGCCAGAAAGGAATAGATGAAATGTAACGTTACCTCGTCACATCCTGGCAACTGACGTGTGATGCCGGATGGTGTGTCTGTTCTTTGGCGCTTGATTCCCGTCCTGGAGTTCCTGGAAGCAGTTAAGAAATTGTTAGTGACAGAGAAAGTGTTCACAACTCTACTAACTTTAATCTGATTATTATTTACAATGTGCGCCATGATGCCCACTTACTTTATATGAATATCTATCATTAGCTCAAACTTCAACTAAATTTTTATTATTTTTAAACATTGAATTTGGAACCACTACATAAAATATCAATTATTTTCAAACAATTATTTGAATAATTTGGGGGTTTCCTTTTTTACAAATCAATCTGCAAATGTGCACAAGCGGTTCAAATCTGGTGGCTTCTGGTAAATCAAGGGTTGGGATTTTTACGATCTCCTAAGTCAACGTATGTTGCATGCGCAAAATCTCCCCATAAGTGAACCTCAATTCTCTAGCCGAAGAACGGGGAAAAAAATCAAAATCATTTGGCTACAAATGAGATCAGTAATTTTCTTACCTGGGTCTTCATTCAGCATCATGCTGGTTGCAGGTATTTTTGGAACTTACTGCCGTGATGCTTCCCCTCTTCCAGTGACTGGTTGAGCTCGACTTGACTGGAGCTGTTGTGGTGTTGTTGACCATGGCACAGGCAATACTTCCCATCCTTCAGTAATTGATGAAACTGACTGGAGTTGTTCTGGTGTATTGACCTTGGCACAGGCAATACTTCCCATCCTTCAGTAATTTATGGCAATGGAACTGACTGGAGTTGTTCTGGCCTTGGCATTCTATAGGCGATGCTTCCTAGCAATCAGTTTTTGAAGGGACTGAACCTGACAGAATCTTCAGTTGCAGAATCTTCAGTAGTGCCCCCACGGTCCATGGAACTACGGGACAGGTGAAGGTGAAGGTGAACCCGACAGCTGTTCTGGCGCATTACTTTGGCACAGGTGATTTTTCCCATCATTCTTTATTCTGGCTTTAATTGTACCTCCTGCTTCTTCTTGCTTTACACTGTCATGTATCTGGGATATCTAATGGCATGTTCTTTCAAGCTCCTCTCATGGGCCGTACAGCTTGGCTTGCAGGGTCATCTCCGTTGGACACACCATTTTCTTAGGGTCGTGGGCTACCATGCACCTCTGAGA
Organism: Stramonita haemastoma; assembly: GCA_030674155.1. NCBI lineage: Eukaryota > Metazoa > Mollusca > Gastropoda > Neogastropoda > Muricidae > Stramonita > Stramonita haemastoma. Next base: position 23,462,361 of record CM060332.1, read on the forward strand.
GATGCGCTCTCCAGTCTGATTTTCTTCACCACAGTACAGGCACACAGGAGGAGAGGGGACAACTTCCAGTTTTGCAGAGATGCGGTGATTTAACCTGCTGGTGTCCAGCACAGAGTCTTAGAATTATGACTTGTTCTTTGAGATGGTGGTAGTCGTCCTCCGTACATAGTCAAACACTCAGTGGCACTTTCTGGTCTCAATTCATCAGTCCCTTGACCAACGAGGCTTTGGTAAACAGTTTTCTCCCAGCTGGTCTGTCTGTCTCGAGTCTTTTGCAGCAACACTGCCAAGTCCCATTTTTAGAGACGTCTCCCATGTGATCCACATGATGACTAGCCAGGTTAGGACCCGTGTGGGATAAAGGGTGGAAAGGAAAAAGCTGAAGGAAATGTTTGGAAAATGTGAGGATACCGTAGAGTCACACTCCCTCATGACCACTGTCCCAAAGATGCTAGTAGTGACAAAAGTCACGCTACTTCAAAACCACTGGCCCAAAGATGCCAGGTTGTGACACAGTCACTCTCTCATAACGATTGTCACAATGATGAAGTCACACTCCCTCATGCCACTGTCCGAAAGCCTTTGTATGACCCCAAGATATCACTGTCACCGATATTGCTCTCCTTAGATCTCTAAGCACAAGTTTTTTTTTCCCCTAATTTAAATCTAATTTTATGGCTACTTTTTTTAAAAAGCTAATTTTAAAGCTATGCTATATTTTATTTCCTATTTTATCGCTCTTGGTTGAATTTATCATCATCATTATTATTATTATTATTATATTATTATTATTATTATTATTATTATTATTATTATATCATTGTTATCATTATTATTATCATTATTATTATTATTAATTAATTATTATTATTATTATATTATTATTATTTCATTCTACTCTATTTTTATTCTAATCTGTCCTATCCTATTTTAAGTCTCTTGTAGCTAGGATCAAGGAGCAATCAGGAAATTGGTGCTCATGATAGTACAAAGGCAACTGACAGGGCAGTCCAAGAGCCAAGACCCCCCCCTCCCCCCCCCCCCCCCCCCCCACGCAAATGAATCGAAACTACCCATGCTCTGGTTCAGTCCTGCAGGACCTGGAAACGAATCTGGAAGCTGAACGAGTCTCCAAGAACACTGACGACTTTGGAGATAACAGAAAATCCCCATTCTGAAAACCTTGGGGATAACAGAATATCCCCATTCTGATACCCTTAGGAATAGCAGAATATCCCCATTCTGAAAACCTTGGGGATAGCAGAATATCCCCATTCTGAAAACAAGGGTCGAGTGTCTCCACTTTATCCTGACTCCATGGAAACAAAGCTCTTTTTAAGGCCGCTTTGTTGAAGCATTTCCTTCCTCCATTCCCTCCCCTCTATCTCACACAGGCCTAACCCAGCTAGTACCATGTTTCACATCATGGTGCTTCAGGTCAGAAGTTACGAGGTTGATGGGAAGTTTCTGATAACAAAAAAAAAAGCAATGAATATGACATTTAGAGGAAGTAGTAAAAGGAGGTGTGTGTGGGGGGGGGGGGGGGGGGGTGACTGTGTGTGCGATTGCGTGCGTGCGTGTGTGTGTGTGTATTTGTGTGTGCGCGTGAGTGTGCGCGAGTGCGTGTGTCTGAATGCGCGCGTGTTTTGTGTGTGTGTGTGTGTGCATGTGTGTATGCGCACGCGAGCGTGTGTGCTTCTCATTTTCAGTCACAGAAGATTTCAGTGGTTTACAAGAAATCTGGGCTACTCTGCCCAGTAAGACTGGTGCTTTGCCACCTGAGCAATGACACCCATACTTTTTCCCTGTGTCTTTTGTTTCTATACGAAAGCCTTTTTTAGCCAAGGGGGCAACGCTCTTGTTTTCCCCCAAGTTCTTTTTTTTCGGGCGCTAAGTATGTTGCAAGCAGAACCTGGGTTTATGTCTCAGCCGAAAGACTAGTATCCCGATCACCTCTAACGACTGGTCTAGCATAATGAATGGGAGAAAAGACTGGGATCAGTTGAAAATCGAGTCAACATTTTTTTTCTGTTTAGAGAGAGAGAGAGAGAGAAGAGAGAGAGAGAGAGAGAGAGAGAGAGAGAGAGAGAAGAGAGAGAGGAGAGAGAGAGAGAGAGGGAGGGGGAGAGGGAGAGGGAGAGAGAGAGAGAGAGAGAGAGAGAGAGAGAGAGAGAGAGAGAGAGAGAGAGAGAGAGAGAGAGAGCACTGAACACAGAACACTGAACACTGAACACTGAAAGAGAGAGAAAGAGAGAGGGGGGAGGAGAGGAAGGATTTTGTATTTATTATCTATCTACTTATTTATTTATTCTATTCTTTTATTTCGAGGATAATAGAATAAGCATCAATGTCCCATTTTTTACATCCAGTCCTCGTGTGTAGGCAGTCTTGTCATTTGTGTCATCTGTTCCCACTGGCACACAATGGCCTACTCTTTCCGAAAAGTAAACAG
>CM060332.1:23469812-23472082 GCA_030674155.1 Stramonita haemastoma
AAAAAAAATGATTTTAAAACCAGTATAAACGTTTTTTTTTTTAAATTTTTAGATCAATGACTTTGAAAAAAAAAATTTTATATTAGAAATGCACATGCTCCCCCCGACGGTAAAGAAAAGTTCCCCCAATCCCCTTTGCAATCTTTTGGGGGAAAAAAAAATTAAAATTTCAAAAAACATCAAAATTGTTCAAAGGGGGATTCCGCCCCATCAAGGTTAAGGCGCCTAACTTTTCCCCCCCCCCGCTTTACCTTCCCGGACCCCAAAAGAGAACAGTACCCATTTTTAGCTGGGGGGAAAAATTTGGGGGGGGAAACCCGGGGAACCATAACGAGCAAACAATCCCCATCCATCCGTAACCCCAGATACCGTTTAACATTATCTTTGTAAAAAAAAAAAGCCAGGGGTCAGACACTTACAACCAAGCCCCTAAGATACTAAAAAAAAAAAAAAAAAAAAAACAAATTGAGAAGAAAAGAATTTTAGAAATCCACGTCTCCCCTTTTTTTTTTCAATTTCAGTAACAAAAAAGGGAAAGGGAAAAAAGGAAATGGTTTTTGGCGGAAAGGAAAAGACTTCTTTAAAAGTCGGTAACCTTTTTGCAGTGGAGGTTGTACCCTCCCTTTTTTTTTGGGGGTTTTTTCCCCCCCCGGGGAAATTTTAAAGATCCCGGTCCAGACAGCTCACACACCCAGAAACTAGATTTGGCCCCCAAAGGGGGGGATTAAATTTTTTTCCCCTCGAGACACTTTTTCTTTTTTTTTTCCCAAATTGAAAGAGAGAGAGAGAGAGGAGGGGGAGGGGAGAGAGAGAGGAAAAAGAAAAGAGAAAGAGAGAAGGAGGAGGGGGAGAGGGGAAGGGGGGGGGGGATTTTTTTTGGGGGGGGGGGGGGGGGGGGGGGGGGGGGGGGGGGGGGGGGGGGGGGGGGGGGGGGGGGGGGGGGGGGGGGGGGGGGTTTTGGGGGGGGGAAAAAAAAAAAAAAGGGAAAGGGGGGAGAAAAAAAATAAATTTTTTTTTTTTTTTTTTTTTTTTTTTTTTTTTTTTTTTTTTTTTTTTTTAAAAAAAAAAAAAAATTTTTTAAAAAAAAGGAAAAACACTATATGCTTTGTTTTCCCCCAGTCCTGCGACAGAAAAAAATTTTAACTTTCCCCCGCACAAAGGCCCCCCCCTTAAAAGAAGGAAAAACAGCAACAGACGCAGACAGACAACGACAACAAAAGATAACAGACAGACAGACAAAAAGAAAGACAGAGAAGGGGAAAAAAAGAGAGGACAAGAGAAATTTTTTCTACCTTCGGCGGTTTTTAAAGCAATCCATGTTGAAAATTTTTTTCTCTGTTTAGAAACCCCCAAAGCGGGGGATATTAAAAAAAAAAAAACCTTTTTTTAATGATTTTTTTCTTTTAAAATTTTTTCCCCCCTTTCTATCTCGACTCAGGTCCCCGTCATCTGGGAAATTAATTTACAGACACAAAGGTCAATTTTCAAGGGTCACTGGCGGAGGTTAACTTTTTAAAATAAAAATTTAAAAAAAAATAAAAATAATAATAAAAATAATATAATAATAATTTTAAAAAATAATAAAAATAATATAATATTGGTTATTTTTTAAATTTTTTTTTTAAAAATTGGATTTAAAGAATAAGCACCCCAAAATCTTTTTTTACATCCCGTCTCTGTTTTATCTTTTTTTTTTCAACCTCGTCCCCTTTCCCCCGCACACAATGGCCAAATCTTACGAAAAAAGGTCGGGGGTTTTTTTGTAGCAAATTTTTCCGTGCGTTCACACAAAGTACAGGGGGCCCGTTTTTTTTAGTCCCCACCCAGAACTTTTGGGGAGAGCAGTCTGCACGATGTTAAAAAAAAGGGTAAACAAACCCCTTTTTAAAGGGGAAAACGAACCCCGGGGGTCAAAAGCACACTTTGTCATGAAATAGGGTTAGAAAGGTTTCCGAAACTTTTTTTTTTTTTTTTCTTTTTTTTTTTGGGGGGGGATAAAAAACCCAAGAAAACCCTTTTTTTCCCTTTTTTTCTTTTCCCCACCCAAAAGTTTGGATAATTTGGGCCCGGGCTCTACTGTACTGTGTCGTCTCCTGTACAGGGTTTTTTATTACACCAACAAACCCCCTTGGGCAAAATTTTGGGGTTTTTTTTTTTTTTTTAAAAAGGGGGGTTTTAAAAAAAATTTCGAAGCTGTTACTTTTTGGGCCCAAAAATGCAAGAAAGGAGGGGTAGACTCAGAAGGTGGGGGTTTGTGTTTTTTTGGGGGG
>CM060332.1:23472182-23474682 GCA_030674155.1 Stramonita haemastoma
TATCTATCTATCTATCTATCTATCTATCTATCTATCTATCTATCTATCTATCTATCTATCTATCTATCTATCTATCTATCTATCTATCTATCTATCTATCTATCTATCTATCTATCTATCTCTCTCTCTCTCTATATATATATATATATATGTGTGTGTGTGTGTGTGTATGCTCACATGCACACACACACACAAAGGTGCCCATATGCAAGGACACACACACATGTGCACATGCATGCACACACACACACACACACACACAAATACATGATCACATATGCTATAACATAACACACAAATTTTTACACAAACACGTACAAGTACACAGACACAGACACAGACACAGACACAGACACAGACACAGACACACACACACACACCACACACACACACACACACACACACACACACACAACACACACACACACACACACAGAAACACACACACACACACACACACACACACACACACACACACACACACACACACACACACATAGACAGACAGACACACACACACACATGCGCGCGCGCGTGTGTGTGTTGTGTGTATGTGTGTGTGTGTGTGTGTGTGTGTCTGTGTCTGTGTGTGTCTGTGTCTGTGTCTGTGTCTGTGTCTGTGTCTGTGCCTGCCTGATGTTACGTGTTTCTATATCGTTGTCTCTTATTGCTTTTTTTATTTGTCTGCCTGTTTCATTCTGTTGATGTCTCTGTACTATGTGTACGGGCCTGTCTGTCTGCGTGTATACACACGCGCATGCACGCACTCACAAACAAATGCATACATGCACGCACACACACATGTACACACACAACATACACATACACAAACACACACACTCAAACACACACACTCAAACACACACACTCACACAACACACACACACACACACACACACACACACACACACACACACACACACACACACACACACACACACACACACACACACACACACACACTCCTTCGGATGAGACTTTAAACCGAGGCCCCGTGTGCGAACGCACGCAGAACATCTTGCGCACACGTTAAATCCTCTTCCGCTTTTCGTAAGAGTAGGCCATCGTGTGCCGGTGGGAACAGATGACATTTACAAAACTGCATACACACGGGGACTGGATGTAAAAAAAAAAGCACAAGAGTGCTTATTCCATTTTCATCGATATAAAAGAATAAATCAAATCAAATCAAATTAAATGAAAAACACACATTCTTTCTCTGTGATTTAAAGCAAAAAAGAAAAGTAATTATGTATGCAGTAAACGAGCGATGAAGAGTTGTTTCTTTTTTGTAATTCTCCTTTGTCTGCTCAGTAGTCTTAATTAATTAAACCGTTATTTTTCAATCTTGAAATTAATTGAACTCAACTCTTTTCATTCCAGTCAGGGAAAGATAGAGTTTAGAGATGAAAGCATTATCCTTTTTTTAAGCAGCTTTTCGAACAATGCGTCTGAAAAATATAGTGCAATGGTAAGCCAACGATTATGTGTGTTTTGTAAAATCTACCTGAGGGATCTTTTATTCAGTTTTGTATTCGTTTATTTCGAGTATAATGATTTTGGCTCTCGTATGCTTTTTGGATAGAAGGAGGCTATGTGTGTATTGTGTGTGTGTGTGTGTGTGTGTGTGTGTGTGTGTGTGTGTGTGTGTGTGTGTGTGTGTGTGTGTGTGTGTGTGTGTGTGTGTGTGTGTTTGTGTGTGTGTGTGTGTGTGTGTGTGTGTGTGTCTGTCTGTCAAACAGACAGACAGACAGACGGACAGACACCTCCTACTAGCCACACAGGATAGTGAAGCATGGAAAAAATCTCTGTTGCGTCTTCTCTCATGTCCCCCCCCCCCCCTACGTCCTTTGGGACATGGGACTGAGTGAGTGAGAGTGATGCTTTTTACTTTGATTTTTTACATCTAGTCCCTGAGCACATGGCATTTTTTGTAAATTATTGTAAATTTTATCATCCGTTCCCAGAGGCAAAAAAATCAATGGCCTACTTTTCAAAGAGAGGGAGCAGATTTCACTAGAAGGTGGAAAAAAGTGTACAGCATTTTTTTTTATTTTTTTTAATCGGATTTGTTGTTTGTTTTGTTTTGGTATTGGGACTATATTATTTTGTTCATTCTTTACTTTTGATCCTCTTTGATTCTTATGGTTTGGATCTGAAGGTTTTAATGTAATTAGTTTTATTTTTTTCTGAGTTACTATTCATTTGTTTTGATTAGGTTCTGTAAATGCACGTGCACCAGAAGCATATAAACGCTACACACATTATATTTTGTGTGTGTGTGTGTGTGTGTGTGTGTGTGTGTGTGTGTGTGTGTGTGTGTGTGTGTGTTGTGTTTGTTTGTTTGTTTGTTTGTTTGTTTGTTGGTATATGTAAGCGCATGTGAGCTAGAATCGGGTCCTCATGGACTCGTATTTTATATATATAAAAGATTGAAATGCTTCTACACTGTACCACGAAAGTCCCTTTGAGCAGGTTGGGGTTTGGAGTGAGTTTTCTT
>CM060332.1:23479682-23482182 GCA_030674155.1 Stramonita haemastoma
ATTTATTGTGGTGTAGATCACCTTTGCTCTTCCAGAAAAAAGTATTAATTTTTTTTTAAATTAAGGCAAAGAAGAAGTAATAAATAAGAAAAGACACATAGAAAAAACGAACACAAAAAGAAAAGAAAAAAAAGAGTATTTGCACTCTCTCAACACACTGAACCAATTTTTTTCAATCCATTCTGTATACAACCTTCCGTGAAAGCCATAAACCACGAAGAAAAGCGAGCAAACAATGAGATGGGAAAATAATGTCCGAAAAAAAGAAAGAAAGAAAGGAAGAAAGGAATGAAAGGAAGGAAAACAAAGAAAGAAAAAAAGAAAAGAAAGAGAAAAGCACAGAAGGAAGAAAAGAAAGAAAAAAGAAGGAAAAAATGAAAAAAGAAGGACTGAAAGGAAAGAAAGAAAGACAGAAAGACAAAAGAAAGAAAGAAAGAAAGACGACAAAAAGAGAGAAAAATGAAAGAAACAAAGTAAAGACAGAAATAAAATAGAAAAAGTAGCAATCCAAAAAAAAAAGAAATAAAAAATATATATAAAGAGAAAATAAAACAGAATCGGAAGGAGATATATCAAATCGCATTACTTTGAAATCTTATTGACATTTAACTAAAAGCCAGCAGTGTTGCTCTCTGTATCGACTCAGTATAGAGCATGACTACTGAATGTAAAAACAGAAAAATAAAATAAAACAAACAAATAACTAAGCAAAGTAAACTGCAAATACCACGTGGTTTAAGCGATCGCATACACACAATGCCTTGCACCATAAAAAAGAATGAAATAAGCCAACACATATAGCTGTCTGGCTTCTTAAACATTAAAAGCGTTTGTATTTTATCATCATCTTTTTTTTTAAAGCTGATTTACCCTGCACTTTGTGGCGATGCGCGCGCTCTCCCTGTGGAGAGCAGCCCGAATTTCACGCAGAGAAATCTGCTGTGACATAAAGTAATGATAGATAGATAGATAGATAGATAGATAGATAGATAGATAGATAGATAGATAGATAGATAGATAGATAGATAGATAGATAGATAGATAGATAGATAGATAGATAGATAGATAGATAGATAGATAGATAGATAGATAAACAGACAGAACCATAGGCTGAGAGATAGACAGACAAACAGGCAGACAAGCAGCTAAGAGATTGAAAAGAAGAGAGAAATGGGCCAATTAGAGATCAATCAGATTAACCGGATGAAGAGAAAACTATGGAAAAAATAATAAATAGCAGTGAGGACCTTGAACTCATTGTGGTCAAACAAACAAAAAAATAAGCAAAGTACAAACTTCAAATACCCCGTGGTTTAAGCTATCGCATACACACTGTTTTGCACCATAAAAAAAGATTGAAATAAGCAAAGACATAAAGCTGTCTGGCTTCTTAAACATAAAAAAGCGTTTTGTATTTTATCATCCTCTTAAAAAGTAATAAAAACAACTGGTTTGGGGTTGCGTTATTTATTTTACTTGTTCAAAGCTGACCATAAAAATAAATTAAAATGTTGAACGAAAACAGGGCGAAGCAGAAAGAACTCAAATTTGCAAACAAGACAGAAGGCAAACAAGTAAAAAAAAAAAAAAAAAAAAAAAAAAAAAAAAAAGAGAGAGAGAGAGAGAGAGAGAGAGACAGAGACAGAGACAGAGACAGAGAGAGAATGAGAGAGACAGAGACAGACAGACAGACAGACAGAGACAGAGACAGAGACAGAGACAGAATGAGAGAGACAGAGACAGAGACAGACAGACAGACAGACAGACAGAGACAGACAGAGACAGACAGGGACAGAGACAGAGTCAGAAACACAGACACAGACAGACAGACAGGCAGACAAACAGACATTCAGACAGAAATAGAAACGAAGAGGTTACATAAACAAGCAAACACATTAACAACAAAAACAAACTAACAAATAAATCCCCAAAAGAACTCAAGAGTAAAAGAAGACCAAACAAAAATATAGCTAGATACACCTTTAAATCACCACACTTATAAATCCCTCCACTTTTTTAATTTGAAAAAAAACAACAGAAAAATAAACTGAATAAAACAAAGTCTAATACTGCAGCTTCTTAGAAATGCTAGTGTTTGTATCCTTGCCACACCGGAACCCATTCTTTTTATCAGTTGCATCTAGTTTATAGCCAGCTGTGAAAGCCATAAAACAGAGATTGAAAACGAGCAAGTGATAACAAACAAAGAGAATAACAGAGACACTGTGCACAGACTAGATCAGAGAAACCAAACACACAAGCGAGCAAAACAAGCAACCACCAAGCATTCAAGCAACTATCCAAGCAGACGAGAAAGAACAGAAAAGAAAAGAAAAGAAAGAAATGAAGAAAGGAAGGAAGGAAGTAAGAAAGAAAAAAAAGATGGAAGAATGAAGGAAAGGAAGGAAAGAAAGAAAGGAAGGAAGGAAGGAAGAAAGAAAGAAAGAAAGAAAGGATGGATGGAAAAATGAAAGAGGGAAAGAAACGAAGAAAAAAAGAG
>CM060332.1:23509682-23514682 GCA_030674155.1 Stramonita haemastoma
ACTTGCTCGTAGTAAGTAATGATGTTATCTTCACTCCTATTAGCCGAAAAGTGCCTGATACTCTCAGAAAGGGACATATGTTGGCCAGATGAACATAACAAGAAAAGAATCTTTAGGGAGTCTAAAAGTAAAATACTTAAGCTTAACATTGTGGATATCTCGATAATTCAGGAACAGATTCTTGAATGTGATATATCACAATTTCTACACCGTCAGGTTCCTTTGCCTTTGAGCACAGGGGTGTGTGGAATGTGGCATTGATATATATTACAACACATAAAATACATTAGTAATGGAGGGTTTTTTAAAACATAGTTTGTGCATCAGGTTTTCCTTGGAAAAATATCAAATGTAAAAATACAGAGGGAAACCATTTTAAAAAGAAAACCAGCAAACCATCTAGCACCATGGTTTAGAAACTACCACAGTTGTTGTAGGGGCCAAGTGGGAAATATGTATATTCAAAACTTGCCAGAATCCTAACATTGTGTAGGTTTTTTGTTATCACCAGTCAGCTTTTAGATGGAATTCATCTTCACCTGACCTTCAAATATTCTGTGGTCCCGTGGGCGATGGGGGCATCACTGAAGATTTTGCAACCAGCTTCCTCCACTCCTTGCGGTCCTCTGCTTTCTGTAGCAAATCACTCTGCTCAAGGTCAGTCTACTTTCTGATGTTGTCTTCCCGTCGTTTCCTCTGTCTGCCTCTTCATCTCCCTCAGCTTACTGGTCCCTGTAAGACAGTCTTGGCCAGTACAGATGCTCGTGTGACGTGCCCGTACCACTTTAACTTCTGTTTTCTTTCACGAAAGTCAGCTCCTTATATTGTCCGATGACATTTTTCAATTCTGGTTTTTTTACTTCCACGTTAGTGATGCGATCTCTGTATGATATACCAAGGATATCATGTTATCACTGGACAAATGACTTCCATGATGCAGGTTACCGGCCAAGGCGGATGAAGTTACCTGGAACTGAAGGGCTAAGGTCAAGGTTCGAGGCCAAGGGTCAAGGTTCAAGGGTCAAGGTTCGAGGCCAAGGCGAGCCACCTTGATGGAGGGAGGACATCGGCTGTGGTCTGGCATGGAGAGGGATGGGCTCCGCCATGCGACACTGCCTAAAAGACACAACGTGAAGATTAAACCCAAAACGTCCACTACAGCGTGCTAGAATCTCAAATTCTCTACTCTGAAGCCTAGTGGGATTTCAGCTTGGCAAACTTATTGTATGTTGCCCTATGTTCAATCCATATTATTAACTTGCCAACCATTTTTGATGTGTGTGGCACTGTATTTGTGGCGACACCACAGCCCCGAGGGTGGCAACCCAACTTGTACATAGCCAAGTTTGTCGCTAAGAAACATGGTACAGTGTATGCATAAATGACCCGCGGGAACACACATCAAATAATAATATCATACAATATCATACACCACAGCAAACTGCAGGGTGTCCACCACACGCACAAACACAAAACACCGCACATACAAATACCAGCGAACATACGCACGCGCGCATGCATACCCACCTTTCCATGAATAAGCTATAGGCCATCTCCCAAGATTGAGGAAAACGCAGGTTTCGGGCCCCTGACACCCGCACTTTTGTGCAGTTACAGAGACCAGGGCACCAAGACCCTATTCTACTCTATGCATACAAACTTGCCAACTATTTTTGCTGTGTGGCACTGTAATTGTGGCTACACCAGAGCCCCGAAGATGGCAACCCCCCTTGTACATAGTTTGTCGCTAAAAAAAAATTGTACAGTGTATGCATAAATGACCCGCGGGAACACACATCCAATAATAATATCATACAATATCATACACCACAGCAAACTGTAGGGTGTTTGCCACACGCCCAACACACAAAAAACGGCACATACAAACACCAGCGAACGCACGCACGCGCGCATGCATACCCACCCTCCCATGAATAAGCTATAGGCCATCTCCTAAGATTGACGAAAACGCAGGTTTCGGGCCCTGACACCTGTACTTTTGTTCAGTTACAGAGACCACGGCACCAAGACCGTGTTCTACTCTATGCATACAAACTTGCCAACTATTTTTGAAGTGTGTGGCACTGTAATTGTGGCGACACCAGAGCCCCGAAGATGGCAACCCCCCTTGTACATAGTTTGTCGCTAAAAAAAATTGTACAGTGTATGCATAAATGACCCGCGGGAACACACATCCAATAATAATATCATACAATATCATACACCACAGCAAACTGTAGGGTGTTTGCCACACGCCCAAACACAAAAAAACAGCACATACAAACACCAGCGAACGCACGCACGCGCGCATGCATACCCACCCTCCCATGAATAAGCTATAGGCCATCTCCCAAGATTGACGAAAGCGCAGGTTTCGGGCTCCTGACAGCCGCTCTTTTCTGCAGTTACAGAGACCAGGGCACCAAGACCGTATTCTACTCAATGCATACAAAATTATGCACACTGTCCCGTTTTGGGGGACACTATGTGTTTTCCATGATACTGATCAAAATGAGGTGAGTATATTGATTTATTTATAGTAGTCAAGTCGAGAGGGGCTTTGCCTGTCAAGCCATTGTGTTTTTAGTTTATTGGCCTCACTTTGAATTTTTAAGAAAAGCCGCCATTTGCATTCTTTTTTCACCCACGCGTTGAGCAGCAATGGCAAGCATTAAAAGGTAAACCTGTATCTTTTCCATAAAACACTTTTTTGTAGTAGACCAAGAACAAATAATGGAGATTGGGGTATTATCTTTTTAAAAAAAACCCAAACGGTTTGGGGCAGATTTAACAGAAAATTGTGTTACCTGCATCTATGGGTGTTTGAAGTACTGTCCCAAAAATGGGACAGTGGGTACGAGAGGGGTGGGTTTGTTTTTTAGTCATGCAAATAAGAAAATTGTGTCACTTGTGTTACAGACGTTACAATGTACATGAAGTGTTTTCAATGCTGGAAGATGACAGCAGTATTCAAGAAGCCACAGCCTGTATTCAGCCTAGTGGTCGGGATAGCCTAGTGGTCAGAACATCGCGCTTGCAATCTGACGACCCGGGTTCGATTCCCGGTCGAGGGGATTTTTCCTCTAGAGTAAACATCAGTGCAGACTCCACTTCCCCCAAAAGTCTTCCGGATGAGACTATAAACCGAGGCCCCGTGTGCAAACGCACGCGGAACATCTTGCGCACACGTTAAATCCTGTTCCGCCTTTCGTAAGAGTAGGCCATCGTGTGCCGGTGGGAACAGATGACACGATTTACAAAAAAAAGTGTATACACACTGGGACTGGATGTAAAAAAAAACACATGAGTGCTTATTCCGTTATCCTCGATATAAAAGAGTACAATTAAAAATAAAAGTAACCACCTTCAGTGAATGAGGACATGGATGAAGACAGCGAACAGTAGGACGGGGCAGGACCAGTCTTCAGCATCAACCGCTATCAGCTGTAGGCACCTTTTTACGGTGACAGTATTCAATAATGTGTGAACATCAGCCACCTTTATGATTATTTAGAGAGTGACAGGTCTTCAGCTGATGTAGTGAATATGACTGGATAATTCTTTCATTCAGTTTTTTTTAGTCTTTTTAAGGCATAAAAGGACGCGACAGAGTACCCCAGATGTTGTTGGTCTTAGAGCGCCAGGAGGAAGAAGGTTGGGGGGGGGGGGGGTTCTATCTCCTTACTTATTATCTCCTTAGAAGAAGAAGAAGGAGAAGAAGAAGAATTGCGAAATTAAGAAGAAGAAGAAGAAGAAGAAGAAGAAGAAGAAGAAGAAGAAGAAAAAGAAGAAGAAGAAGAATTGCGAAATTGCGAAGAAGAAGAAGAAGAAGAAGAAGAAGAAGAAGAAGAAGAAGAAGAAGAAGAGGAAAACAAAAAAACAACAGCAACAACAACAATAACAACAACAACAAAAAACAACAACAGCAACAACAACAACAAACTTCGTTAGCTTCCCTGTGGCCTGATGACTCTACAGAGAGTGAGTCTTGCAGTATAGTAGTGGCTGGAGAGAGAGAGAGAGAGAGAGAGAGGGAGAGGGAGAGGGAGAGGGAGAGAGAGAGAGGGAGAGGGAGAGGGAGAGAGAGAGAAACAGACAGACAGACAGACAGACAGACAGACAGAGAGACAGACAGAGACAGAGAAGAGAGACAGAGAGACAGAGAGACAGAGAGAGTGACAGAGAAGAAACAAACAGACAATAGACGAGAGAGAGGAGAGAGAGAGAGAGAGAGAGAGAGAGAGAGAGAGAGAGAGAGAGAGAGAGAGAGAGAGAGAGAGAGAGAGAGAGAGAGAGAGAATATACAGAGAGAAATAGAGAGAAAATAACAAAAACTGAAGCAGTTATTAACACAAAATTTCCAACGCCAAAAAAAACACAAAGACAAAAAGGTGTTTTAATCTCATTTTATCGTGCAGAATAGCAAAACACACATTTATCTCCCGGAATGCAAAAAAAAGTTTTAAAAAATACAACGAAAGAAGAGATGGAACAAATGATAGATAGATAGGATAATCAAAAAAGCAAGCAAAAAAACAGGGATGGAAATTGTAAAATAAAGGTACAAAAATTATTTTTAATAAAAGCAAGAAACAAAAGAAAAAATAATCAAAAGATTGACGGAAAGACAGAAAGAAAGAAAGAGAAAGAAATAAGGAAAGAAAGAATGAAAGAAAGAGAGAAAAAATGAATGAAGAAAGAAAGAAAAGAAAGAAAGAAAGAAAAAAGAAGAAGAAAGAAAGAAAGAAAGAAAAGAAAGAAAAGAAAGAAAGAAAGTAAAGAAAGACAGAATAGAAAGAGAAGAAAGAAGAAAGAAAAGAAAGAAACAAAGAAAAAGAAAGTAAAGAAAGAAAGAAAGAAAGAAAGAAAGAAAGACAGAAAGAATGAAAGACAGAAAGACAGAAAGAAAGAATGAAAGAATGAAAGAAAAGAAAGAAAGAAAGAAAGAAAGAAAGAAAGAAAGAAAGAAAGAAAGAAGAGAAAAAGGAAGAAAAGAAAGA
>CM060332.1:23522182-23527182 GCA_030674155.1 Stramonita haemastoma
CTCTTTCTCTCTCTCTCTCTCTCTCTCTCTCTCTCTCTCTCTCTCTCTCTCTCTCTCTCTCTCTCTCTCTCTCTCTCTCTCTATCTGTCTGTCTGTCTGTCTGTCTCTCTCTCACACCTTTACCAAAATGATTGTTTTACATAATTTTTTCCCATTATCAAGGGAAAGAAGAGTAATATAACATCTTTCATAAGCTCATGCTATACCTTTCTGATTCTGATCTATTTTGAACCAAAAGCCCCTTCCCCCACAAAAAGTGAATTTTGGATTAAATTCATAGTCTCACCCGGAAGACTTATAGCACAAAATTCACTTTTTGTGGGGGAAGGGACTCTGGTTCATAATAGATCAGAATCATGAAGAATCACGAAACTTTTATCTGACTCTGTTATAGGGTTAAACGTCTGGGCCTAAAATGATATTGCAGCCATTTCTATCATCATCAGCCAAACCGCTTTCACAGGAAAAGCATCATGTGATCATCATCATCACCATTACCATCATCGTCGTCATCATCATCATCATCATCATCATCATCATCATCATCGTGATCATGATACCCATTCTCATCATCACCACCGTCATCACCATAATCACCATCATCAGCGATTTCTTGTTCAAGATTGCCGTCAGGGGGTACGTTGGGATTGGATTAGTTTACAATCCACTTTCTGATGATTTATCACCTGGCTGTTGCAGCAACAGTGCAATGCCTGGGCTAATTCCAGGACAGGAGAAAAAACGAAATACAATATTTCTAAGAACACATGCCATGTACTGCAGCATTAATTTTACATTGTGGCAGCTGCTATGTTTTTCATAGTATTTTGCATTTGACAGCGGGGGAGGGGGGTTGTTTCTTTTGGCCTTGACACACTTGTTTGTGTGAAATTTGAGTTCCTCTTTTCAGGGAATATGTTAGTTTGTTTGTTTACGTTTGTTTGTTAGTGTGTGTGTGTAATTTATTTATTTTTTCTTTTATTTCGCGGATAATTTTTATTCGGTCTTTATTTCGAGGACAACCGAATGAGCGCTTGCGTGCTTTTTTACATCCAGTCCCAGTGTGTATGCAGTTTTGTACATTTTATCACTGAGTGTAGGTGTGTGTGTGTGCGTGTGTATGTTTGTGTGTGTGTGTGTGTAAGTGTGTGTGTCTGTATGTGTGTATGTCATTGTGTAAGTGTGTGTGTGTGTGTGTGTGTGTGTGTCTGTGTCTGTGTGTGTCTGTGTGTGTGTGTGTCTGTCTGTCTGTCTGTGTCTGTGTCTGTGTAAATGTGTACATGTGTAAATGTGTGTACAAAATAAAATAAGGCATTGGCAGATAACCGTCCACATGAGAGATAATGTAAAATCTCTGTTCTGAAACCACCACACGCCACTGCTGAAATTCGAACCCTAGCTTCATAGACCCACATGGGTAAAAACTGAACTTTCTCTACACTCAGCAGTAGCGAATGTATAGAACAATTACAGGCAACTGACAAGACCATTGATATAAACGAAACAGGGCAACGAGAAAGTAAACGCAAGATATACTGATAAAGCGGAGAGCAGACGTCTTGTGTAAGGCTACTATGGGACATAGGCAGTATCATTCTGGAGTTTCTGTGTTGATAACTTAATTAACACGATCAATGGAGTGAATCCAATCCAAAAGTAACTGAAAAAAATAGTTTTTATTTAAATGCCTAGCATATCGTTTCAAATCAACATAATAAAAAAAAACAGGACTCAAAATAATGGCTCTAAAAGTTATTTTACTGAAGTAAAAACTGTTTCCACATATATACATTTATCTTTTTTTTTCTTAAATGAATGGCTTGATTAAAAAAAAAAAGGAAAACCAATTGCACCTGCTTAGTCAATGTACCATCTAAAAAAATTAAGTTTGACTTGGAAAAACAAAGAAATAAAAACTCAATCGATGTGGCCAGCAGAAAATGAATACTTTACTTTCTAAGAAAAAAATCTGATCAGTCACTTGAAAAAAAAGAATTATCAGATTTAGAAGTCCTTGTCTTGAGATTGACAGCCCACCTGGTGAAGGAAAGGGGAAGATAAAGTTTTATATCTAACTCATTTCCACAGGAAGTTTCCAACCCAAGGGAGGAGATTTTGTCTACTTTAAATATATATATATATATATAATATATATATATATATATATATATATATATATATATATATATATATATAGTAAAATAATGATAAAAACATATATCATATAATGATAAAAAAATATATATATATGTGCTTATTCTCATGTTTTGAGAGTAATGAAATCAACACTTATATGCATTTTTTTTTACATCCAGTCTTTGTGTGTATGCAGTTTTGTCAAATTTGTCATCCGTTCCCACCGGCACACAATGGCCTACTCTTCAAAAAAGCGGAACGGGTTTAACGTGTGTACAAAATGTTCTGCGTGCGTTCGCAAACAGGACGTCAGTTTATAGTCTCATCCTAAGGACTTTTGGGGGGGAAGTGGAACCGGCACTGACGTTAACTCCAGAGGAAAAATCCTTTTGAACGAGATTCGAACCTGGGTCAGCAGATCATGCGCGCATCACGAAGACCACCAGGTTATCCCGTCCACTTTATTATAGTAATGACCACTTTACAACACACCAGACGTATAATTATAGCACTCTTGCACTGGTAAACATCTTTAAGATATTCATTCTAAGAACTAAGTCTGTATAATATTATAATATCTGTACCTCTTCAGCGGTGTAATACTTGTTCTCTGTCAATTAGCATTCCCTGTGCTGACTCTAACTGACTGTATGATAGATCCGCAGACAGTTATCACTTTACTCCCGTTTATTTATTTTTTATTTATTTTATTGATTTAAAAAAAACCATTCTTTTATATCGAGGATAATAGGATAAGCACTCATGTGCTTTTTCTCATTCAGTCCCCGTGTATATGCAGTTTTTTTGTTGTAAATCCTGTGATCTGTTCCCACCGGCACACGACGGCCTACTCTTACGAAAAGCGGAACAGGATTTAACGTGTACGCAAGATGTTCTGCGTAGGGCCTCAGTTTACAGTCTCATCCGAAAGACTTTTTGGGGAGAGTGGAGTCAGCACTGATGTTAACTCCAGAGGAAAAAATCCTCTCCCCTTCGTGATACATTAAGTGAATAGTTATGTGCCACACGGTAGATTAGAGAGTGAGGGGTATTGGACACATGGTAGACAGGTGGAGGGAGGCTGGGTGGTCGGAATTAATGAGTATGTGAAGTCAGGCCCCTAAATAGTGGCATGTACATGTTCATGTTACTTGAGGACGGATCTGGGAGATATTTAGTGCTCTGGAAGACGGCTGATTAACTAAAGAGTAGTACGAATTTGGAATTGGCTGTGTTTGTTTAAAGCAAGATTGTTTGTTTGTGAGTGTGTGTTGTGTGTGTGTGTGTGTGTGTGTGTGTGTGTGTGTGTGTGTGTGTGTGTGTGTATTTGTGTGTGTGTGTGTGCGTGTGTGCGTGTGTGTATGTGTGTTTGTACGTGTGTGTGTTTGTGTGTTATGTGTGTATGGGGGGGGGGGGGGGGGGGGTTGTGTGTGTGCGTGCGTGTGTGTGTTTGTCTGTGTGTGTGTACGTGTGTAAGTGTGTACGTGTGTGTGTGTGTGTGTGTGTGTGTGTGTGTGTGTACGTGTGTATTTGTATGGAAATGTGTACCCATTTGGGGTTGTATACTATATAAAAATTTTAAATCCATATCGAAGTACCTAATTATTTATGTCTCAATGCATATATAACTATGTATAAGAATTAAATGTTTAGTGGTAGAGAAAAACGTGAAAATTAAGAAATTGAAGGTAAGGAACGTCAAAATGTAGGACGGCCGTACAACGGGACACGATTGTGTAAGTTCGAAAAACATCAAGAATCAAAAACAGTTTGATCTTTTGATGTCACTTTGATATCTGATGGGCACAGGACATCACAAGAGCGTGAGAACATGGCACAATCAAAGTACAACAAGTCAAAGGAAAAAACAGAACTACAGAGCAGAGAAAATCAAAGGAGCAAACCAAAGAAATACAACAAGCCAAATACAAAATGAAATTATATTTTTTATCTCTAACGCATAGTACTTTAAACTTTCTCCTTGAATGTAAAACAAAGAAAGAAAGCAAAGGAAAAAAATACCGACCGAACTAGTTACGTTATCTACAAGAATGTATTCTGAAAAATAACAAAAGTATACTCGTCTTCTTTGTTATTACTCACTGCGCAAAGTTGATAAAAATAACCGAGATAATGTGCCTTTAGTACAGATTTTTCAGTGAAAATAAAACAACATTTTCTGTATAATTATGCCACACCATGTAGGCAGGATAGTTTTTCTCTAAATGCTTTACTGATTGTAGTACCTAAAGTGATGCTGAAACCAAGGTTTGGGTTTGATCTATGGATGTTTCTGCCATTCACATTAATATACATACCAGAGATTTTTTTTAAGTAACTGTTCTTTTATTTTGCATGTTTTCTTCCGATAAAAAGCACGCCTATTTTGCACACAATTTTTCTAAGAAAAGGCTCCATCAAAAACCCATTTCTTTTTGCAAGAACGTGACTTTGTGTTTAAACAACTTTCACAATTTCTTATTCAATTATTTTTTTCTTGCCATATTAACGTTTTCACATACATTGAACACTGACGAAGGCAATAACCAGTTTACCAATCAAAAGATACTCTACAACCCTAGTATGGTATGTTGCTTGTAAAAAAAAATGTACTTAGAAGCAATCAACATCTAAGAGAGATCTGTAGACTGATGGCCCTTCCCACTGACATGATCATTGTCACCGTCCTCCCAACGAGATACTGATCCTAGTGTCTGAAGACACCGAAGCGATCTCCAGCACGAAAACACGGGCCGATGTTAGCTAGGACATAAACTCGCGTCCTGTAGTGTTTTATGCCTGATACGGACCTGAAAGTATCGTGTACAGAATAGGGCCTGTGGTATCAAAAGTTAGGTTAGATT
>CM060332.1:23532182-23539682 GCA_030674155.1 Stramonita haemastoma
GGGAAATACTAGTTTGTGGTGGCTGAGGATATTTTTCTTTTCTTTTTTATTTATCTATCCTTTTATTTCGAGGATAATGGAATAAGCACTCGAGTGCTTTTTTTACATCTAGTCCCCGTGTGTATGTAGTTTTGTAAATATTGTCATCTGTTCCCACGTCACCGGCACACAATGGCCTACTCTTACGAAAAGCGGAACAGGATTTAACGTGTGCGCAAGATGTTCTGCGTGCGTTCGCGCACGGGGCCTCGGTTTATAGTCTCATCCGAAGGACTTTTGGAGGGAGTGGAGCACTGATGTTAACTCCAGGGGAAAAATTCCCTCGACCGGGAATCAAACCCGGGTCGTCAAATTGCGAGCGCAATGTTCTGACCACTAGGCTGTCCCGTCCCCCTTCAGTCACCCAGTACTCTCTTTATCACAGGCTAGGAATCCCATACTAGCTGGTACTTTCTTGATGAATAGGTAAAAAAAACAGTTTGTGGTGGCTGAGGATAGAAGTGCAAGAGCAATGTCCTGTGATGTTATGACAGGAAGGGATTGCAGGGGCCAAGGACCCAGTCTTTAATGGGTGGGCAAAGTCATTTTCGGTAGCTCCCATGATGAGTCTGGAAAGCGCAAGGTGAGTTCAGGGGATGGTAAGGGTCAGTAATGTAATGGGGTGTTTATGTATGTGTCCCAGGCTCTTTGCTTGGCCTTGATCTTATGAACAGTGCTGTTTTGGTTGAGTGTCAATTTTATTTATTCTATTTTATTGTATACCACTTCATGTCACAGCAGATTTCTCGGCATAAAATTCGGGCTGCTCTCCCCGGGGGGAGAGCGCGTCACCACAAGTGCAGCGCCTATCCATTTTTTTTTTAGACAGTCCTGAGCCGCCCTGGGGACTCCAACTCTCAATTTTTCCTCAGGGATGGTGTATAAACACAACACCTGTGTGCATGCTGGTTTGTTAAAAATAATTTTGTCATCTGCGTCAAATCCGCATGAAATATTTGTCATTTTGCTTGCCAAGAAGGTAGTAAAACATGCTTTATTTTTCATTCTGAATTTTACTTGTGTGTTTCTTTACATGTTTGTTTAGTTGTTTCCTTTTCCTGCATATCTTGCTCGGGAGCACAAAAAATACTACTTATATTTTGAAGCCATAAGTAATCTGGTTTTTTTTTTAAGTTTCTTCTGAAACTATGAGTGTGTGTGGGTATGCATCAGCTAAAATTTGTACCAGTGGCCACCACTAAAAATGAATTTTTTTTTAGACCTCCTTCCTATCTCTCTTGTCAATGCTGGAGCAGACCCCACATCCTCTATGGAAAACTAGCGTTCTTCCTGAACCTGTTTGCTCCCCAACTTGCCTTCTTCTCATCAATAAAACCTATCCTTAGTACTTTGACCAGCCAGTACTCTCTGTCATAAATGTCTCCACAAAACAGCACCCTCCTAGCTCTGTGAATGTCTTCACCAATACACTCCTCGTTCCCTCCACTCTCCTGCCGATACCTTGTGCTTACGAATACCTAGATTTAATCAATCCACCGTTGGCTGTTTCTCTACTTTGGGTCCAGTGCTCTGGAACGATCTCCTTCTCTCCCTTTGTATAAAGCCTACCTATGACACTTTTAAATCGAGCCTCAAGACATTTATATATCAAAGCTACGATTTTCCTCTCTTGTTTCATCTTATAGCTGCCCCTGCTCTCAACAGCAGAAATATCCACCCCCTGCCAAAATGTATTACTTGTGTGTGTGTGTGTGTGTGTGTGTGTGTGTGTGTGTGTGTGTGTGTGTGTGTGTGTGTGTGTGTGTGTGTGTGTGTGTGTGTGTGTGTGGATGTGTGTGCGTATGTGTTGTGTGTGTGTGTGTGTGTGTGTGTGTGTGTGTGTGGATGTGTGTGTGTGTGTGTGTGTGTGTGTGTGTGTGCATTTGACTTTGTTAATAATACAAATTATTGGTTGCATGTGTAAGAATTGGTTGAATGCAAGCCCTTTGATTTGTTTTTGCAAGATATAGCGCTATATAAATTTCATTTAGTAGTAGTAGTAGCAATGGTAGTAGTAGTGGTGGTGGTGGTGGTGGTGGTGGTGGTAGTAGTAGTAGTAGTAGTAGTAGTAGTAGTAGTAGTAGTAGTAGTAGTAGTAGTAGTAGTAGTAGCAGCAGCAGCAGCAGCAGCAGCAGTAGTAGTAGTAGTAGTAGTCGTAGTAGCAGTAGTAGTAGTAGTATCATCTGAATTCTGGGTCCCAGACTGTCAAAAAGCACACTAGCTTTCACGTTTTGATGAATTACTTGGGAAATAACTGTTTGTCCTGATTGGGGATAAAACTGAGAGAGAGAGAGAGAGAGAGAGAGAGAGAGAGAGAGAGAGAGAGAGAGAGAGAGAGAGAGAGAGAGAGGAGAAGAGAGAGAGAGAGACAGACAGACAGACAGACAGACAGACAGACAGACAGACAGACAGACAGACAGACAGACAAACAGAGACAGACAGGGACAGACAGAGACAGACAGACAGAGACAGAGAGCAATGTCCTGCGATGCTATAAATGGAAAAGGATCGCTGGACCAGGGAACAGTCCTAAGTGACGGGGGCAAAGTCATTTTCTGTAGTTACTGTGCTGGGAGTGAGGGTGAAGGGTGAGGTCAGGGGGCAGGAAGGGGTCAGTGATGGGATGTTGAGAGAAATGAAGGGGTTAGTTGCTCCCTGGGCACTCTGCCTGGCCTAAGATGCAGTCAGTGATATGCTGAGTAGTATTGCTTCGATTGATCGTGGAGCATATTTGTCATTTTCTTGCTTACATAGTTATCTGATCAATTTCTATTGCTGTTTGGTTTTTTTTCTATTTCTCTCTTTTCTGTTTTTATTTTTGTCCTTGAACATAGCACAGAGGAGCAAAAAGATGTGGAGCCAGAAATAGTTTGATTTTTTATTCGTTATTGAAACTATGTTTGCTAGAAGGGATAGATGACTGATTAGAGCCTTGTTCTTGTGATATGATGACTTGGAATCAAACCTTCATCAAGACACCTTGTTTTAAGAAATTTTTCCCTAGAGTTAAAATTGGTTCTGACTCCAATTTCTCCAAAAGTTCTTCACATAAGACTAAAAAAAACTCAGTCTTTGCCTCCTTTCAAATGAATAAGACATTGCGTACTGGTAGGAACAAATGTCAAATTAAATAATGCATATGCACGCAGGTGTAGTTTTCCTAAATTGGCGATGCCAGATTTGAAAAATAAAACCTTGCAAAAAAAAAGGAAACTGTAGGCTTTTGTCATGCTCAGTATTTATCAGAAAAGACATATTGTTAAAAAAGACTGGCTAAAATATATGCAGGCCACCATTATATCCACGTATACTGCTGATGACAATATATTAATTCCCAGGAGCTCAATGGAGGCATTCATAGAAAACCTAAGAGCCAGGAGATCGATTCTTCTTCTTCCTCCTCGAATGCTCAATCAGCAAATTTTGTTGTCTGTCATATGAGTGAAAATGCGTCTTGCTGCCATTACGCGCCTGACATGCCAGACCCAGCGTATCCAACTTCGGCATGGCAGGAAATTATCTTTAAGTATTTCTGAAAGAAAGGCAGGAGAATGGACCAGCAATTCTGAAAAAATACAAGAAATGAAGTGACAGGAAGAAAAAGAACAAGATAAAAAACAAAGAGAGGGATAGAAAAGAGGGAACTCCAAGCACAGAGCTTTCATAAGGTGGTAATGCTGTTTATGCTGAAAGTCCCCCAGCGATGTCCAAGATTATTTCTGATCACAAGGCATTGCCTCCTAACAGCTTAATGGATGCCTTCTTAAGCAAATTAAGAGACAGGAGATCGATTGACCTTTCGGTTTTTTTCCTGACACTCTCGATGACCTCTGCTGCTCTGACCTCTGTCTTCATCTTCATTCGCAGCACGAAAACTACCAGAAATAACGTCCCACCATCATTAAGAACTCTTTATCCACCAGGGTATGCATCTGTGAACAGAGCCGTCAGATGCCATTTCCCTGTCAATTTCCTTATTAACCACCTGAAATTGTTAATGTCTAAACCTATAAAGCTGTAGTTTTCTGAAAGAGCATCAAGAGTTCATTATTGCTATGAAATGGAGTGATTTCAGTGACTAGGTGAGGCTGTTGATGCATTAAAGAGGCAATAGTGCGGGTTGATCTAACGAACAAAAATAAATCAGACATAGTTTATAAGTATTTATCTATTTACTTATTTATTCTTTTATTTCGAAGATAATGGAATAAGCACTCGTGTGCTTTTTTTACATCCAGTCCCCGTGTGTGTGTAGTTTTCAAAATCTTAGTTTATTAAATTCACAAAAGTCAAAAAGTATACGAATGAGAGAGCACCTGCCGTCAAGGAGAAATACAATGACCTCATATACCTTTCAGTCCATAGCTATTACTGAGGTAAGTTTGGCAAACATCAGTTTTCCTTCATGGGTGAACCATTTGCCCTTTGATTTTGTTTTTCACCTCGGAAGCACTTGATGTTTTTGCAGTATTTTGTTTTTCAAATCAGAGGTAAAAAAATAGATACTGGAAATTATTTGAAATAATCTATGAAACGATTGGTTACTCCCTTCTCATTTTATGTGGAAAGCATATTTTATTGCTAGCGAGATTACACTTATCAAAACTTGAAGTTGGAATGCGGCTACCCTAGTAATGGATAAAAAAAATCACACAAAACCCCACTATTGAATAAACCTGGGAGCTCTAGATCAGTAAAAGAAAAGGCAATCTTCTGAAAAAGATCTTATGCAGTTTTATGTTAAAGAGTAACTTTTTTAAAATTTGTGTCTCTTCGCTACAAAAGCGAAGAGACAGAACAAAAGCTTTTTTCTGAAACATAGCTTAAAGAGTTTTGATAACTTTTTCATTTTCATCAAAATGCTAAATCTATGAGAAAATCACATAGTTAAATAAAATGAGTTCAAAAATTGTTTTTGGCTACCATGCTACACGTGTTGATCTCTGATAACAATAATTTGATTTCTAGTGATTCACCCCCTGGATCCGAAGCAAAGCCAAGAGTCCAAGACAGCCCTTAACCCTTCATGACCCTGACACGCCTTCTGACCTGTGCCGCTCTGACCCCTTCCCTCCTCCTCATTCATCACGTGATAACTACCGGAAATGACGTCCCTCCACCACTTAAAGACTCTCCTTGGACTAAGAAATGGGTCCTTACATAATAACTGTAGAGACCATTCTATTCCTGACTTCCAAATCAACATCTCTGATTGTTAATTGCCACTTCATCTGGAGTGTGCAATAAGGATGGGTTTTCCTGAATGTCATTGAAAATAAGTTAACCCATTAAAATAGTGAAGAGAGGCTTGTTGATGAAAGCAATCAGGAGAAGCTGTGACATGACATGTGCAACATGATCAAATATTATCCCAAAGTACAAAATTATCATCTAAACAATATTTGAAGAGACAGATTAAAATATGAACTGTAAATGGAGGTGGGATAGCCTGGTGGTTAGAACATGTGATAAAAGAAATCTGAAGATCGGTGGTCTAGAGGTAACGCATTTGCCCAGAAAGCGAGATGTCTAGGTTCGATCCCCCATTTGTGCCTGAAACCTTTCTCCCATCCACTAGACCAGGAGTGATGGTATGACTGTTAGTCTTTCAGCTGAGATGATAAACTAAGGTCTCATATGCTACATGAATTCAGCGCACATAAAAGAACCCACGGCAACGAGAGAGTTGTTCCTTGTAATAACTCTGTAGATAAAAAATACTCTTATAGCGAAATGAATACACATGCAGACAGGAACAGAAAAAAGGACTTAAGGGTGGAACTGTTCTTGTGGCGAAACGCTCTCTTTGGGAAGAGCCGCCCGAATTTCATGCAGAAACATCTGTCGAGGATAATGAAATAAGCACCCATGTGCTTTTTTACATTAACCCCCCGTGTGTATGCAGTTTTGTGAATCTTGTCATCTGTTCTCACCGGCAGATAATTGTTAAATATTAAAAACTCTTAAATATTCAGAGCCAAGAGAGCAATTAACTCTTTGTGTCCCTGACACACCTTGTTGACCTTTTGCAACTCTGACCCCTCCCCTTTCTTTCATTCTCATTCCCATCACGATAACTCACGGAAATGACGTCCGTCCGCCATCAGAAAACCCAGCCTCTGCTAGGAAATGGGCCGTGCATAGCAGCAGAGGAGGGGCGTTCTCCTGGCGATTTCCTTTTCAAGCCACTAATTGTTAATTCTCACTTCATCAAGACATTGTAAATGAGAGAGCTTTTCCAGGCTGTGATGGAGAATGAAGCCGAGGGGATTAAAATCAAAGGGAGAGGATTGTTGATGAGACAAAAATAGACCCAAGCTGTGATGAGGTCGTGAGCCCAGCTAAGTCGAAGGTTATCTATAACATGCGAGTCAGGAGTCTGAGTGACCTCCAAAAGAATCTTAATGTAGGCACCACGTACAAGAGGAAGGACGGTGGCAGGATGGTTAAGACGTTCGCCTGCCAATATGTAAATCGTGAGTTTCTGGGTTCGTACCCAGCTCGCCCTTTCTTCCAAGTTCGACGAAAAAATCGAACTGAATGTCAAAGTCATTCGGATGAGACTCGAAACCAAGGCCCCGTGTGCGAATGCACGCAGAACATCTTGCGCACACGTTAAAACCCCGTTTCACCTTTTGGAAGAGTAGGCCATCGTGTGCCGGTAGGAGCGGATGACAAAATTATAACAAACCATCATGCACACAGGTGTCGTGTTTAGACACCATCCCTGAGGAAAAATCGGGAGTTGGAGTCCCAGAGCGGCTCGGGGCTGTGGGTATATGGCAACGTTCTGGTGGCTCCTGCGACGGTACTGGAACCATTCGTATCGGTCAATGCCCTTCCAATGGATCATTCCAGTGCCGTGGAGAGGGGGGGGTCTGCTGCATGGGTAACAGCTTGCCCTCCATACATACTTCCCCAGGCTTTGCGCTCTAAAGACTAGAGCGCAACTCCATAGTCTTCCGAGACTGATGGGTGCCTACTACGTACAAGAGACAGAGCACTTTTCGTTAGGAGGAATACTTTGAAGGTGATTTTGAAATTAAGTACTTTTCAGTACTTTGAGAGTATTTTTGCCACTTTGATACTGCTGGCAAACCCAGTAGTCTTTTCTAAATGTTGAATGATTTGTTTCATTTTCGTAAAGCTTGTGCATTCAATTTTGTTAGTTTGCACAATGTCGAAACTACCAAGAAAAGATATTACTGAAAATAAGCCTAAAATCTAAGAGAAACAAGCAACTAACTGCAAAACAATTCCCTTATCTGAGGTAAGTTTGAGAAAAACAGGTTCTGGTATTTAAGGAGAGTACTGTTTGCCTGTGAAACATTAAAATAACTATGATTTGAAAAAAAAGGCTTTATCAGAAAATGAGTGAATTCCACTTCGTCCTGTTTCACACACTGGTCTCTGCTCCCAACAGATCTTATGCCCAGTAGCTCACAGATTAAGGCTCAGGCA
>CM060332.1:23557689-23560189 GCA_030674155.1 Stramonita haemastoma
ATAGTTAAAAACAAAGTGCAACAGTACATCTTCGAAGCAATCTACTTATCTAATGGCTGGCCTCACACACACACACACACACACAACACACACACAGACACACACACACACACACACACACACACAGACACACACACACACACACACACACACACACACACACACACACACACACACACACACACACACACACACACACACACACACACAACCCGAAGCGTGGGTAAAACGTCGTATAGTATGGTAGCCTCCTAAACGGATTCTTTTACAAACCCTACCATCCATCAGTGACAGAAATTACGCAGTGGGAGTGCAGTTAATCTCAGTCTTCTCCATGTCTCCAGCGAAATGAGAGAGGCTACTGGCTGCTCTGCATGCATGCAAGTTGAGCCTGGAATATCTCCCTGTATTCTTCCTCGAATGAATCCTCTTTAGTTACACTAGATAAGAAATCTCCGAGCTTCTTTCTTAACCTGAGAGATGTGTGATTTCCTTGACCATTAAGAGTAAGAGGTTCTTGCTTTATGGACTCAGCTATGATTGTTGTTTCTCTGCTGGACGGAGAGACGAATATACAGTATCTGTTCTCAAGAGCTGAACAAACAACCTAAACGTTTTTCAGCGCTGGTTAGGAAACAAAGGAAATGGAACTATTTTGTACATACAACGCGACATCAGTAGCTGCAGTGCGATGAAGATTGTAGCTACTCCCATCCCACGCTGATCTATCCGACTCTACCACATGCAACCCCCCCAAAAAAAACCCACACCTCTTTGTACATTTAAAGAGAGCAATGAACATCAGGCTGCCGTGGGGTCGTTAACCAAAGAATAGCTCTGCACTGGTGTAATGTGGCAGTGATGTCCGTTAGTGTCTGGTTTGTAGGCTACATTATTTTGTGTACGCCTACACCTACATTGAAGTGAAAGCTGTGCTGCAGTCCAACCTCCAGTCAAAGCTGGAAGTCGAGGACTGCCCCTCTGACCCCTGTCCAGAAACGCTCTGGACCCGCCTAAAAACTGCCATCCTGCAGACCTCTGCAGAGGTCTTGGGCTTTTCCACTAAGAAGAACAAGGACTGGTTCGACGAAAATGACCAAGAAATACAAGATCTGCTGGCGAAGAAGAGAAGTGCCCACCAGGCTCACCTTGCACAACCATCTTGTCCAGCAAAGAAAGCTGCCTTTCGTCTTACATGCAGCAACCTCCAGCGCCAGCTTAGAGTTATCCAAAACGAGTGGTGGATTAACCTCGCCCAGAAAACTCAGCTCTGCGCTGACACAGGTGACTACAGAGGCTTCTACGAAGCTTTGAAGGCAGTCTATGGACCCTCTCACCAAGTGTTGAGTCCTTTGCGCAGCACTGACGGCCAGGCACTCCTCACAGACAAGATGTCCATATTGAACCGCTGGGCTGAACACTTTCAAACCCTCTTCAGCGCTGATCGCACTGTTGATGACGCAGTGATCCAACAGATCCCACAGCAACCAGTGAAAGAAGAACTGGACGAAGCCCCAACCCTGGAAGAGGTAACTAAAGCCATAGAACAACTGAAGAGTGGGAAGGCTGCAGGCGTCGACGGTATTCCACCAGAATTGTGGAAAAACGGGGGGCAAACACTGCACTGCAAGCTCCATGAATTTTTTGTCTGCTGCTGGGAGCAGGGAAAGTTACCACAAAACTTTCGTGATGCAATCATAATCACCCTTTACAAAAACAAAGGGGAAAAATCCGATTGCTCCAACTACAGGGGGATAACTCTTCTCTCCATCGCTGGCAAAATCCTTGCAAGAGTTCTCCTCAACAGACTAGTACCTGCTGTTGCAGAACACCACCTCCCTGAGAGCCAGTGCGGCTTCAGAGCTAACAGGGGTACCACCGACATGGTCTTTGTGCTCAGACAACTTCAAGAAAAGTGCCGCGAACAGAACAAGGGACTGTACATCACCTTCGTTGATTTAACCAAGGCATTTGACACTGTGAGCAGGAAGGGCCTGTGGCAGATCATGGAGCGTCTTGGCTGTCCCCCAAAGTTTCTCAACATGGTGATCCAGCTACATGAAGACCAGCGTGGCCAGGTCAGAAACAGCAACGACCTCTCAGAGCCTTTCTCAATCACAAACGGGGTGAAGCAGGGCTGCGTTCTTGCACCAACCCTCTTCACTATCTTCTTCAGCATGATGCTTCAGCGGGCCACAGAAGATCTTGATGACGAAGACGGAGTTTTCATACGCTACCGCACAGATGGCAGCCTATTCAACCTGCGGCGTCTTCAGGCCCACACCAAAACCCTGGAGCAACAAATTCGAGAACTACTTTTTGCTGATGATGCTGCCCTTGTAGCCCACTCAGAAACCGCCCTGCAGCATGTAACATCCTGTTTTGCAGAGGCAGCCCAGCTCTTCGGACTCGAAGTCAGCCTGAAGAAGACAGAGGTTCTCTACCAGCCCGCACCTCAGGTAGCGTACCACCCACCTCACATTACAATTGGTGAGACAGA
>CM060332.1:23565189-23567689 GCA_030674155.1 Stramonita haemastoma
GAACCATAGGCTGAAAGAGAGATCGACAGATAAACAAGCAGACAAGCAAAGAGACTGAAAAGAACAGAGAAATGGGCCAATGAGAAATCAGATTAACCGGATGAAGATAAAACTATGGGAAAAAAATATAAATGAATAGCAGTAATGACCTTGAATTTATTGTGGTGTAGATCACCTTTGCTCTTACAGAAAAAAGTAAAACAAAAACAAAAAAAGACAAAAAAAGAAGGCAAAGAAGAAGTAATAGATAAGAACAGACACAAAGAAAAAACGAACGCAAAAAGAAAAAAAAAGAAAAGAGTATTTGCACTCTTTCAACACACTGAACCAATTTTTTTCAATCCATTCTGTATACAACCTTCCGTGAAAGCCATAAACTACGAAGAAAAGCGAGCAAACAATGAGATGGGAAAATAATGTCCGAAAAAAGAAAGAAAGAAAGGAAATATATAAAGGAAAGGCAGGAAGGAAAACAAAGAAAGAAAGAAAGAAAGAAAAGAAAGAGAGAAGGACATAAGGAAGAAAAGAAAGCAAAAAGGAAAGAAAGAATAAAAAGGACTGAAAAGAAAAAAAGACAAAAGAAAGAAAGAAAGAAGGAAAGAATGAACGAAAGAAAGAAAGACAGACAGATAGACAGATAGACAGACAGACAGAAAAGAAAGAAACAACGAAAGAACATAAAGAAAATACAAAAAAATAGCAATTAAAAAATAAAGAAATTAAAAAAAATATATCACAAGAAAAACAGAACAGAATCGAAAGGAGAGATATCAAAATGCATCACTTTGAAATCTTATTGACATTTAACTAAAAGCCAGCAGTGTTGCTCTCTGTATCGACTCAGTATAGATCATGACTACTGAATGTAAAAACAGAAAAATAAAATAAAACAAGCAAATAAATCAGCAAAGTAAACTGCCAACACCCCGTGGTTTAAGCTATCGCATACACAATGCCTTGCACTATTAAAAAAAAATGAAATAAGCCAACACATAAAGTTGTCTGGCTTCTTAAACATTAAAAGCGTTTGTATTTTATCATCATGTTTTTTTTAAAGCTGATTTGCGCTGCACTTGTGGCGACGCGCGCGCTCTCCCCGGGGAAAGCAGCCCGAATTTAACGCAGAGAAATCTGCTGTGACATAAAGTGGTAGTAAATAAATAAAAAGATAAACAAACAGAACCATAGGCTTAGAGATAGACAAACAAACAGGCAGACGAGAACAGAGAAACTGGCCAATGAGAGATCAATCAGATTAGCCGGATAAAGAGAAAACTATGAACAAAAATGATAAATAGCAGTGATGACCTTGAATTCATTGTGGTCAAACAAACAAAAAAGAAGCAAAGTACAAACTTCAAATACCACGTGGTTCAAGCTATCGCACACACAATGCCTTGCACTATTAAAAAAAATGAAATAAGCCAACACATAAAGTTGTCTGGCTTCTTAAACATTAAAAGCGTTTGTATTTTATCATCATCTTTAAAAAAACAAAAACAAAACAAAAAACTGATTTACCCTGCACTTTGTGGCGATGCGCGCACTCTCCCTGAGGAGACCA
Source organism: Stramonita haemastoma (assembly GCA_030674155.1). Taxonomy (NCBI): domain Eukaryota; kingdom Metazoa; phylum Mollusca; class Gastropoda; order Neogastropoda; family Muricidae; genus Stramonita; species Stramonita haemastoma. Next base: position 23,566,754 of record CM060332.1, read on the forward strand.
GCCAGAATTTCACGCAGAGAAATCTGCTGTGACATAAAGTAATGATAAATAGATAGATAGATAGATAGATAGATAGATAGATAGATAGATAGATAGATAGATAGATAGATAGATAGATAGATAGATAGATAGATAGATAGATAGATAGATAGATAAACAGACAGAACCATAGATTAAAAGGTAGACAGACAAACAGACAGACAAGCTAAGAGACTGAAAAGAACAGAGAAATGGGCCAATGAGAGATCAATCAGATTATTAACCGGATGAAGAGAAAACTATGGAAAAAGTACTAAATAGCAGTGATGACCTTGAACTCATTGTGGTCAAACAAACAAACAAATAAGCAAAGTACAAACTTCAAACACCCCGTGGTTTAAGCTATCATATACACACTGTCTTGCACCATAAAAAAAGATTGAAATAAGCAAACACATAAAGCTGTCTGGCTTCTTAAACATAAAAAAGCGTTTTGTATTTTATCATCCTCTTAAAAAGAAATAAAAACAACTGGTTTGGGGTTGCGTTATTTATTTGACTTGTTCAAAGCTGACCATAAAACTTAAGGAAATGTTGAAAGAAAATAGGGCGAAGCAAAGAGAACTCAAATTTGCAAACAAGACAGAAGGCAAATAAGTAAAAGAGGGAGAGAGAGAGAGAGAGAGAGAGAGAGAGAGAGAGAGAGAGAGAGAGAAGAGAGAGGAGAGAGAGAGAGAGAGAGAGAGAGAGAGGAGAGAGAGAGAGAGAGAAGAGAGAAAGAGAGAGAAAGAGAGAAAGAGAGACAGACAGACTGACAGACAGACAGACAGACGGACGGACGGACAGACAGACAGACAGACAGAGACAGAGACAGACAGACAGACAGACAGAGACAGACAGAGACAGACAGGGACAGAGACAGAGTCAGAAACACAGACACAGACAGACAGACAGAAA
>CM060332.1:23587689-23595189 GCA_030674155.1 Stramonita haemastoma
ATTTGCATCTCCCTCTCCTGTACACATACATACATACATACATACATACATAACATACATACATACATACATACATACATACATACATACATACATACATACATACATACATACATACATACATACATACATACATGCATACATGCATACATACATACATACATACATACATACATACATACATACATACATACATACATACATACATACATACATACACACACACACACGTGTCCATTCGCATATACATGTACAGTCAGCCTCTCTCTCTCTCTCTCTCTCTCTCTCTCTCTCTCTCTCTCTCTCTCTCTCTCTCTCTCTCTCTCTCTTCCCATCTCTCTCCCCCCCCCTCTCTCCCCCCTCTCTCTCTTTCTCTGTCTCTCCTCTTTCTACCCTCTCTGTCTCTGTCTCTCTCTTTCACACACACACACAAGTAAACAAACAAACAATTCTTATCGCATACAGGCTGACGCAACCTTCAAATCTAAACGCAATGCTTGTGCATGCACACGTGCAAGGTCATAACTCATTCCTATCACACCGCATCCCCCTGCACAGAATTATGATTCATCAACTGATAAGTACCGCACTATACCACCTGTTACACTCCTTTAATATCTTTTGTTGGTGGTGATGATGATGATGGTGGTGCTTTGCTGCTGCCACTGTTGTTGTTGTTGTTGTTGTTGTTGTTGTTGTTGTTGTTGTTGCAAACTGCTGGTATTGTGGTTGCTTCTGTTTGTTTTCACTGTTGGTATTCACTCCTTTATTTATTTATTCATTTATACCACTTTAAGTCACGGCATATTTCTCTGCATAAATTTCGAGCTGCTCTCCCTGGTGAGAGCGCGTTGCCACAAGAGCAGCGCCACCTATTACTTTTTTTCCTGTCTGCAACTGTAATTTGTTTCCTTACAGGGTTTTGCCCTGGACAACTCTCTTGCTGCCATGGAATCTTTTACGTGCCCCATATAATTATGTGAAACACATGGGACCTCTGTTCATCGTCTAATCCGAAAGACTAGCGCCCAGACCACAACTTCCCCTAGGGGGGAAAAGTTTCGGGCTCAAACGGGGATCAAAACACCGCACACTTTAGACTTGGACTTTTCGCTTTTTAGGCAGGTGCGTTACCTCTAGACCACCGATCTATTATTACTGTTGCTCTTCTTCGTGTTGTAGCTCCTACAACTGTGACTACTTTTTTGTTGTTGTTGCTGATGTTGTTGTTGCTGTTACAGCTGCTCATTTTGTTGTTGCGTCTGCAATTTATCGTCATATGTTTTGCTTTTGTTGTTGCTGTTTGCCATGTTATCATTAGTGCTATTGCTTCCACGTCTGCTGCTGCTGCTGCTTATGATTACAATGGTAATGATACGAATATACCTTTTTGTTGCTTTTGATGATGATGATGCTGTTGAAATTGTCAATTGTTTTATGTTGTTATTGTTGCACAGGAAAGTTTATTGGTTTTATGTGTTGTTGATAGTGGCAGTATTTTGATGTTACAACTGGTATTTCTGTGTAAGTAACGTTCATCAAGTTGTTGTTTTTACCAACTGCCCTTACCGCAGTGGTTGCTGCCTTGGGCTGCGGACTGGATGGAGGGTTGTGGGTTTGAATCTCATAAGAGCCATAGAGATTTTTCGGACTCCTACCGACTCTACTCAGAGTGTGTTATGGGCTCCTTGGTAGGCTTGCACCTCACAGTCGATAATTCTAGCACATAATTTCCAGAAGAGGGGGATGCTATTTACTCTGACAGCACCCAGGCATCCCCACCGGGGAGATTCTCATTATTGAGGTATTGAAAGAAATAATTATTGCTGTTATTGTTTGGTGCTTCTGTTTGTATAGTACCTATAGGCCTACTCACTTGGAAGACCTAGTTGTTTTACCACGTATTCTTTCTGTTGATTTCTCACCAGCTTTCAACACCATCCAGCCCCTTCTTCGTCCACGAAGCTGCTTTGTCTGAATGTCTGTTTTCAACTAGTTAAAAAGGTAATGGCAAAGGTGTCCCTTAACCTGTGTGGTCGTAGGGGAGTGATGCGTCAGAGACCTCAGCTTCTCTAGGGGCCAGCAAATTTGAGGGTGGCACCCGTCTCCTATCCCAAGCTGCTTTACTTTCCCTGACCCTAAAGAGGGCAGGTACCCATTTACAGCTGGGGGGAATTGTACTGAAGCCAAGGCGCACAAATGGTCACCCATCCAACTGGTAATCACGCTCGACGCTGCTTAGCATTGGCTGGGGGAAAGCGAGCGCTCTGACCACTGAGTTATCCCCTTTTTTAAAAATTTCTTGACTAACTAGCTCTAATGTGTTTGCAGCTTCCAAAGTGTAAAATGGTCAAAAAATCAATGCCCAGTGGTTTTTCTCAAGGTGGAGTTATATCTCCCTTCGTCTTTACTATTTGTGACGCTCCACCACATAAGAAGTCGCATTGCACAAGAGGTCATTTTTTAGTTATTGACAAGTTAATAATCTGCAATAAAAAGGCTATTGAATACAAAAAAACAGATTGAAAATCGGACTACTCTGTGCAAAGTTATTACAAATTGAAATGATACACTGCAGGATGTGACAAAATGAGAAACGGGCAAGTTTATTTTCGTGACAGGTTGTCACTATGAGGGCTTGGGTATTTTCAAAACACATTTAAAAGCAAAAGGAATAGAAATTACGCCTTGATATTTTATTACAAGGTAGAATAACAGATACAGTTTCATAATCGATCAAAATCTCAACATTGACAACTTGACCCCCACCTGCCTTTAATGGCTCCTAGCGCAAAATTGAGTAATGTGCTAAGCGACTCATTTCGTGGTGGAGCGCCATATTTATAGAAATGGCTGTTTAACATTTAATACATGTGCTGTACTTTTTCTTAGTGTAATGATTTTTAGTGAAATGTACTTGATGGTTTTAATTGATATCACTCTTATTGTATGACATGCTGTAACCATCTGTACATCAGTATGTGAGAATGCCCACTGTGTGTGTGTGTGTATGTGTGTGTATGTGTGTGTATGTGTGTGTGTAAGTGTGTATGTGTATGTGTATGTGTGTGTGTTTATTAGAAGTATATTCATTATATGCCACAGTCTTTTCTGATTGGTTTTCTGTTTTCATTGATTAGGCGAAGGTATAAACCATTTCAAAGTTTAGCTTTGTACTATACTATCTCTGTTATTTTGTTGTGTCTATTTGTAGATGGCATTAAAACCCATGTATACTAGGCCAGCTATGTACATGAGTATAATTTATTTATTATTTGTAAATTTATTCGTTTATTTAGAGGATAATGGAATAAGCACTCGTGTGTTTTTTTACATCTAGTCCAAGTGTGTACGCAGTTTTGAAAATCTTGTCATCTGTTCCTACCGGCACACAATGGCCTACTCCTATGAAAAGCGGAATAGGATTTTAACGTGAGCGCAAGATGTTCTGCGAGCGTTTGCACACGGGGCCTTGGTTTATAGTCTCATCCGAAGGATTTTTGGACTGATGTTATGTCCAGGGGGAAAAATCCTTCGAACGGATTGTGTATCATTGTTGTGCATCCTACATTCATACAGTGATACAATCACATGACGCTATCCTAATAAAATTGACACGCAGATTGACTACAGTATAGATCCCTGGGTAACACTGAACGTATTAGAGGATAGCAAAATAAACGGGACAAAATTATAAATTTGAGTTTCAAAAGCAAACACACAAAATATATGCATCTCATCCAATTATAACAGCCATTAAAAACTCTGTAGAAAAATTTGAATAAAGGAATTCCTGAGATAGAAAACAAGCAACATCAACAGAAAAAAACGAAACTTTTAGATAATTACCCCAAAAATTTAAACAAAAAAGGCACAGGAACAAAAAAATACCTCACTTTAGCACAAACATTCCGGAAAGTAAAGAAGCTTTTTTTCAAAATTCTAAATACACACATCATCACGAAGAAATAAATCATAAAAAGCAACTTAACAAAAACGATTTCTAGAAAATTGGGGTCACGCTCTGACCTAAAAAATCACCTCTGGCTAAGATGCAATCCAATTATCCCGGCCAACAGCAGTAGCCACATTGGAGAGGTCACCTCGTACGATTTTTTAAATGTCAAATCAAAACTGAGCAGCTGTACACTATTAAAACAGGGTATAAAACCAATTCTGCTGTTGTTTCTCGTATCAACGCCCTGGATGGCCAATCATAAGGGTCAATCCAGGACGGTTTTCGCTTTGCAGGAAAACCATATAGAAGCCACATGAAATCCATTAAACCAAAACCAGATTTCTCAAAAAAACCAGACTTGCTCGTAGTAAGTAATGATGTTATCTTCACTCCTATTAGCCGGAAAAAATGCCTGATATTCTCAATAAGTGAAAGATGTTGCCTTGAGGAATATAACAAGAAAAGGATATTTAAAGAGTCTGTATTAAAATATTTGAGCTTGATATTGTGGATATCTCGATAATTCCGGAACAGATGCTTGAATGTGATATATCACAATTTCTACACTGTCAGGTTCCTTTGCCTTTGAGCACAGAGGCGTGTGGAATGTGCCATTGATATATATTACAACACACAAAATACATTAGTAATGGAGGTGTGTATTTTTTAAAACACAGTTTGTGCATCAGGTTTTCCTTGGAAAAATATCAAATGTAAAAATACAGAGGGAAACCATTTTAAAAAGAAAACCAGCAAACCATCTGGCACCATGGTTTAGAAACTACCACAGTTGTTGTAGGGGCCAAGTGGGAAATATATAAGTATTCAAACTTGCCAGAATCCTAACACTGTGTAGGCTTTTTACGATCACCAGTCAGCTTTTAGATGGGAACCCATCTTCACCTGACCTTCACATATCCCGTGGTCCCGTGGACGATGGGGGCACCACTGAAGATTTTGCAACCAGCTTCCTCCACTCCTTGCGGTCCTCTGCTTTCTGTAGCAAATCAATCTGCCCAAGGTCAGTCTACTTTCTGACGTTGTCTTCCCATCGTTTCCCCTGTCTGCCTCTTCATCTCCCTCAGCTTACTGTTCCCTGTAAGACAGTCTTGGCCGGTACAGATGCTCGTGTGACGTGCCCGTACCACTTTAACTTCTGTTTTCTTTCACGAAAGTCAGCTCCTTATATTGTCCGATGACATTTTTCAATTCTGGTTTTTTTACTTCCACGTTAGTGATGTGATCTCTGTATGATATACCAAGGATATCATGTCATCACTGGTCGAATGACTTACATGATGCAGGTTACCCGCCAAGGCGGATGAAGTTCCCTGGAACTCAAGGGCCAAGGTCAAGGTTCGAGGCCAAGGGTCAAGGTTCGAGGCCAAGGGTCAAGGTTCAAGGGTCAAGGTTCGAGGCCAAGGCGAGCCACCTTGATGAAGGGAGGACATCGGTTGTGATCTGGCATGGAGAGGGATGTGCTCCGCCTTGCAACACTGCCTGAAAGACAATACATGAAGATTAAACCCAAAACGTCCACTACAGCGTGCTAGAATCTCAAATTCTCTACTCTGAAGCCTAGTGGGATTTCAGCTTGGCAAACTTATTGTATGTTGCCCTATGTTTAATCCATATTATTAACTTGCCAACCATTTTTGATGTGTGTGGCACTGTATTTGTGGCGACACCACTGCCCCAAAGATGGCAACCCCGCTTGTACATAGCCAAGTTTGTCGCTAAGAAACATGGTACAGTGTATGCATAAATGATCGCAGGAACATAATCAAATAATAATATTATCCAATATCATACACCACAGCAAACTGTAGGGTGTCAGCAACACACACAAACGCAAGAAACCGAACATACATACACAAGCAAACGCACACACGCACACATGCGTACCCACCCTCCCATGAATAAGCTATAGGCCATCTCCCAAGATTGAGGAAAACGCAGGTTTCGGGCCCCTGACATCCGCACTTTTGTGCAGTTAAAGAGACCACGGCACCAAGACCGTATTCTACTCTAAGCATACAAACTTGCCAACCATTTTTGATGTGTGTGGCACTGTATTTGTTGCGAGACCACAGCCCCGAAGATGGCAATCCCGCTTGTACATAGCCAAGTTTGTCGCTAAGAAACATGGTACAGTGTATGCATAAATGACCAGCGGGAACACACATCAAATAATAATATCATACAATATCATACACCACAGCAAACTCTAGAGTGTCCGCCACAAGGACAAACACAAAAAACCGCACATACAAACACAAGCGAACGGACGCACGCGCGCATGCATACCCACCCTCCCATGAATAAGCTATAGACCATCTCCTAAGATTGACGAAAACGCAGGTTTCGGGCCCCTGACACCCGCACTTTTGTGCAGTTACAGAGACCACGGCACCAAGACCGTATTCTACTCTATGCATACAAAATTATGCCCAGTGTCCCATTTTTGGGGACTCTATGTGTTTTCCATGATACTAATCAAAATGTTGTGAGTATATTGATGTATTGGAAGTAGTCAAGTCGAGAGGGGCTTTGCCTGTCAAGCCATTGTGTTTTTAGTTTATTGGCCTCACTTTGAATTTTCAAGGAAGGCCGCCATTTGCATTTTTTTTCACCCACGCGTTGAGCAGCAATGGCAAGCAGTAAAAGGTAAGCCTGTATCTTTTCCATAAAACACTTTTTTGTAGTAGACCAAGAACAAATAATGGAGATTGGGGTATTATCTTTAAAAAACAAAAAAAAAACGGTTTGGGGCAGATTTAACAGAACATTGTGTTACCTGCATCTATGGGTGTTTGAAGTACTGTCCCCAAAATGGGACAGTGGGTACGAGAGGGGTGGTTTTTTTTGTTTTTTTTTTTTAGTCATGCAAATTAATAAGAAAATTGTGTCCCTTGTGCTACAGACGTTACAATGTACATGAAGTGTTTTCAATGCTGGAAGATGGCAGCAGTATCCAAGAAGCCACAGTCATTATTCAGCCACCTTCAGTGAATGAGGACCAGGATGAAGACAGCAGACAAGAGGACGGGGCAGGAACTCTACAAGATTCAGCGCTATATAAATCTCATATATTATTATTATTATTATCATCATCATCATCATTAGTAGTAGTAGTAGTAGTAGTTGTAGTTGTAGTAGTAGTAGTAGTAGTAGTAGTAGTAGTCGTAGTAGTCGTAGTAGTCGTAGTAGTAGTAGTCATAGTAGTCGTAGTAGTAGTCGTAGTAGTAGTCGTGTAGTCGTAGTAGTCGTAGTAGTTAGTAAGTCATAGTAGTCGTAGTAGTAGTCGTAGTAGTAGTCGTAGTAGTAGTAGTAGTCGTAGTAGTCGTAGTAGTAGTAGTCGTAGTAGTAGTAGTAGTAGTAGTAGTAGTCGTAGTCGTAGTCGTAGTCGTAGTGTAGTCGTAGTAGTAGTAGAAGTAGAAGTAGTAGTAGTAGTCGTAGTAGTAGTAGTAGTAGTAGTAGTAGTAGTAGTAGTAGTAGTAGTAGTAGTAGTAGTAGTAGTAGTATATACTGGTATCAGTCTC
>CM060332.1:23600189-23602689 GCA_030674155.1 Stramonita haemastoma
CTGCTGTTGTTGATGATGATTATGTTGCTGTTGTTGTTGTTGTTTTTGTTGATGATGATTATGTTGCTGTTGTTGTTGTTGTTTTTGTTGATAATGTTGTTGTTGGTGTTGTTGCGTGTTCCCCAGATAAATGCCATTGACAGAGCTGAATATATGACTACTACCTCTGTTGTTGTTGATGTTGTTGCTGTTGTTGATGATGGTGTTGCTGTTGCTATTGTTGGCTGTTCCCCCGGCTTAATTTCATGGAGATAGATAAGTGTAGAACTACTACTTCTATTGTTGTTTTTGCTGCTGTTTTGTTGGTGATCATGATTATGTACATGTTACTATTCTCATCGTTCATTCTTCAGCTTAATACCCTGTAGATGTCTCCAGAATGTGCACTCTGACTCACTCCTTCCTCCTGAGAATCTCTGTGAGATTAAAACTGCTGCACTCCCGATGAGATATTTGCCTATTTGATTGTTTATTTTAAGTACCACATCGACGGTAGATATTGGCAACCATACTCCGACTTCATAAGAATTTTTCTTTCTTAAAGGAGAGTGGAGGTTGTTATGTTAAAAGCTTGTCATGGTTGAGGATAATGTCAATATACCATTTTACAACATCACAAAATTTTAGTGTAATTCTTTCTATTTAACATACATCAGTTACTGTTAAGGCATTTGGTTTGTACCAGGCTCTGTTCTATGAAAATGAACAACCCCTTGCAACCCCCCCCCCCCCCCCCCCCCCCCGCAAAACAAAATGACAACATCAGTTTAGTAAATTGTAACAGGACTTAGCATTGGTTTTCCTCTACATGTCGTGTCTCTTGGGCAGTGTCGCATGGCGGAGCCCATCCCTCTCCAATCCAGGCTACAGCCGATGTCCTCCGTCAAGGTGGCTCGCCTTGGCCTCGAACACATAACCATTGAGTTCCAGGGAACTTCATCCGCCTTGACCGGTAATTTGCAACATGGAATTTTTACGCCCAGTGATGCCGTGTTAACATCACCCCCTCACCTGGTTGGTCATGTCTGAGATGGATGAGGACCAGTGATGCCAATCCACCCTATCAGGTACAGTGCAGCAGCCACACATCATAGATACTACCTCAACTGGAGCCCCCTACACCCCTAAGTCTGTTATGACAGCTACATAAGAGATTGCTTCCGAACCACGATTGGAATACGCCAAGGATGTCTGCTCTCTCCCATCCTCTTCAACATCTTCTTAAGAGAGTATAACGGCTGATGCACTGGAAAATCATGAAAGGACAATCAGCACTGGAGGCAGGACAATTACAATTTACGTTTTGACGATGACATCGCCGGCCTAGCTGAGAAAAGAGCAAGAGCTAGTCAACTTGGTAAAATCACCTTGGTGAAGCCTCATAGGCATATGGCATGCAGATCAGTGCAGAGAAAACCCAGCTGATGACAAATAGCGTCAATAGTATCAACAACGACATTGCTTTACAAAACTGATAGTATTGTTTTAAACAGATGAGTGTCTGGCCAATGAATGTGTAGCATGAAACTGTTGAGTGCAATAGATTGGGGTTTTTTGTTCTATGAAGACACCTCTTATCTGACTGCAGTGTTCGTGTTTCAGGAATCTGACTTATACTGACATGAATCATATAATTTTTAACTCGCTTAATCAATCTTCTTCGTATGTTTGCCCTCAAATTTGAACTGGGAGACCAACCTTAATTCACCAGACGCCACCGAGATTCGAACCCACGACTTCATGGACCCATAAGATTGAAGTCGAACAGTTGGGTTTTTTTGCTACAGCGTCCGTCTAATTTGAAATGATGCATTGGCATCGCGGGGCCTCATTTGGCTGGTACCCCAGCGGTGACCGAACTATAATAGCATCCCTGAGGACAAGTGAGTCGGAGAAGACAGAATGTGCCTGGGAGTGGCTAGCTGTTAGGGACAAGCAGACTAAGCAGGCAAAAAAGTGTTATATCTCTGACATCGTGATGAGAATGACAGAAAAAAGAAAAACACACATACAAACAAGCAGAGAATCACAGAAACAAAAACAAAAACGCCACAAGCAAAAACGCCATCCCCCTCCAAAAAAAGAAGCAGCCTAATAGCAAGAGATAATACATCATTTGCCATCCATCAACTCAACAAAATACACTCGCCTACGCAGATCATAAAAATCAAGTAAAAATAAAAGGAGAAAACAAGAACAAACAAAGAACGGAGAAAAAGAAAAAGAAAGAAAGGTAGAAACAAAAAAAATGAAAAGCAAATAATGAAGGAAGAAACAAGATAAGAAATAAAGAGAGACCCCAAAATTAAGGATAACAAAAAACAAGTTAGAATAAAAGAAAGAAACAAACAGACAGAGAGAGCAAACAAAAAAGACAGAAAGAAAGAGAGAAAGAAAGAAAGGAAAGAAAGAAAGAAAGAAAGAAAGAAAGAAAGAAAGAAAGAAAGAAAGAAAGAAAGAAAAAAAAAGACGGAAAAAAAGAAAGACAGAAAAGAAAAAA
>CM060332.1:23607689-23612689 GCA_030674155.1 Stramonita haemastoma
TTATCTGACTCTGTTATAGGGTTAAACGTCTGGGCCTAAAATGATGTTTGCAGCCATTTCTATCATCATCTGCCAAACCGCTTTCACAGGAAAAGCATCATTGTGATCATCATCATCACCATTACCATCATCGTCGTCATCATCATCATCATCATCATCATCATCATCATCATCATCGTGATCATGATACCCATTCTCATCATCACCACCGTCATCACCATAATCACCATCATCAGCGATTTCTTGTTCAAGATTGCCGTCAGGGGGTACGTTGGGATTGGATTAGTTTACAATCCACTTTCTGATGATTTATCACCTGGTTGTTGCAGCAACAGTGCAATGCCTGGGCTAATTCCAGGACAGGAGAAAAAAACGAAATACAATATTTCTAAGAACACATGCCATGTACTGCAGCATTAATTTTACATTGTGGCAGCTGCTATGTTTTTCATAGTATTTTGCATTTGACAGCGGGGAGGGGGGTTGTTTCTTTTGGCCTTGACACACTTGTTTGTGTGAAATTTGAGTTCCTCTTTTCAGGGAATATGTTAGTTTGTTTGTTTACGTTTGTTTGTTAGTGTGTGTGTGCAATTTATTTATTTTTTCTTTTATTTCGCGGATAATTTTTATTCGGTCTTTATTTCGAGGACAACCGAATGAGCGCTTGCGTGCTTTTTTACATCCAGTCCCAGTGTGTATGCAGTTTTGTACATTTTATCACTGGGTGTAGGTGTGTGTGTGTGCGTGTGTATGTTTGTGTGTGTGCGTTGTGTGTGTGTGTGTGTGTGTGTGTGTGTAAGTGTGTGTGTCTGTATGTGTGTATGTCATTGTGTGCGTTGTGTGTGTGTGTGTGTGTGTGTGTGTGTGTGTGTGTGTGTCTGTGTCTGTCTGTGTGTGTGTGTGTGTGTCTGTGTCTGTGTCTGTGTAAATGTGTACATGTGTAAATGTGTGTACAAAATAAAATAAGGCACTGGCAGATAACCGTCCACATGAGAGATAATGTAAAATCTCTGTTCTGAAACCACCACACGCCACTGCTGAAATTCGAACCCTAGCTTCATAGGCCCACATGGGTAAAAACTGAACTTTCTCTACACTCAGCACTAGCGAATGTATAGAACAATTACAGGCAACTGACAAGACCATTGATATAAACGAAACAGGGCAGCGAGAAAGTAAACGCAAGATATACTGATAAAGCGGAGAGCAGACGTCTTGTGTAAAGGCTACTATGGGACATAGGCAGTATCATTCTGGAGTTTCTGTGTTGATAACTTAATTAACACGTTCAATGGAGTGAATCCAATCCAAAAGTAACTGAAAAGAATAGTTTTTATTTAAATGCCTAGCATATCGTTTCAAATCAACATATAAAAAAAAACAGGACTCAAAATAATGGCTCTAAAAGTTATTTTACTGAAGTAAAAACTTTTTCCACATATATACATATATCATTTTTTTTCTTAAATGAATGGCTTGATTAAAAAAAAAAAAGGAAAACCAATTGCACCTGCTTAGTCAATGTACCATCTAAAAAAAAAATTAAAGTTTGACTTGGAAAAACAAAGAAATAAAAACTCAATCGATGTGGCCACCAGAAAATGAGTACTCCTTTACTTTAAAAGAAAAAAATCTGATCAGTCACTTGATAAAACGAATTATCAGATTTGGAATTCCTTGTCTTGAGATTGACAACCCACCTGGTGAAGGAAAGGAGAAGATAAAGTTTTATATTTAGCTCATTTCCACAGGAAGTTTCAAACTCAAGGGAGGGAAATTTGTTTCCATAGTTATGTATGGCCTGTCTACTTAAAAAAATATTCAATTACTTATTCCCATATTTCGAGGATAATGAAATCAGCACTCATATGTTGTTTCTTTTTTACATCCTGTCTTTGTGTGTATGCATTTTTGTCAAATTTGTCATCCGTTCCCACCGGCACACAATGGCCTACTCTTCCAAAAAGCGGAACAGGTTTAACGTGTGCGCAAAATGTTCTGCGTGCGTTCGCACACGAGACATCGGTTCATAGTCTCATCCGAAGGACTTTGATGGGAATTTGAATCGGCGCTGATGTTAACTCCAGAGGCAAAAATTGTGACGCTCCACCACATAATGAGACGGAGTGCACCTGAGGTTAATTTTTAGTTATTGGCATGTTATTAATGTGCAATAAAGTGGCTATAAAATAAATAAAAAAACAGATTGAAAATCGGACAATTGTGTGCAACATTATTACAAATTGAAATGATAGACTGCAGGATGGGACAAAATGAGAAACGGGCAAGTTTATTTTAGTAACAGGTTGTTAGAATGAGTGCTTTGGTATTTTCAAAACACATTTAAAAGCAAAAGGAATAAAAATTATGCCTTGATATTTCATTCTAAGGTAAATAAACAGATCTAGTTTAATAATCAATCAAAATCTCAAAATTGACAACTTGACCCCCACCTGCCTTTAAAGGCTCCTAGCGCAAAATTAGGTAATGTTCTAAGCGACTCATTTCGTGGTGGAGCGCCACAAATAATTTAAATGAGATTCGAACCCGGGTCATCAGATCACGTGTGCATCACTCAGACCATCAGGTTATCCCGACCCCTTTATCATGGCAATGATTACTTTACAACACACCAGACTTATAATTGTAGCACTCTTGCACTGGTAAACATCTTTAAGATACCCATTCTAAGAACTAAGTCTGTATAATATTATAATATCTGTACCTCTTCAGCGGTGTAATACTTGTTCCCTGTCAATTAACATTCCCTGTACTAACTCTGACTGTATGATAGATCCGTGGACAGTTATCACTTTACTCCCGTTTATTTATTTTTTATTTATTTTATTGATTTAAAAAAAAACATTCTTTTATATCTAGGATGATAGGATAAGCACTCATGTGCTTTTTTTCATTCAATCCCCGTGTATATGCAGTTTTTGTTGTTGTAAATCCTGTGATCTGTTCCCACCGGCACACGACGGCCTACTCTTACGAAAAGCGGAACAGGATTTAACGTGTACGCAAGATGTTCTGCGTAGGGCCTCAGTTTACAGTCTCATCCGAAAGACTTTTTGGGGAGAGTGGAGTCAGCACTGATGTTAACTCCAGGGGAAAAATCCCCTCCCCTTCGTGATACATTAAGTGAATGCTTATGTGCCACACGGTAGATTAGAGAGTGAGGGGTATTGGACACATGGTAGACAGGTGGAGGGAGGCTGGGTGGTCGGAATTAATGAGTATGTGAAGTCAGGCCCCTAAATAGTGGCATGTACATGTTCATGTTACTTGAGGACGGATCTGGGAGATATTTAGTGCTCTGGAAGACGGCTAATTAACTAAAGAGTAGTACGAATTTGGAATGGGCTGTGTTTGTTTAAAGCAAGATTGTTTGTTTGTGAGTGTGTGTGTGTTGTTTTTGTTTTGTTTTGTGTGTGTGTGTGTGTGTGTGTGTGTGTGTGTGTGTGTGTGTGTGTGTGTGTGCGTGTGTGCGTGTGTGTGTGTGTGTTTGTGTGTGTGTGTGTTTGTGTGTGTATGTGTGTGTATGTGTGTGTATGGGGGGGGGGTTGTGTGTGTGCGTGCGTGCGTGTGTATGTTTGTCTGTGTGTGTGTGTACGTGTGTACGTGTGTACGTGTGTGTGTGTGTGTGTGTGTGTGTGTGTGTGTGTGTGTGTGTTGTGTGTGTGTGTGTGTGTGTGAGAGAGAGTACGTGTGTATTTGTATGGAAATGTGTACCCATTTGGGGTTGCATACTATATAAAAATTTTAAATCCATATCGAAGTACCTAATTATTTATGTCTCAATGCATATATAACTATGTATAAGAATTAAATGTTTAGTGGTAGAGAAAAACGTGAAAATTAAGAAATTGAAGGTAAGGAACGTCAAAATGTAGGACAGCCGTACAGCGGGACACGATTGTGTAAGATTGAAAAACCTGAAGAATCAAAGACAGTTTGATCTTTGCATGTCACTTTGATATCTGATGGGCACAGAACACAACAAGAGCGAGAGAACATGGCACAATCAAAGTACAACAGGTCAAAGGAAAAAACAGAACTACAGAGCAGAGAAAATCAAAGGAGCAAACCAAAGAAATACAACAAGCCAAATACAAAATGAAATTATATTTTTTATCACTAACACATATTACTTTAAACTTTCTCCTTGAATGTAAAACAAAGAAAGAAAGCAAAGGAAAAAAATACCAACCGAACTAGTTACGTTATCTACAAGAATGTATTCTCAAAAATAACAAAAGTATACTCGTCTTCTTTGTTATTACTCACTGCGCAAAGTTGATAAAAATAACCGAGATAATGTGCCTTTAGTACAGATTTTTCAGTGAAAATAAAACAACATTTTCTGTATAATTATGCCACACCATGTAGGCAGGATAGTTTTTCTCTAAATGCTTTACTGATTGTAGTACCTAAAGTGATGCTGAAACCAAGGTTTGGGTTTGATCTATGGATGTTTCTGCCATTCACTTTAATATACATACCAGAGATTTTTTAAAAGTAACTGTTCTTTTATTTTGCATGTTTTCTTCCGATAAAAAGCACGCCTATTTTGCACACAATTTTTCTAAGAAAAGGCTCCATCAAAAACCCATTTCTTTTTGCAAGAACGTGACTTTGTGTTTGAACAACTTTCACAATTTCTTATTCAATTATTTTTTTCTAGCCATATTAACGTTTTCACATACATTGAACACTGACGAAGGCAATAACCAGTTTACCAATCAAAATGTACCCTACAACCCTAGTATGGTATGTTGCTTGTAAAAAAAATGTACTTAGAAGCAATCAACATCTAAGAGAGATCTGTAGACTGATAGCACTTCCCACTGACATGATTATTGTCACCGTCCTCCCAACGAGGTACTGATCCTAGTGTCTGAAGACACCAAAGGGAACTCCAGCACGAAAACACGGGCCGATGTTAGCTAGGACATAAACCCGCGTCCGTCCTGTAGTGTTTTATGTCTGATACAAAT
>CM060332.1:23620189-23632759 GCA_030674155.1 Stramonita haemastoma
TTGTAACTGGTTGCATGTGTAGGAATTGGTTGAATGCAAGCGCTTTGATTTGTTTTTGCAAGATATAGCGCTATATAAATTTCATTTATTATTATTATTATTATTATTATTATTATTATTATTATTATTATTATTATTATTGGTAGTAGTAGTAGTAGTAGTAGTAGTAGTAGTAGTAGTAGTAGTAGTAGTAGTAGTAGTAGTAGTAGTGGCGGTGGTAGTAGTAGTAATAGTAGCAGCAGCAGTAGTAATAGTAGCAGCAGCAGCAGCAGCAGCAGCAGCAGCAGCAGCAGCAGTAGTAAGTAGTAGTAGTAGTAGTAGTAGTAGTAGTAGTAGTAGTAGTAGTAGTAGTGGTGGTGGTGGCGGTGGTAGTAGTAGTAATAATAGTAGTAGTAATAGCACAATCATCTAAATTCTGGGTCCCAGACTGTCAAAAAAGCACACTCACTTTCACGTCTTGATGAATTACTTGGGAAATAACAGTTTGTCCTGATTGGGGATATAACTGAGAGAGAGAGAGAGAGAGAGAGAGAGAGAGAGAGAGAGAGAGAGAGAGAGAGAGAGAGAGAGAGACAGACAGACAGACAGACAGACAGACAGACAGACAGACAGACAGACAGACAGACAGAGACAGACAGAGACAGACAGACAGACAGACAGACACAGAGACACAGAGACAGAGACAGAGAGCAATGTCCTGCGATGTTATAAATGGAAAGGGATCGCTGGACCAGGGAACAGTCTTAAGTGACGGGGGCAAAGTCATTTTCTGTAGTTACTGTGCTGGGAGTGAGGGTGAAGGGTGAGGTCAGGGGGCAGGAAGGGGTCAGTGATGGGATGTTGAGAGAAATGAAGGGGTTAGTTGCTCCCTGGGCACTCTGCCTGGCCTAAGATGCAGTCAGTGATATGCTGAGTAGTATTGCTTCGATTGATCGTGGAGCATATTTGTCATTTTCTTGCTTACATAGTTATTTGATCAATTTCTATTGCTGTTTTTTCTTCTTCTATTTCTCTCTTTTCTGTTTTCATTTTTGTCCTTGAACATAGCACTGAGGAGCAAAAAGATGTGGAGCCAGAAATAGTTTGATTTTTTTTTTATTCGTTATTGAAACTATGTTTGCTAGAAGGGATAGATGACTGATTAGAGCCTTGTTCTTGTGATATGATGACTTGGAATCAAACCTTCATCAAGACACCTTGTTTTAAGGAATTTTTCCCTAGAGTTAACATTGGTTCTGACTCCAATTTCTCCAAAAGTTCTTCACATAAGACTAAAAAAAACTGAGTCTTTGCCTCCTTTCAAATGAATAAGACATTGCGTACTGGTAGGAACAAATGTCAAATTAAATAATGCATATGCACGCAGGTGTAGTTTTCCTAAATTGGCGATGCCAGATTTGAAAAATAAAACCTTGGCAAAAAAAAAGGAAACTGTAAGCTTTTGTCATGCTCAGTATTTATCAGAAAAGACATATTGTTAAAAAAGACTGGCTAAAATATATGCAGGCCACCATTATATCCACGTATACTGCTGATGACAATATATTAATTCCCAGGAGCTCAATGGAGGCATTCATAGAAAACCTAAGAGCCAGGAGATCGATTCTTCTTCTTCCTCCTCGAATGCTCAATCAGCAAATTTTGTTGTCTGTCATATGAATGAAAATGCGTCTTGCTGCCATTACGCGCCTGACATGCCAGACCCAGCGTATCCAACTTCAGCATGGCAGGAAATTATCTTTAAGTATTTCTGAAAGAAAGGCAGGAGAATGGACCAGCAATTCTGAAAAAAAGACAAGAAAGAGGTAGCAGGAAGAAAAAATAAGATAAAAAACAAAGAGAGGGATAGAAAAGAGGGAACTCCAAGCACAGAGCTTTCATAAGGTGGTAATGCTATTTATGCTGAAAGTCCCCCAGCGATGTCCAAGATTATTTCTGATCACAAGGCATTGCCTCCTAACAGCTTAATGAATGCCTCCTTAAGCAAATTAAGAGACAGGAGATCGATTGACCTTTCGATTTTTTCCTGACACTCTCGATGACCTCTGCTGCTCTGACCTCTGTCTTCATTTTCATTCTCAGCACGATAACGACCAGAAATAACGTCCCACCGTCATTAAGAACTCTTTATTCACCAGGGTATGCATCTGTGAACAGAGCCGTCAGATGCCATTTCCCAGTCAATTTCCTTATTAACCACCTGAAAATGTTAATGTCTAAACCTATAAAGCCGTAGTTTTCTGAAAAAACATCACAAGTTCATAATTGCTATGAAATGGAGTGATTGCAGTGACTAGGTGAGGCTGTTGATGCATAAAAGAGGCAATGGTATGAGTTAATCTAACAAAGATAAATCAGACATAGTTTATAAGTATTTATTTATTTACTTATTTATTCTTTTATATCGAAGAAAATGGAATAAGCACTCGTGTGCTTTTTTTACATCCAGTCCCCGTGTGTGTGTAGTTTTCAAAATCTTAGTTTATTCACTGCACAAAAGTAAAAAAGTACGCACTGTTTACCCTAACGCATGAAAGAGCACCTGCCGTCAAGGAGAAACACAATGACTTCATATACCTTTCAGCCCATAGCTATCACTCAAGTAAGTGTGGCAAACATCAGTTTTCCTTCATGGGTGAACCGTTTGCCCTGTTATTTTTTTCTCCTCGGAAGCATTTGATGCATTTGCAGTATTTTGCTTTTCAAATCTGTATGCCAGAAGTAAGATAAAAATACAGACTGGAAATTATTTGAAATAATCTATGAAACGATTGATTACTCCCTTCTCATTTTATGTGGAAAGCACATTTTATTGCTAGAGAGATTATTCTTATCGTCCCGAAGTCGAAATGGGACAACCTTAATAATGGATAAAAACAGTCACATAGGTATAACCTCACTATTGGGTTAACCTCAGACCTCTAGCATTGAGGAATGAAAGAGGCAATTATATGAAATAGATCTTATTCAGTTTTATTTTATAGAGTTTACTTTTCATTTGTGTCTGTTTGCTAAAAAAAAAAATCCAAGGGATGGATCAAAAACTTATCTGAAACAAAGCTGCAAAAGTTTTAAGTTAAAGAGATAGTTTTTTTCATTTGCACCAAAATGCTAAATCAATGAGAGAATAACATTGTCAAAATTTCAACAAAAATTCAGTGTAGGCTACAGTGCTACACGTGTTGGTCTCTGATAACAATCTTTTGATTTCCAGTGACTCACCAGGTGGATCCTAAGCAAAGTCAAGAGCCAAAGTACCCATTAACCCTTTAGAACCCTGACAGGGAGAAAAAGAACACCATAAAAACAAAGAGAGGGATAGAAAAGAGGAAATTCCAAGCACAGAGCTTTCAGAAATAGTTGCAATAGTGCTACACATGTTGATCTCTGATCACAATCTTTTGATTTCTAGTGACTCAACCCCTGGATCCTAAGCAAAGCCAAAAGTCCAAGGTAGCCCTTAACCCTTCATGACCCTGACACGCCTGCTGACCTGTGCCGCTCTGACCCCTTCCTTCCTCCTCATTCATCACGTGATAACTACCGGAAATGACGTCCCTCCACCACTTAAAGACTCTCCTTGGACTAAGAAATGGGTCTGTACATAATAACTGTGGAGACCATTCTATTCTTGACTTCCAAATCAACATCTCTGATTGTTAATTGCCACTTCATCTGGAGTGTGCAATAAGGATGGGTTTTCCTGAATGTCATTGAAAATAAGTTAACCCATTAAAATAGTGAAGAGAGGCTTGTTGATGAAAGCAATCAGGAGAAGCTGTGACATGATGAGTGCAACAAGATCAAAGACTATCCCAAATTACAAAATTGTAATCTAAACAATCTGTGAAGAAATAGATTAAAATATGAACTATGAAAGGAGGTGGGATAGCCTGGTGGTTAGAGCACGTGATAAAAGAAATCTGAAGATCGGTGGTCTAGAGGTAACGCATTTGCCCAGAAAGCGAGAAGTCTAGGTTCGATCCCCCATTTGTGCCTGAAACCTTTCTCTCATCCACTAGACCGGGAGTGATGGTATGGCTGCTAGTCTTGCACCTGAGATGATAAACTAAGGTCTCATATGCTACATGAATTCAGCGCACGCAAAAGAACCCACGGCAACGAGAGAGTTGTTCCTTGTAATAACTCTGTAGATTAAAACACTCTTGTAGCGAAATGAATACACATGCAGACTGAAACAGAAAAAAGAATTATTAAGGGTGGAACTGTTCTTGTGGCGAAATGCTCTCTTTGGGAAGAGCCGCCCCCGAATTTCAGGCAGAAAAATCTGTCGAGGATAATGAAATAAGCACTCATGTACTTTTTTTTTTTTTTACATCAAGTCCCCGTGTGTATGCATTTTTGTGAATCTTGTCATCTGTTCTCACCGGCAGATAATTGTTAAATATTAAGAACTCTTAAATATTAAGAGCCCAAGAGAGCAATTAACTCTTTGTGTCCCTGACACACCTTGTTGACCTTTGCAACTCTGACCCCTCCCCCTTTCTTTCATCCTCATTCCCATCACGATAACTCACGGAAATGACGTCCGTCCGCCATCAGAAAAGCCTGCCTCCAACTAGGAAATGGGCCGTGCATAGCAGCAGAGGAGGGCCATTCTCCTCGCGATTTCCTTTTCAAGCCACTAATTGTTAATTCTCACTTCATCAAGACATTGTAAATGAGAGAGCTTTTCCAGACTGTGATGGAGAATGAAGGCCGAGGGATTAAAATCAAAGGGAGAGGATTGTTGATGAGACAAAAATAGACTCAAGCTGTGATGAGGTCGTGAGCCCAGCTAAGTCGAAGGTTATCTATAACATGCTAGTCAAGAGTCTGAGTGACCTCCGAAAGAATCTTAATGTAGGCACCACGTACAAGAGACAGAGCACTTTTCGTTAGGAGGAATACTTTGAAGGTGATTTTGAAATTAAGTACTTTTCAGTACTTTGGGAATATTTTTGCCACTATGATACTGCTGGCAAATCCAGTAGTCTTTTCTAAATGTTAAATGACTTGTTTCATTTTCGTAAAGCTTGTGCATTCAATTTTGTTAGTTTGCACAATGTCGAAACTACCAAAAAAAAAGATACTGCTGATATTAAGCCTAAAATCTAATAGAAAAAAAAAAAAAACTATCCGCTATTGAATTGTTTATAAAACTGCATACACATGGAGACTGGATGTAAAAAGCATATGAGTGCTTATTCAATTATCCTTGAGATAAAAGAAGAAAAAACAGAATGATTAAATAAATAAAATAGGTATTCCTTGGAAAAACCGCTTATCTAAACTAAGTTTAAAAACTGAGGGTTTCTGGTATTAAAAAAAGAACTGCTTGTTTCTGAAACATTGCAATAAGTATGAGAAATAGAGAAGAAGATAAAAGGTATTATCAAAACTGTGTGAATTCCACTTCGATCGTCCTGTTTTACACACTGGTCTCTGCTCACAACAGATCTGATGCCCAGTAGCTCACAGATTAAGGCTCAGGCAAAGCCTAATTCTTCTTCATTACAGAGAAACTAGCCTTAACATGTATATTGACCCCTGCTGCTCTGACTTTTCCCTTCATCTTCATTCTCAGCACGATAACTACCAGACATGACTGACGCCCATCTACTATTATGGATTCACCATCAGCTCTGAAAGATGTGTGTGCAAAACCACGTTGAAGGCCATTTCGCTGTCAATTTAGACACCATCCCAGAGGAAAAATGGGGGAGTTGGAGTCCCCAGGGCGGCTCGTGGCTATATAATTATGGCAACGTTCTGGCGACTCCTGCGACGGTACTGGAACCATTCGTATGGGCGATTGCCTTTCTAATGGACCATTCCAGTGGCGTGGAGATGAGGGGGGGTCTGCTGCATGGGTAACAGCTAGCCCTCCATACTTACATACCCAGGCCTTGCGCTCTAAAGACTAGAGCGCAACTCCATACTCTTCCGAGACTGATGGGTGCCTACTACTACTACTACTACTACTACTACTACTACTACTACTACTACTACTACTACTACTACTACTGCTGCTGCTGCTGCTGCTGCTGCTGCTGCTGCTGCTGCTGCTACTACTACTACTACTACTATTGTTCATCTTTCAAGTGAAGTTAACTCAACTGTCTCCATCGCCACTGTCGTCGGTAGGAACTTCACGCAATGCTACCAGGGTTGGCTATTTCTCTCTGCTTCTTCTGAGTTCTGCAATGCCCTGTAGTCCTCCTAGACCAATGATTTCAGTGATGTTGGCAATGTAGTATATTGTTTATAAACTAGCTCAAATTGATAGTTTTCAATTCATCGAGGCCGTGTACTGAGGGTGAGCTGTTGTTGTTGTTTTTTAGAAAGAAACACAGAACTAAGATAAACAGATTGATTAAAACGATGTGGCGAGGCTTGTTGATGCAGATAAAAATATGAGATGAGAGACGTAGGAAATCAAAATATTTGGAACGACGTAGAAAGAGTAGAACGCAAGAAAAAGAAGAATGCAAAAGGAGAAGGAAAGAATACAAAAAAAAGAATAAAACGCAAACAAGGAGAAGAAGAGGATGCAAAGAATAAGAAAAATGTAAAGATACAGAGAAAAAGAAAAAAAAAGCAAAGAATGTAAAGAAAAAGAGAGCAAAGAAGAAGAATCTAAAAGAAGGAGATGAGAACGCAAAGAAGACTATTATGATGATAACAAAGAGAAGAATGCAATAAGAAATGATGCAGAAAAGAAAAATGCAAAGAAGAAGAATGCATACAAGAGGAAATAAATACCACGAGAAAAAAGGTAAGAGGAAAGAAACAAATAAAGAAGAAGGCGAAGGAGAAGAGAAAAAAGGAACACGAACAAAAATAAAAAGACGGAGACAAATAAGTATGCTAAGAAAACAAGCCTAATACATGCAGAAAATGCAAGAAGAGAAAAAAATGCAAACAAGACAAAAATTATTTTTTAAAAAGAATGCAAAGAGGAATGCACAGAGCTCTAGAGGAATGCAAAAATGCAAAGATAAAAAATGAAAAAAGGAACTGGGCAAAAAATATTGCAAAGAAGAAGAATGTAAAGAGGAAGAATTCAAAGAAGAATGCAATGACGAATCCACAGAAAATGCAAAGGATAAGAAGAAGAAGAAGAAGAAGAAGAAGAAGAAGAAAAAGAAGAAGAAGAAGAAGAAGAAGAAGAAGAAGAAGAAGAATTAAAAAAAAAAGAACATTGCTAAAACAAAAAAGAGGAAGTAAAGCAGCAAGGAAACAAACAAACAAACAAACAAACACATAAACAAAACAAAGACCCAGCCAAACAAAAGCAAGAAGACAAAACTATAGCAGAACAAGGAAGAAAAGCTAATAAGTTTTGGTGAGAAGAAAAGAGAGGGATAGAGAACGAAAAATCTTGAGAAAATATTTTGAAAAAGCACCCATGGCTAACAAACTAATTACGCAGATTTCCCCTCGTCAATTTGAAAAGAAATAAGAAAAGGAAAGGGGAATGAAAGAAAAACATTATTTTATTTATTTACTCTTTTATTTATTCATTTTTTTAGAGAAAAAAATAAGTAATGTACAAGGTTCTTACATCACTCAAACAATATAACTTGCCTCATTATAAATGCCTTTTTTGGTTTTCTCCTTCTAGCATTTATTTTTGTTGTTTCTTCTTATTCCATCTCTCTCTGTCTCTGTCTCTGTCTCTGTCTCTGTCTCTGTCTCTCTCTCTCTCTCTCTCTCTCTCTCTCTCTCTCTCTCTCTCTCTCTCTATATATATATATATATATATATAGTCTATTCTCACCAAGTGTGAATAGACTTCAAATTCAAACAACAACAACAACAACACACACACACACACACACACACACACACACACACACACACACACACACACACACACACACACACACACACACACACGCATACACACACACCACACACACACACACACACACACACACACACACACACACACACACACACACACACACACACACACACACAAACACACACGCATACACACACACATAAACACACAAACACACAAACACACACACACACACGCTTACTCAGCATAACCTCTTACCTTTCAGCCATACTAGCTCAGCTTTTCCTGTTCTCAATTTCTGTTTTAATAGAAGCAATACTCTATCATCAATATGTATAGAGGTTGTGCTACGGTCTATCCTTTTCTTCTGTCTTATTTTTTACATCAATCTTTACGGCCAATTGGCTGGAAGACGTTCTATGGCTCGTTGTTTTTGCATCCGTGTGAGTTTTTAAAAAAAAACTATTTCTCATCATACTGAATGATAATGTTTAAAAAACAACATGAATTCTCCCTGTCTCTGTCTGTATATCTGTGTGTTTCTGTATCTGTGTGTCTGTGTGTCTGTCTCTTTCCTTGTCTCTGCCTGTGTCTGTCTGTCTGTCTCTCTGCTGTCTCTGTCTCCCTCCCTCCCTTCATCCCTCCATCCCTCTCTCTCTCTCTCCCCCCCCCCCCTCTCCTCTCTATCTCTCTAGCTCTTCCCCCTCTCTATCTCTCTCTTTCTCTCTATCTCTAGCTCTCCCTCTTTCTCTTTAGCTTCCTCTCTGTCTCCCTGTCTTTGTCTGTCTGTCTGTCTGTCTGTCTGTCTGTCTGTCTGTCTGTCTGTCTGTCTGTCTGTCTGTCTGTCTGTCTCTCTCCTCTCTCTCTCTCTCTCTCTCTCTCTCTCTCTCTCCATGGGGCGGATAGCCTAGTGGTCAGAACATTGCGCTGGTAATTTGACGATCCAGGTTCGAGTCCGGTCGAGGAGATTTTTTCTCCTGGAGTTAACATCAGCGCTGACTCCACTTTCCCCAAAAGTCCTTCGGATGAGACTTTAAACCGAGGCCCCGTGTGCGAACGCATGCAGAACATCTTGCGCACACGTTAAATCCTGTTCCGCTTTTCGTAAGAGTAGGCCATCGTGTGCCGGTGGGAACAGATGACATTTACAAAAGTGCATACACACGGGGACTGGATGTAAAAAAGCACAAGTTTGCTTATTCCATTATCCTCGATATAAAAGAATAAATCAAATCAAATCAAATCAAATCAATCAATCAAATCAAATCTCTCTCTGTCTCTGTCTCTGTCTCTGTCTCTGTCTCTGTCTCTGTCTCTCTCTCTCTCTCTCTCTCTCTCTCTCCTCCCCTCCCCCTCCCCCCCCCCCTCTCTCTCTCCTCTTTCCCTCTTTCTTTCTCCGTCCCTCTTTCCCACCTTCTGTCTGCTTGTCCTCTGTCCGTCCCTCCTCTTTGACAAACTAGTGCAAAGGTCTACCCTTCAGATCATCAAAATCCATTTGGGTGCACTCCATCCAGACTTGATTATCAGACAGCCCAGCCGAAAAAGAGAGGTCTTCATTTCTATGGATAGGGCCAGAAGAGATTGGATCTTCCACCTTCGCCAGTGCACTGGGAATGATAGGGAATCGTTTGGAATGAAAAAGGTGTTTGGTTTTATAGTGTGTCGCTTTTTCTGTGTCTTTTGGGATGTATTCAGTAGTGTGTATAATTCGGTTGTTGAACTTTTCTTTATAAGATGTTTCGATTACAGCAATGTTTGTGTGTATATTTTTAGTCAAGTTATGTAGAGTGCATTGCTGGGTAAACATAAAGTCAAGGAAATGTGTGTGTGGGGGGTGGGTGGGTTGTGTGTGTGTGTGTGTGTGTGTGTGTGTGTGTGTGTGTGTGTGTGTGTGTGTGTATGTGTGTGTGTGTGTGTGTGTGTGTGTGTGTGTGTGTGTGTGTTGTTTTTTTGTGTCTGTATGTGTGTGGTATGAAAACTTTTCAAACTTCCACTTTTTTCTAATGGTATTCCAGGAAAATCTCACTTTTTCTTACAATATATCTGCATTTTTGTATGTAAATAATTTTAGCTTTTTTTTCCCCTCGTAGTTTACAAAAACTGTATAAAAATGTAGAATAGACATGCGCAGATCCGCCGTATCGTGTATACTTCCGGCCGCCATGCTGCCTTTCTCATTCACCATTTCACTATTTTTAAAAATAGCAATATGAAATCCATTTTGTGTAGGCATCATGTTTTATTGTCATCTAGCTTAGCATGACAATTTTTTGTTATTTACAATGCTGAAAAGCTATTTTTAAGAACAAGACGAAGCTAGATGCTAGCGTTGAGTGAAAAGAAAATAATTGAAAAGGATGCACTGATATGTGATGATGATGTGAACGTAGTGAAAAAAGAAAATGAACCATCCTCGACACGAAATCTTATCAGGCACCTAAAGATCTTGACATGAGGCAGTGTCCATTCCCCAAGCAGAATTGGAGGAAAAGAATGCCCACAATTTTACATTCTGGTAAACTGGTGGATCGGTGGTCTAGGTGGTCACGCGCCTTGCCTAGAAAGCAAAAAGTCCGGGTCGGAGTGTGCGGGGTTCGTACCCCGTTTGGACCCAAAACTTTTCCCCCATCCATTAGACCCTGAGTGGTGGTCTGGGCGCTAGTCTTTCGGATGAGACGATAAACCGAGGTCCCGTGTGTTACACATCACTATTTAGCGCACGTAAAAGAACCCACGGCAACAAAGGGGTTGTCCCTGGCAAAAATTCTGTAGAAAGAAGCCACTCTGATAGGGAAACAAATACACTTGCATGCAGAAAAAGAAAAAAAAAAAAAAAAAAAAATGGGTAGGCGCTGCACATGTGGCGACGCGCTCTCCCCGGGGAGAGCAGCCCGAATTTCACGCAGAGAAATGTGCGTGACATAAAGTGGTACAAAATACAAAATACAAAAAATACACCATAGAATTTCACTCAAACATCCATCTCCAATGGCAAGTGCTATTATAAGTTTCTGAATAAAGTTGAAATGTTCCACAGTTAAAATTTTGAAGGTTTTAGAAAGTACCGTCTTCTTTCAGTGTGATAAAAGTATGATAGGTTTCTAGTATAGTAAGATTGCAAAAAATATGTTAAGAAACGTTACCATAATCATGTTATGGATTTTGCTTGTGTTTTGACAACAGTTTCTTTTACAATAATGAAAAGTTCAGTTAAATCAATTGTATATGTTACACCAGCTGTAAGAAAAGTATTGGTTAATGTCTTAAAACGGACATGCTTTGTTTTTTTCAATGTATTAAATATATAAAAACCAATACACCTTGGTATAAAGTGTGAAATCAGTCACACATGTACTTACCCAAAACCATTAGCTTTCAATGAATACATTTTTTTTATTCAAAATTTTTTTTTCAATGCTTTTCAAACTTCATATATCTCTCTTATTGACCCACGAGAAAGACTCCCCCCCCCCCTTCCCACACACACCCACACACGCACACACTCGTTTTTGCATTTCTGCTTTTTAATATACCCATCTCCATCCCGTTTAAAAGGACAATAAGAGAGACACTTTAGCCGAGTGATTGAATTTCAATCCCATGGGTCCATGAAGCTGTTGACTCGAACTTCAGCAACGTCTGGGGACCTGGGCTAAAGATGGAAATTTTGTACGTTCTTCCAGATAAACTTTATTATGCAGACCTGCCAGTACCTCAACTCCTATCGTGGAAAATACGCCGGCAGAAGATTAAAATCATGCACGTTAACGATCCAGTTTTTCATGTCAGGGTTCTAAAGGTTACGGAAACAGGGACATATTCAGCATACATCCCCGAAGTCGGAATGCGGCTACCTTTACAGTGGGCAAAAGAAACGGTTGCGTTTGCAAAGTCTCACCATTGGTGAACCTCGAAGCTATAGCCGATGAATGCAAACAAGGAGCAATACTGTGCCTTCAAGCCTACCAGACTGTACCGCAGGGAACCTTTCTCTCTTATTACATACACGCAAGCAAGCGTGCAAGCAAGCGCACACACACACACGCACGCACGCACGCAGGCATACACACACACGCACGCCCATACGCAGGCACACACGCACACGCACACGCACACACACACACACACACACACACACACACACACACACACACACACACACACACACACAACACACACACACACACGGACACACACACATGTGATCGATCTATCTATCTATCTATCTATCTATCTATCTATCTATCTATCTATCTATCTATCTATCTATCTATCTATCTATCTATCTATCTATATATCTATATCTATATATCTATATACATATACATATACATATATATATACCTATTTCTGTATGTATACATATATGTAATATGTATTTATTGGTCCTGCTCCAAAACGACTTCAGGTCGCCCGTTCCTAATTCTCCATTCTGTTTAAAAGACATTTCTTACCATACTTAATAATATATAGTTGATGTCGGAAAATGATCAACTCTCTCTCACTCTCTCTCTCTCTCTCTCTCTCTCCTTCTCTCTCTCTCTCCTCTCTCTCTCCCGCTCTCGCTCTCGCTCTCGCTCTCCACTCCAAAAATAACCACGAAAAACACAAAACAAAAAACAAACCCAACAAAAACAAAAAAGCACAAAAAAAGTGCTTATTCCATTATCCTCGATATAAAAGATAAATCAAATCAAATCAAATCAAATCAAAACTCTTCCCCTCATTCTCTGTCTATCTGTTTGTCTTTGTCTGTTCTG
>CM060332.1:23635359-23637859 GCA_030674155.1 Stramonita haemastoma
GTACAACTTAGAAACATCAGAATGCAGGGGGTATTCCCTTTATGACTTGATGCTGAGCCTGCTACCAATACCCTACTTGAAATCACATCTTTCGGTGCCAGAGACTTTCCTATGCTTAATTTGCATACTTTTCGAAGAAAAAAATCAGTTTCAAAGCATAAGAAAATATCTACAGTCATCATTTTGCAATAATCTATTCATAACTCTATACAGAACACACCCTTCTGTTGAAAAATACAAACGAATTATGATACTAGTTCTAAACATTGCAAAAAATGGTGTAGTTCAACTTCCAAGATCTTCTCAGAAATCAAACCAATCAGTAAAACATTAAGGGCCTGTGGTACAACTCTTCTCGATGGTGTATTGAACAGTAAAAGAAAATCACTGGTTATTTTATCACACATGTCCTGACTCCTTCAAAGACAGGTCTGTAAAGTGTACTGTTAAAACAGACCTTGGGATGAAAGAGAAGCCAAAGTTGCCCCAAACTTTGGAAAACTGGCTCTCACGATCTTTCCTACAAAGTGTGTCCCTTTTGAACTTACAACTAAGTCCATCGTATTTCTAGCAACACGACAGAGAAATGTCGCTCTTTTGACAGCACAAATCTTACGTTTGCAGAAAGTATGCGTGTTTTAAGAGATCAAAAGGTTTGACATTTTGTGAGAAAGGTGGAAACAGAGAATTGAGAATTCTTTGCTGAAAAGAACTTTGCTTCAGAGACCAAAGGATTCAAGTTTATCTGTCAAGTTTCCAGTCCTGCCATTTAAAATGCCTGTTACCGATAGTTTACTAGCAGACACGAATATGCCTTTTTGAAAATTTACTTTTCAAAGGCTTCGTATCGCTTTCATTGACATTTCTTTGTGTTTGTTTCTGTGTAGAACCTAGTATTAGAATTTAAACTACCTTTTGATAGTTACAGCAATGCTAACTTTTTTGGCTAACACTTTTGTATTTCTTTTTGCGCATCACCACCATCATTACCAGCACTTTCACTACCTCTATCTATCTACATGAGCATCGTTATCATATTTATCAATCATCATCATCATCATCATCATCATCATCATCATCATCATCATCATCATCATCATCATCATCATCATCATCGTCGACGTCGTCACCATCACCTTGTTGTTTTTGTTGTTGCTGTTGTTGTTGTTGTTGTTGTTGTTGTTGTTGTTCCTCCTCCTCCTCCTCCTCCTCCTCCTCCTCCTCCTCCTCCTCCTCCTCCTCCTCTTCTTCTTCTTCTTCTTCTTCTTCTTCTTCTTCTTCTTCTTCTTCTTCTTCTTCTTCTTCTTCTTCTTTCTCTTGTTGTTGTTGTTGTTGTTGTTGTTGTTGTTGTTGTTGTTGTTCTTCTTCTTCTTCTTCTTCTTCTTCTTCTTCTTCTTTCTTCTTCTTCTTCTTCTTCTTCTTCTTCTTCTTCTTCTTCTTCTTCTCGTTCTTCTTCCTCTTTCCTTGCTCTTATCTCTGTTACTCTATTTTTTAAAAACATGGTTTATGATTGTTGCCTCTGCCTTAAAGCAACAGCCCTCTATAGGCACTCAAGAAGTTGGCAATTCAATTCCCAGGACGTTTAAGATCAAACCTGATGTTTCATCGCTCGTCTCTGCTTCCTATCAGTACAGTCTAGTGTTCAATAGAGCCACAGCCCCCAAAAAAACAACCTTACCCCACCCCCTCCTCTTCAAAACCTAATCTCCTGTCCTGATTATCCCCGTTAGCCAAACTGCAAAAAAACCAAAAACACTCTCGGATGTTAGCAAAAAGGAAGCAGGGCTAAAACAAAACAGATGTCTGTGAGTCTCAACCATCCCAGTGTAGCACAGTGGTTAACAAGGAAGTGTCTGTTTTTATGAGCGTGAGGTTAAGTTTGTATTTAAAGGGATGGTCATTTTTCAGGAGGCTGCGTTTCTCTGTCTCTGTCTGTCTGTGTCTGTCTGTCTCTGTCTCTGTCTCTGTCTATCTCTGTCTCTGTCTCTGTCTGTCTGTCTGTCTGTCTGTCTGTTTCTCTCTCTCTCTCTCTCTCTCTCTCCTCTTCTCTCTCTCTCTTCCTCTCTCTCTCTCTCTCTCTCTCTCTCTCTCTCTCTCTCTCTCTCTCTCTCTCTCTCTCTCTCTCTTCATCGCGTTTTCAATTTAAGTAAAACAGCCCAAGGACATTAACTCAAGGGATTGAAGTGTTTTGTGTCTAGCAAATTTCTAAGCATATTCGTTTGTTTACGCCTTTTTTTTTTCTCTTTTATGTTCTACCACAACAATCTATTACAGCAATGGAATAGTTATTCAAGCAGCAATAGTCTTATGACGAAAGGTAACCTTGGTAAGTTTTCCTAATGGGAAATATTTCCTGCCATCTAAAAAAAAGTAATGTTCGTTCCTCAGCCAGAGCTCCAAGATTCATCAATGCTTAGAATTTGTATATGCGATCATTTGTGCTCACCATTAAGGAAGCCACATTCTGAGTTTGGGGCCGATTTCTAAATACGATCCTAGT
>CM060332.1:23649415-23651915 GCA_030674155.1 Stramonita haemastoma
TTTTGTTGTTGTTTTCTTGGATTTGTTTTTTTTATTTTGGTTGTTTTTCTAGTTTTGGGTGGAGGCTCTATGTTTATTAGTTTTTTGTTGATAATGTATTCGTTTGCTATTGTTTATACTTGAAATTAAGAAACATCTATCTTGTGTTGGTTTTATACATTTTTTATTTCAACAACAAAAAATAAAGGACAACTAGATCAAGTCTATAATTCCCTTCATGTGTGGTCGTTTTTATCTGTCTGTGGCTGTCTGCTTTGTCTATGTCTGTCTGTCTGTCTGTCTGTCTGTCTGTCTGTCTGTCTCTCTGTCTGTCTCTCTGTCTGTTTTTTGTCTATCTGTTTTTCTCTGTTTCTGTCTCTGTCTGTCGTTCTGTCGTTCTGTCTGTCTGTCTGTCTGTCTGTCTGTCTGTCTGTCTGTCTGTCTGTCTCTCTGTCTGTTTTTTGTCTATCTGTTTTTCTCTGTCTCTGTCTCTGTCTCTGTCTGTCGTTCTGTCTGTCTGTCTGTCTGTCTGTCTGTCTGTCTGTCTGTCTGTCTGTCTGTCTCTCTCTCTCTCTCTCTCTCTCTCTCTCTCTCTCTCTCTCTCTCTCTCTCTCTCTCTCTCTCTCTCTCTCTCTCTCGCTCGCTCGCTCGCTCGCTCTCTCTCTCTCTCGACAGTAGGTCAGTTATTTCAAAGATAGTTTTAGCCAAAGACATGTATTCACACGGGAGGATATTTCTCATAGATTGTGCCTTCATTCCTCATGATTGGGGTAAGCTGAGTTTTTTGGGGGGATATTAGTGTTTCTACTTCATTTGTTTCATTTGATGTGACATGTTTTAGGCCGAATGGAAAAGTCTGTTGTTTCATTGTCAAAGCCTTACATTAATTTCCTCTGTCTATTCTAACTAGCTAGCTCCCCCCCCCTCAAACTCTCTCTCTCTCTCTCTCTCTCTCTCTCTCTCTCTCTCTCTCTCTCTCTCTCTCTCTCTCTCTCTCTCTTTCTCTTTCTCTTTCTGTCTGTCTCTCTGTCTGTCTCTCTGTCTGTCTGTCTCTCTGTATATCTCTCTGTCTCTTTGTCCCTCTCTCTGTCTGTCTCTGTCTGTCTGTCTGTCTCTCTGTCTCTGTCTCTGTCTCTCTGTCTCTGTCTCTGTCTCTGTCTCTCTCCCTCTCTCTCTCTCTCTCTCTCTCTCTCTCTCTTTCTCTTTCTCTTTCTCTCTTTCTCTGTGTCTCATTTGAGAGAGAAGATCAGGGTTTCAGAGATGCTTCAGCCTGAAACAAGGAAGCACGGAATGAGATTTGTGATACATTATCCGTCCATTCCCTTGTGGGGAATGTGTTTCTGAACAAGTTTAGTTGTTTGTTTGGTTGGTTTATTTCTTTGTGTTTGTGGCTTGTTTGTTTGTTTGTGTTTCTGAACAAGTTTAGTTGTTTGTTTGGTTGGTTTATTTCTCTGGTTTGTTGCTTGTTTCTTTTGTTTATTGTACAGGTTTCACTGTTTGTTGGTTTATTTCCTTTTTTTGTTGTTGCTTATTTGTTTGTGTTTCTGAACAGAGCTATTTGTTTGTTGGTTTATGTCTTTTTGTTTGTTACTTGTTTGTTTGTTTGTGTTTTCTGAAGGGGTTTATTTGTTTGTTGGTTGGTTTATTTCTTTGGTTTGTTGCTTTTTTGTTTGTTTATTGGACAGGTTTATTTGTTTGTAGGTTGGTTTATTTCTTTTTTTTTTGCTGCTTACTCGTTTGTGTTTCTGAACAGGTTTCTTTGTTTGTTGGTTAGTTTATTTCTATTTGTTTGCTGCTTGTTTTGTTTGTGTTTCTGAACAGGTGTAATTGTTTGTTTGTTTATTTCTTTTTCTTTGCGGTTTGTTTGTTTCTTTGTTTATTGTACAGGTTTCACTGTTTGTTGCTGTATTTCTTTTTTTGTTTGTTGCTTATCTGTTTGTGTTTCTTAAAAGGTTTATTCATTTGTTGGTTCATTTCTTTTTCTTTGCTGCTTGTTTGTTTCTTTGTTTATTGAACAGGTTTATTTGTTTGTTGGTTGGTTGGTTTATTTCTTTGGTTTGCTGCTTGTTTGTTTGTGTTTCTGAACAAGTTTAGTTGTTTGTTGGTGTATTTCTCTGGTTTGCTGCTTGTTTCTTTGTTTATTGTACAGGTATCACTGTTTGTTGCTTTATTTCTTTTTGTTTGTTTGTTGCTTATTTGTTTGTGTTTCTTAAAAGGTTCATTTGTTTGTTTGTTTATTTCTTTTTCTTTGCCGCTTGTTTGTTTCTTTGTTTATTGAACAGGTTTATTTGTTTGTTGGTTGGTTTATTTCTTTTGTTTGCTGCTTTTTTGTTTGTGTTTTTCTTTGTCTGTGTGAAATCGATTCAGCGGTGTTATTTGAGGTTTTTTTTAAAATGTAATGATAAAAACTGTTGGTCTAACGCAGGAAAAATCCTCTCATTTACTGATTCTGCCTGTTGTCTGTCCCTCTGTCTGTCTGTCTGTCTCTCTCTGTCTCTCTCTCTGTCTCTCTCTCTGTCTC
>CM060332.1:23654415-23656915 GCA_030674155.1 Stramonita haemastoma
TTCATCCAGTAAATCAGTCAGTCAGTTAGTCAAACAGTTAGTTAATGTGGCAGGAAAATGATCAGTCAGTGATAAAGTTAGGTAGGCAGACAGTCATAGATTCGTTAGTTTATTCCATCGTTCAAGGGGCTTATTCAGTCAGACATTTTTTCCTTCCCTGCTTTCCTTCCTTGCTTTCACCATTCTTACGTTCCTTCTCTCCTTTTTCTTTATTTTCATTCATTCAATCATTCATTTATTCACTCAATCAATTTTTATTCATTCATTCACTTATTCGTGCATTTATTCATTCACCCTCTCATTCATTCCCTCCTTTTATTTATTCATTCATTCATGCATTAACTCAGTCATTCATTCACTTACTTATTCATTCACTCATTCACACATTCATTCATTCACCGGTTCATTTATTCGTCTACTCATTCACGCATAATTTTATCCATTCATCCATCCAACTTTTAATTTATTTTGTAGTCATTCTTTGATTCATTTATTTATTAACTTATTGATTTACTTCTTTATTCCTTCATTTACCCACTCACTCCTCAACTCAATCTCCTACTCATTCACTGACTCGCTCAATCATTAATTCACTCATTCATTCAGTCAGTCAGTCACCAATCCATTTGCTCAACCATTTATCCATCCATTCCGTACTTTCTTCATTCACTTCCTCACTCACTCACTCATTCCTTTTTTTCTAAATTTATTTATTCTTTTATATCTAGGACAATGGAATTAGCACTCATGTGCTTTTTTTACATTCAGTCCCCGCGTGTATGCAAGTTTTTTTTTAAATCTTGTCATCTGTTCCCAACTGGCACACAATAGCCTACTCTTACAAAAAAAAGCGGAACAGGATTTAGTCCTTCATTCAGTTATCAAACTGATTGATGAAGAAGCAGCTCTGAGATGGCTTAGGCCCATTTTTAAAGTTTTTTTTGGTTAGTCCTGGGTTCTCGTTGTTGAGGGCAGACGATTGATCTGCTTTAGGTCTGAGAGTAAAAAGATTAGTGTCGGGATTCTACCCAGGGTTTCCCTTTCTCTTTGTGGCCGATCAATTGTCTGGATGTAGAATGAAGTCCTACTACGACTTCGGAGTCGTCACCCTATGTCTGTTGTAGTTTATCAGATTTAGGAGAGACTGTGAAGTATGGGTGGCTTATTGCGTCGAAAGGTTAGGTAGTGAGGTGGGAGGGGGGGGGGGGGGGGGCGTTGTTTTTTTATGTTGTGGATATGGTTGTGTTTGTAGGGTTAGGTTTGTTTGGCGTTTAGTGTTGTATGTGGTTTTTTTGTTTTGTTTTTTTAAGTAGTGTTCTCGCGCGTGTGAACTAAACGCATAGAAAGTAGGCAAGTACTGCGTGTAATGTTGTATGCCTGCTTGCATTCAATGGACACATATCATACCACATAGGGCACTGTTTATTCTCAATGGACGCACAGGTTTTGTTATTGATTATGCAACAACAGTTGCCATCTAAACAAAAAAAGTTTAAAATATTGTTTCTTTTGA
Organism: Stramonita haemastoma; assembly: GCA_030674155.1. NCBI lineage: Eukaryota > Metazoa > Mollusca > Gastropoda > Neogastropoda > Muricidae > Stramonita > Stramonita haemastoma. The sequence goes on from CM060332.1 coordinate 23,655,929, forward strand.
TAGATTCAATTAAGAGGTAATAGTATCGGGATTCACATTTTTCACTTTAACATACTCAGCTGCTTCAAGATTCACGGATTACTTAAATAGTCTTCTTCATCATCATCGAACGCTCATACAGTAACGATTGTTGTCTGTTATATGAGCAAAAATGCGTCATGCTGCCGTTAAGCACCTGACAAGTCAGGCCAGGCCCAGCGCATTAGACTTCAGCACAAGAGAGATATATTATCTTATTAGTCTTTCTGGGGAAAAAAAAGCAGGAGGGTGGACTCAGCAGGCAGAAAATCGATAAGAAGGAGATGACAGGAAGGAAAGGAACCAAGCAAAAACAGAGAGAGTGATAGACGAGAGGGATATCCTAGTACGAGTGATAGTAGTCACCCATCAGTCTCGGAAGACTATGGAGTTGCGCTCTGGTCTTTAGAGCGCAAAGTCTGGGTAAGTAAGTATGGAGGGCAAGCTGTTACCCATGCAGCAGACCCCCCCTTTCCACGCCGCTGGAATGGTCCATTTGAAAAGCAATCGCCCACACAAATGGTTCCTGTACCGTCGCAGGAGCCACCAGAACGTTGCCATATACAGCCCCGAGCTACCCTGGGACTCCAACTCCCGATTTTTCCTTAGGGATGGTGTCTAAACACAACACCTGTGTGTATGCTGTGGGGTTTTTTAATATAATTTTGTCATCCACTCCTACCGACACACAATGGCCTGCTCTTTTGAAAGACGGAGCGGTGTTTTAACGTGTGCGCAAGATGTTCTGCGTGCGTTCGCACACGGGGCCTCGGTTTATAGTATCATCCGAATGACTAGGTCAGAATTTCCAGAAAGTGGCTATGATATTTATACTGATAGGCCCCCAGCATCCCCATAGGGGATTTTTTTTATAGTACCTCGTGGTTCTTTCGTAGTGACGCAGTTTTATACACACAAACGGCACTGTAAACAATGAAATCAAACATTTCAGTCACAAATACATGTAAG
>CM060332.1:23661915-23664415 GCA_030674155.1 Stramonita haemastoma
AATTTTCAATTGAGCAATAATAACATCACTAACACCATCTTTCTAGTTATACGTATATAGAAAGTATACCATATGGTAAATGTGTTTGTTATACGAAAACAAAGATATTCAAATTTACTCTTTAAAATCAGTTACAACCACACAATGATAAGATACATATAAAAGCATTTACACACACACACACACACACACACACACACACACACACACACACACACACACACACACACACACAGGGAAAAAAGAGAGAGAGAGAGAGAGAGAGAGAGAGAGAGAGAGAGAGAGAGAGAGAGAGAGAGAGAAGAGAGAGAGAGAGAGAGAGAGAGAGAGAGAGAGAGAGAGAGAGTACAGAGAAAGGATGTACATGCATCTTAAAATCTTGGCTGCATACTCTACACAGTCATTCATAAATGCAAAGACCGTCGTCTGTTTTACTTGTGGTCATTTTCGTAATGCTTCCATCAACTTATTAATGTTTTTTTTCTAGTGGAACAAATAGTATTCAATTATGGGAACAAACATCCAAAATAAAGAGCATCTTGGAGTCATGGCAGATTGTCCTGAATCTTTCTATGAGTATTTTGGTTCTACTTCAGCTGCGAGCCGGCTACCCAACCCTACTCCAGCCTTTGTTTGGCTGAAGGGGAGGTAGGCTTTTCCCAGTGCTCTGACCAGCAATGACACAATGACTGACCAACTGACTAAATTCTTACACCATCTTTTGGTATAGTTCAGACCACAGTTATGTTCAATCTAATATGCTTTTTAAAACACAGAAGTTACAAATCGCCGCTAAACTCCAGCCGTGTTATCTTTACAGCCAGAAAGTACAGTACAGAGACCTCAAGTATGTGCAAAACATCAGCATGTAAGTTGTACAAAGTTTACTTTCCTCAGTAAAAAATATGTGCCAGTGGTGTGTGCTCACCACCTAATTTTTTCAGGCACTCAACTTTTTACAAGGCTGCCATAACATACATGGAAAATGGAAGCAATACTGGTTACAGGAAACATTTTAGTAGATCTAAAGTGAAGATGCAACATTTTCTCTACTTTAAAGCAAAAAATATGTAAATGCTACGGGCAAATGCGTTTTCAGTTCACCTTTCATGGAAGTAATATCAACTGGACAGCAGCTTCAAATGTATATTTCAAATTAATGCACATAAAATTAATTTTGACCCTGAAGTAATAAAATAGGGGAAGGGGGAGCAAACAAAGATAAAGGTAAATGCGTAATTTAAACTAGTCTACCGGATACAATGCAAAACTATTAAATTTCACACAAAATGGCTAGTTTGAAAATATGGCTAAGCTACGACATTCAAGTTGTTGTAAGACATGATACAGGCAACAAGCTACACAGATACACCATCCTTCATCTGAAGGTGAGCAATATGGGCAGTGCTTGGTATGGTGGCATACAACTAAACCAAATACACAACTGCCCAGGTAAAGACCAAAATAAGAAATCAAGCCTCCAAAACAAATATTGAAACATCAAATACCAAAAAAACCCATTACTAGAAAAACACATACACGCAAAAGCATCACATAACTCATTCAACAAAGGCCAATGTTAAGTTTGATAGAAAAAATAAGTTTTACTGGGTCACATTTATTGTTACTATGCTTGTTTATTTAGGAAAATAATAGGAAAAGCGATTTAATGGTGGAAGAGAAACCACACAACAAACTCGTGTCCCTTACAGCTGGGGAGCAGTTAAGCCCAATACAGGCAAAGGCTTTAGGAGCAAATCATAACGTTACTACATAAACTATTAATGTCGGGCTACGTTGGAATGTTTATAAGTAGAATTGGTTACACTGCAATTGACAATACCCACATTCTACTGGATACAATAAAAGGAAAAAATCAGCAATAAATTACTTCACTTTGTGCTCATTAATAAAATTAAAAAGTACTGAAACATCGGCTTTTCATAATCTACCAGAAAGTAATAGTAAAATGTTTCCATACAAAATGTCAAATATGTAATGAGGTGGAAAGAGTAAGTGCTTTAAATACAAGACTGACTGTCTACCAGCATTCCTTGCCGAAATGCATTTTCTTTATCAAAGTTTAAAGCACACCAAAAAAATGCAAAAATTCATACAGCTAAGTGTTTCGTACAATTGCTTGTTTAAAGTTTACGACCAGCTAATAAAACGAACCTACACATCCTAAATGTTTCACACAACCCAGGTTTTATGAAAGCACAAAAGTTAGCAAGAAGGGCTGAACAAAACCAAAAATCAAAAACCTGTACCAGCTGCATTATCAGTTATCTACTAGAATACATTTTTTTACAACACTTGGTACTATGAAATTTTGGAATATACACAGACTGAAATAAAAAGTTTAATAATTGCATCAAGTCAAGTCAAAAACACTTTAATCATCCCTGAAGGGCAATTACAATACTGACAAGCATATTGATACGAATCATAATCAAAGACAGGAGAGCTACATTTCATATTTGTTCAGACATTATATAAC
>CM060332.1:23667065-23672065 GCA_030674155.1 Stramonita haemastoma
TTTTTAAATTCACGAGGCCGTGTACGAGGGTGAACTGTTGTTGTTGTTTTTTAGAAAGAAAACACAGAAAAAGAAAACAGATTGATTAAAACGGGGGGGGCGAGGCTTGTTGATGCAGATAAAAAAAATGAATAGAACGTAGGAATAAAAATTTTTTTGGAACACGTAAAAGAGAAACCAAGAAAAAAAAATGAAAAAGGGAGAAGGAAAAAATACAAAAAAAAGAATAAAACCCCAAAAACAAAGGGAGAAGAAAAGAGGGAAAGAATAAAAAAAAATGTAAAGATAAAAGGAAAAAGAAAAAAAAAAGCAAAGAATGTAAAGAAAAAGAGAGAAAGAAAAAATCTAAAAAAAGGAATGAGAACCAAAGAAGACTTTTATGATATAACAAAGAAAGAATCAATAAGAAATGATGCAAAAAAGAAAAATGCAAAGAAGAAGAATCATACAAGGGGAAATAAATACCACGAGAAAAAAAGGAAGAGAAAAGAAACAAAAAAGAAGAAGGCAAGGAGAAGAGAAAAAAGGAAACACGAACAAAATAAAAAAGAGGGGAGACAAAAATATCTAAGAAAAACAAGCCTAAACATGCAGAAAATGCAAGAAGAAAAAAAATGCAAACAAGACAAAAATTATTTTTTAAAAAGAATGCAAAGGGGAATGCCAGAGTCTAGGGGAATGCAAAAATGCAAAGATAAAAAATAAAAAAGGAACTGGCAAAAAATATTGCAAAGAAAAGAATGTAAAAAAGGAAGAATTCAAAGAAAGAATCAATGACGAATCCACAAAAATGCAAAGGATAAGAAGAAGAAAAAGAAAAGAAGAAGAAGAAAAAAAAAGAAGAAAAAGAAGAAAAAAGAAGAAAAAGAAAAATTAAAAAAAAAGAACATTGCAAAAACCCAAAAAAGAGAAAAACAGCAAGGAAACAAACAAACAAACAAACAAACACTAAACAAAACAAAGACCCACCAAACAAAAGCAAGAAGACAAAACTATAGCAAACAAGAAAAAAGCTAAAATTTTGGTGAGAAGAAAAGAGGGATAGAGAACGAAAAATTTTGAGAAAATATTTTGAAAAACACCCAGGGCTACAAACAATTACGCAGATTTTCCCCCCCGTAAATTTTAAAAAGAAAAAGAAAAAAAGGGGGGGGAAAAAAGAAAAACTTATTTTATTTATTTACCTTTTTTTTATTCATTTTTTTAAAAAAAAATAAGTAAATGTACAAGTTCTTACTCACTCAAACAATATAATGCCCTCATTATAAATGCCTTTTTTGGTTTCTCCTTCAAAGCTTTTTATTTTTGGTTGTTTCTTTTATCCCACTCTCTCTTCTCTTCTCTGTCTCTGTCTCTGTCTCTGTCTCTCTCTCTCTCTTCCCCCTCCCTCCCTCTCTCTCTCTCTCTCTCTATATTATATAATATATATATATAGTCTTCTCACCAAGTGTGAATAGATTCAAATTCAACAACAACAACAACAACACACAACACACACACAACACACACACACACACACACACAAAACACACACACACACACAACACACACACACACACACGCAACCCCAACACACACACACACACACACACAACACACACACACACACACACACCACACACACACACCCAACACAAACACCACGCATACACACACACATAAACACACAAACACCAAACACCCCACCACACACACGCTTACTCGCAAACCTCTTACCTTTCACCATACAATCAGCTTTTCCTGTTCTCAATTCTGTTTAATAGAACAATACTCTATCATCAATATTATAGAGTTTGGGCACGGTCTATCCTTTCTTCTGTCTATTTTTTTACATCAATCTTTACGGCCAATTGGCTGGAAAGACGTTCTATGGCTCGTTGTTTTTGCATCCGTTGAGTTTTTAAAAAAAACTATTTCTCATCATACTGAATGAAAAAGTTAAAAAACAACATGAATTCTCCCTGTCCGTCTTAAAACTGGGTTTCTGTATCTGTGGTCTGTGTGTCTGTCTCTTCTTGTCTCTGCCTGTGTCGTCTGTCTGTCCTCTTGCTGTCCTGTCTCCCTCCCTCCCTTCATCCCTCCATCCCTCTCTCTCTCTCCCCCCCCCCCCCTCCTCTCTATCTCTCTACTCTTTCCCCCTCTCTATCCTCCTTTTTTCTTTTATCTCTAGCTCTCCCTCTTTCTCTTAAGCTTCCTCTCTGCTCCCGTTTTTTGTCTGTTGTCTGTCTGTCTGTCTGCTGCCCGTCTGTCTTCTGTCTGTCTGTCTGTCTTCCGTCTGTCCCTCTCTTCTCTCTTCTCCCTCCTCTCCTCTCTCTCTCTCCATGGGGCGATACCTAGTGGTCAACATTGCGTGGTAATTTGACGATCCGGTCGATCCGGTCGGGGAATTTTTTCTCCTGAGTAACATCACGCGGACTCCCTTTCCCCAAAAGTCCTTCGGATGAGACTTTAAACCGAGGCCCCGGTTCGAACGATGCAAACACTTGCGCACACGGAAAATCCTGTTCCCTTTCGTAAGAGTAGGCCATCGGTGCCGGGGGAACAAATGCCCTTTACAAAATGCATACACACGGGACGGATGTAAAAAAGCACAAGTTTGCTTATTCCATTATCCCGATATAAAAAATAAATCAAATCAAATCAAACAAATCAATTTAAACAAATCAATCTCTCTCTGCTCGTCTCTGTCTCTGTCTCTGTCCTGTCTCTGTCCCTCTCTCTCTCCCTCTCTCTCTCTCTCTCCCCCCCTCCCCCCCCCCCCCCTCTCTCTCTCCCTCTTTCCCTCTTTCTTTCTCCGTCCCCTTTCCCACCTTCTGTCTGCTTGTCCTCGTCCGTCCCTCCCCCTTTGACAAACTATGCAAAGGGCTACCCTTCAGATCACAAAATCCTTTTGGGTGCACCCATCCAGACTTGATTATCAACAGCCCACCGAAAAAGAGAGGTCTTCATTTCATGGATAGGGCCAGAGAGATTGGATCTTCCACCTTCGCCAGTTGCACTGGGAAATAGGGAATCGTTTGGAATGAAAAAGTGTTTTGTTTATAGTGTGTCGCTTTTTTTTTGTGCTTTTGGGATGTATTCAGTAGTGTGTATAATTCGGTTGTTGAACTTTTCTTTATAAATGTTTCGTTACACAAGTTTGTGTGATTTTTTAGTCAGTTATGGGAAGTGCATTGCTGGGTAAACATAAAGTCAAGGAAATTTGTGTGGGGGGTGGGTGGGTTTGTGTGTGTGTGTTTTGGTGTGTGGGTGTGTTGTGTGTGTGTGTGTGTGGTGTTATGTGTTGTGGTGTGTGTGTGTGTGTGTTGGTGGTGTGTGTTTATTTTGTGTCTGTATGTTTGTGGTATGAAAACTTTTTAAACTCCACTTTTTTTTTAATGGATTTTTCCCGGAAAATCTCACTTTTTCTTACAATATATCGGCTTTTTTGTATTAAATATTTTAGCTTTTTTCCCCTCGTAGTTTACAAAAACTGTATAAAAATGTAGAATGACATGCGCAGATCCGCCGTATCGTGTATACTTCCGGCCGCCAAGCTGCCTTTTCTCATTCACCATTTCACTTTTTTTTAAAAAAGAAAAATGAAATCCATTTTTTGGGAGGCATCATGTTTTATTGTCATCTAGCTTAGCAGACAATTTTTTTGTTATTTACAATCTGAAAAGCTATTTTTAAGAACAAGACGAAGCTAGATGCTAGCGTTGAGTGAAAAGAAAAAATTGAAAAGGAGCACTGATATGTGATGATGATGTGAACGTAGTGAAAAAAGAAAATGAACCATCCTCGACACGAAATCTTATCAGGCACCTAAAGATCTTGACATGAGGCAGTGCCATTCCCCAAGCAGAATTGGAGGAAAAGAATGCCCACAATTTTACATTCTGGTAAACTGGTGGATCGGTGGGTCTAGGTGGTCACGCGCCTTGCCTAGAAAGCAAAAAGCCCCGGGTCGGAGTGTGCGGGTTCGTACCCCGTTTGGACCCCAAAACTTTTCCCCCATCCATTAGACCCTGAGTGGTGGTCTGGGCGCTATTTCTTTCGATGAGACGATAAACCGAGGTCCCGTGTGTTACACATCACTATTTAGCGCACGTAAAAGAACCCACGGCAACAAAGGGGTTTCCCTGGCAAAAATTCTGTAGAAAGAAGCCACTCTGATAGGGAAACAAATACACTTGCATGCAGGAAAAAGAAAAAAAAAAAAAAAAAAAATGGGTAGCGCTGCACAAGTGGCGACGCGCTCTCCCCGGGGAGAGGCAGCCCGAATTTCACGCAGAGAAATGTGCGTGACATAAAGTGGTACAAAATACAAAATACAAAAAAATACACCATAGAATTTCACTCAAACATCCATCTCCAATGGCAAGTGCTATTATAAGTTCTGAATAAAGTTGAAATGTTCCACAGTTAAAATTTTGAAGGTTTAGAAAGTACCGTCTTCTTTCAGTGTGATAAAAGTATGATAGGTTTCTAGTATAGTAAGATTGCAAAAAATATGTTAAGAAACGTTACCATAATCATGTTATGGATTTTGCTTGTGTTTTGACAACAGTTTCTTTTACAATAATGAAAAGTTCAGTTAAATCAATTGTATATGTTACACCATCTGTAAGAAAAGTATTGGTTAATGTCTTAAAACGGACATGCTTTGTTTTTTTCAATGTATTAAATATATAAAAACCAATACACCTTGGTATAAAGTGTGAAATCAGTCACACATGTACTTACCCAAAACCATTAGCTTCAATGAATACATTTTTTATTCAAAATTTTTTTTTTCAATGCTTTTCAAACTTCATATACCTCTCTTATTGACCCACGAGAAAGACTCCCCCCCCCCCTTCCCACACACACCCACACACGCACACACTCGTTTTTGCATTTCTGCTTTTTAATATACCCATCTCCATCCCCGTTTAAAAGGACAATAAGAGAGACACTTTAGCCGAGTGATTGAATTTCAATCCCATGGGTCCATGAAGCTGTTGACTCGAACTTCA
>CM060332.1:23689565-23692065 GCA_030674155.1 Stramonita haemastoma
ACCTAAAGAGGTATGAGCTATGTCATGTTTAGTGTGCCCTATGATACATCGCCTGTAGTAAAAAATAAAACCTCGTTGTAGTCTGCTAACCATTCCTTAATTACTGTACTGAGTTAGGGAGAAAGTTATGCGAAAGCTAGGGATTATAACTAAAAATTTCCGCTGAGCTGTGTGTTATGATTTTATAGGTATTTTTTTCTTGAATTAAGACAAATGTTTAAAATAGATATCAGTTTATCATTCTACTAGCCTGTAGATACAATGTTCAAAAACTCGTTCTCCCTCTTTCAAACGGATAGTAGGCTTTCTTGTATACTGATGGGAACGGATAACAAAATTGTTAGTCAAGTCAAGTCAAGTCGAAAACACTTTAATCATCCCTGAAGGGCAATACAATACTGACAGGCATATTGATACGAATCATAATCAAAAGGGACGAGATAGCTGCTTTTGATATTGTTCAACAGTATGTGATAACTTCAAATAAATATATCACAAACACTCACACACGTAAGCGCGCGCGCACGCACGCACGCCCGCGTGACACAACCACACACACACACACACACACACACACACACACACACACACAACACACACACACACACACAAACAACAAACACACAACACCACAAACACACATAAACCACATGTACACTGAGACTGGAGGTAACAAACGCACATGCCTGTTAGTTCATTACCCCCAAATAACAGAATATTTAATAAATAAAGACAGAAAATAATTACATAGTCTACTCTTTGTTGCTGTATAACTGAAACATTGATGCCATCTTGTTTCTCGCTGACATTGCAACGGTTCAGATTTTAAAACGAACTATAGAGGATAATAGAGATTACTTAGTCAGAGAGAGGAGAGAGAGAAGAGAGAGAGAAAGAGAGAGAGAGAGAGAGAAAGAGAGACAGACAGACAGACAGAAGACAGACAGACAGACAGAGGACAGACAGACAAACAGACAGAGACAAAGAGAGACAGATAGTATCTGTGTGTTTATATATATATATATAATATATATATATATATATATATATATATATATATTATATAGTTATAATAGTGTGTGTGTGTGTGTGTGTGTGTGGTGTGTGCGTGTGCGTGTGTGTGTGTATGTGGTGTGTGTGTGTGTGTGTGTGTGTGTGTGTGTGTGTGTGTGTGTGTGTGTGTGTGTGGTGTGTGTACTCATGCAAATATCGTATGGGATGGCTTATCAAAATGTAGATTTTTTTCGCAACGAGAAAAGAAATGTAGGACTAATGAACCATGTGTGATTGAAATCTCTCTCTCTCTCTCTCTCTCCATCTCTCTCTCCTCTCTCTCTCTCTCTCTCGTCTCTCCTCTCTCTCTCTCTCCTCTCTCCTCTCTCTCTCTCTCTCTCTCCCTCTCTCTCTCTCTCTCTCTCTCTCCTCTCTCTCCTCTCTAACCGACACACTTTTGTAAATTGTGCCTCTATAGTAATCGCTTCCTACTGGCGTAGTCAAACGATCTCGATTGGAATTACTGCCACATGGCCGGGCGTGATCAACCTATAGATATATCCAGAACCGTCGTCATTACCTCCTCCCCTCCCCACCCTCCCCCCCCCCCCCCCCCCCCCCCCCCCCCCCCCCCCCTCCCCCCGACGCATTAAATTTGCTAAAGAATGTTCAAAGCGAAACGAATTGATTAATTAAAATGGAAAAACCCCCGTCGTCATTGACCTCCCCCCCTCCTACCCCCCCCCCCCCCCCCCCCCCCGCCCCCGATTAAATATGATAGAAAATGGTTCAAAACGAACTGATATATTTTGATAATGAAAAAAAACAAGGCCAAAACAAACTGTCTTGACTTATTATTCTTTAGAATTCTTAGATTTATCTAACGGGGACGTCGTCATATCGCAAAGAAGAAATTAAAAACCAAACCCACAACAAATAGAATACCAAACAACCAAAACAAAACAAAAAACCAGAGCAAACCAGAACAAAACAAAAATCCTTACTAGAAATAAGAATGATTAATTAATGTGAAGCAGTTTTCAATGCAAAAATAGGGATGTAACAGCTATATCAGGATAGCAACTACTTTTTTTTTTACTTGCCTTTTTACAAAGTTCATGGCCAAAATGATTCGCCGCCATCACCACCACCACCACCACCACCATCCCCCGCACCAAAAAGAAAGAAAACAAAAAACAACAAACAGCAAAAAGCAACAAACAAAACAAAAAACGTCTACCTTTTGAGGCTTAGATTTCAGATATTAGGCATATATCTAGTTGTTAACAAAGAGAAATCGAAATTAAGTATAGCATTTGTAAACATTTATAAATTCCTTTCTCTGGAGAAGTGTCTTTTAACAACCAAACCACACACACACATACACCACCACCACACACACACAACACACAACACACCACACAACGCACGTCACGCAACGCGCGCACAGCGCACACACATACACACACACATACATTTGCGCGTGCCAAACACTTTTCTCCAGACT
>CM060332.1:23722065-23742065 GCA_030674155.1 Stramonita haemastoma
TTGCGTCGAAAGGTTTGGTAGTGGAGGGTTTGGGTTTTTTTTTAGGGAGGCGTTTTTTTTATTATTGTGTGGGTATGGTTTGTGTTTGTAGGGTTAGGTTTGTTTGGAGTTTAAGGTAGTATGGTTGTTTTTTGTTTTGTTTTTTTTGCTTTGTTTTTTTAAAGTAGCATTCTCGTGCGTGCGAACTAAACGCATAGAAAATAGGCAAGTTTCATGTAAAATGCTTTTATGAAAAGAAAAGAACTAACTACAAACAAATAAACAAACAGAGTACACCCTAATCATTTAAAGTATAAAAAAAATAATAACTTATTTCACTTGCTTTTTGAAAACGCTGTTGTTTATAGTAATAATCACTGGAAATTCTGATCCTCTGAAGTCGGAGTATGGCTGTCTATACTGTGAAAAATATACGTGTGCTTTTCATTCTGTGTGCAATTTCAATCTTGCGGTGATTCCTAGGTGAGATGAGTGAATCAGAGTGCAGATTCTGCGTGACCCAAAGAGTGTTAAGCTGGGGAACGCACAACGACAACAGCTGGCAATTTGGTGTTCACAAACAACATAAAGACAGAGCTGGTCTGCCATACAGAAAGGCTTTCACTGACTTAAAAAGTTGGGGCCTCTCAGCAAAGTCGTTACAGAACCCAAACATTGTCCGTTATCTCAGCTAGGGTTTCGTGTTATTCGATTAACTACGTTCGGTTTGGGGATGTGATCATCTTGACTTGATGAAACTACTACTACTGCTACAATTTCTTCTCCTTCTTCTACTGGGTTTTTTCTTCTTCTTTTACTATTTCTTCTTCTTCTTTTTCTTCCTCTTCTTCTTCTTCTTCTTCTTCTTCTTCTTTCTTCTTCTTCTTCTTCTTCTTCTTCTTCTTCTTCTTCTTCTTCTTCCTCTTCTTCTTCACATTCTTCTTCTTCTTCTTCTTCTTCTTCTTCTTCTTCTTCTTCTTCTTCTTCTTCTTCTTCTTCTTCTTCTCCTTCTTCTTCTTCTCCTTCGCATTCTTTTTCTTCGCATTTTTCGCATTCTTCGCATTCTTCTTCTTCGCATTCTTCTTCTTCTTTGCAGTCTTCTTCTTCGCATTCTTCTTCTTCGCATTCTTCTTCTTCGCATTTTTCGCAGTCTCCTTTGCATTCGTCTTCTTCACATTCTCGCATTTTTCTTGGCATTCTTCTTCGCATTTTTCTTCTTCGTCGCGTTTCTCTTCTTCTTCCTCGCATTTTTCTTCTTCTTCGCATTCTTCTGGAAATTCCGTTCTATGAGTTTCCTCTTTTCTATCTGTATCTTTCTCTCTGCTTTGTACTCCAGGGCCGTACTAGGCCTTGGTCAGAAGGAGTCACACACATCAGTGTACCAGTTTACTCCAACAGTCTACGGCCATTAGCAATGTGCAAAAAATGCGCGCGCGTGCGCTCGCGAGCGCGTTTGTGTGTGTGTGTGTGTGTGTGTGTGTGTGTGTGTGTGTGTGTGTATGTGTGTGTGTGTGTGTGTGTGTGTGTGTGTGTGTGTGTGTGTGTGTGTGTGTGTGTGTGTGTGCGTGCGTGCGTGTATGTATGTGTATATGTGTGTGTTTTTTTAACATTTTTATTCATTTATTCTTCTATATCGAGAATAATGGAATAAGCAATCATATGCTTTTTTTTTTACATCAAGTCCCCGTGTGTATGCAGTTTTGTAAATGTCATCTGTTGCCACCGGCACACGATGGCCTACTCTTACGAAAAGTAGAACATGATTTAATGTGTGCGCAAGATGTTCTGCGTGCGTTCGCACTCGGGGCCTCAGTTTATAGTCTCATCCGAAAGACTTTTGGGGGAGTGGAATCAGCACTGATGTTAACTCCAGAAGAAAAATCCCCTCGACCAGGAATCGAACCCGGGTCGTCAAATTGCGAGGGCAATGTTCTGACCACTAGGCTATATCCCGTCCCCCCTGTGTGTGTGTGTGTGTGTGTGTGTGTGTGTGTGTGTGTGTGTGTGTGTGTGTGTGTGTGTGTGTGTGTGTGTGTGTGTGTGTGTGTGTAGGGGGGTGGTGGGGGGGTAGGTGGGGGGGGTGGCGGTGGGTGTGTGTGTGTGCGTGTACGTGTGCGCGTGCGCGTGTGTGTTTTTTATTATTTTCATCTTTTATATCGAGGATAATGGAATAAGCACTCGTTGCTTTTTTCTTTTTTTTTTTTACATCAAATCCTCGTGTGTATGCAGTTTTGTAAATCAAGTCATCTGTTCCCACCGGCACACGATGGCCTACTCTTACGAAAAGCGTAATAGGATTTAACGTGTGCGAAAGATGTTCTGCGTGCGATCGCACACTGGGTCTCGGTTTATAGTCTCACCCGAAGGACTAAGTGTGCGCTAAAGGTATTTGAGTACCTCTGTAATTTGTCAGCGAGTTGATTGCATTTGATTGTAAAGAACGGCAGAGAGAGTGAGAGACTAGAGAGTGGGAGACTAGAGAGCGAAAGAGAGAGAGAGAGAGAGAGAGAGAGAGAGAGAGAGAGAGAGAGAAGAGAGAGAGAGAGAGAGAGAGAGAGAGAGACAGAGAGACAGAGAGAGACAGAGAGAGACAGAGAGAGACAGAGAGAGACAGAGAGAGAGACAGAGAGAGAGACAGAGAGAGAGACAGAGAGGGACAGAGAGAGACACAGAGAGAGATACAGAAAAAGAGAGACAGAGAGAGAGACACACACACAGAGAGAAATCAAATCAAATCAAATCACATCAAATCAAAATTTTATTTCCAGAGGGTACATTGAGCTAGCAATAAATGTGCTATTTTTTCATCAAGCCATCTGTCTAGCAACAAAACAAGCACTTACACAAAAAACAGACTAACACAAACGAAGCAGCAAGCAAACAAGCAAAGTACAACCAAGAAAACCCCACCCAAAAAATTTAGCAACGACATTGTTACAACTCATAAAATAAACTCAAAAGGAACAAAAGAAATACAATAATAATAATAATATTAATAATAATAATAATAATAATAATAATAATAGTAACAGTAATAGTAATAATAGTAATAATAGTAATAATAATAATAATAATAATAATAATAATAATAATAATAATAATAATAATAATAGTAATAATAACAATAATAACAACAACAACAACACACACACACTCACAAGTATATATCCGCATGCGCACTTGCACTTGAGTTGGGCTTTTTTTTTAGTCATAGAAAATAAAGTAATCATGAAAGTCAAACAATTATATCAGATTACAATATCATCCATTCTTTGACACTCATACTTTATATAAAAAGAAACAAAAAGAAACAAAATTGAAACAGAAAAAACAGGAACACCACATCCTAAAAATTGATATACAATCTATCAACAAGATTATTCATGTAAATCATAATATTTTAATAAAAGGGGAGACAAAAAATAAAAACAATCACACACACACACACACACACACACACACACACACACACACACACACACACACACACACACACACACACACACACACACACACACACACAGGTTCGCGCGCATGTCAATAAACTTCTAAAGGAAGTATATGCCTAATTTTAAACTAAATCATGTAACGGAACACAAGAGGAATCCATCCACTGTAAGGCATATATTTTGGGAGATACATATTCTAATACTTGAATCAATCTTATGATTATGGTCATAAACATCACGTTCGTAACCATTTCATAATCATGGACATAGTTATTCAGCTTATTTGAAAAGATCATTAATTAAAGTTTACACAAAATCACTAAAACTCGACGCGTGATTATTAAAATAGTACAAAATGTGAATACGAATTTCTCAATATGGATGGTAACATGTTTAGACAACAGGTGACACATTCACAGAGAGAGAGAGACAGACAGACAGAGACAGAGACAGAGAGACAAGGACAGAGACACAGAGAGAGATCACTAACTAGTGACACACAAATCAAATTCCAAAATAGTTATAAGAATGAGCACCTATACATTCTAAATAAAACACATAGTTTATACATAATGTCATGATCAATCTTTGTGAATATCCTATATATTCATAAAAATGAAGATCTACACATTATAACTAGTATACATACTTGCTAAACTTAAAACATTGAAATATCAAAATAATCTACTAAGGCTCAATATCATTCAACTTGCAGAATAAAATTGGAAACATAAAATATGAAAAAAGCCTTCATCAAGATTGAGAGAGAGAGAGAGAGAGAGAGAGAGAGAGAGAGAGAGAGAGAGAGAGAGAGAGAGAGAGAGAGAGAGAGAGAGAGAGAGAGAGAGAGTACATTTTAAGCCAGGTAATGTTGCGTGCATTTTTCAATTGAGCAATAATATCACTAACACTATCTTTCTAGTTCTACAGTATATAGAAAATATACCATGTGGTAAATGTGTTTGTTATACGAAAAAATAAGCTATTAAAATTTACTCTTTAAAATCAATTACAACTACACAATGATAAGAGACATTAAAAAAAATTTACATACACACAGAGGGAGGGAGGGAAGGAGAGGGAGGGAAGGAGAGAGAGAGAGAGAGAGAGAGAGAGAGAGAGAGGAGAGAGAGAGAGAGAGAGAGAGGAGAGAGAGAGAGAGACAGAGACAGAGACAGAGACAGAGACAGAGACAGAGAGACAGAGAGAGAGAGAGAGAGAGAGAGACAGAGACAGAGACAGATATTTCTAAAATCTTCTAAAGGGAACATGCAACATTTTCTTCACTCCTTTCAAGCCAAAAATTATGTAAATGCTTCTGGCAAATGGGTTTTCAGTTCTTTTAAAGGAGCAAATTCAACTAAAAAGTAGTTTCCCATATAATTATATTTCAAAATAATTCACATAAAATAAATTTTGACCCTAAAGTAATAAAATAGGGGAGGGAGCAACAAACAAAGAGGAAGATAACTGCTTATTTTTAAACAGTCTACCAGACACAATGCAAAACTACTAAAAATATCACACAAAATGGATAGTTTGGAAATAATGGCTAAGCTACGACCTTCAGGTTGCTATAAGACATGATACAGGCAACAAGCTACAAACACACACCATCCTTCATCTGAAAGTGAACAATACGAGCAATGCTTGGAAATGTGGTATGCAACTTAATTACACATTTGCCCAGGTAAAGACCAAAAAAACTCCGAGCCTCGAAAACAAATGTTGAAACATCAAATACCAAAAAACACCATTTCTTAAACATGTACACGCAAAAGCACCACCTAACTCATTCAAGAAAGGCCAGTGTTAAGCTTGGACGAAAATGGAGTTTTACTGGGTCACATTTATTGTAACTAGGCTTGTTTATTTTGAAAAAAAATAGGAAAAGCAACTTAATGGTGGAAGAACAACCACACAACAAACTAGTGTCCCTTACAGCTGGGGAGCAGTTAAACCCAATACAGGCAAACGCTTTAGAAGCAAATTATGACGTTACTACAAAAACTATTAATGTCAGGCTATGTTGGAACATTTTATAAGTATAGAGTTGGCTACAATGCCATTGACAACACACATATTCTACCAGATACAATAAAAAGGTAACAGCAAAAAATTACTTCACTCTGTGCTCAGTAATCAAAACGCAAGACTGAAACATCGGCTTTTCATAATCAAGTGCTAGAACGCTATAGTAAATGTTTCCATACAAAATGTTAAAATATGTGATGGAAAAGGAGCTAGGTGGAAAGAGCAAGTGTTTTCAATACAAAACTGACTGTCCACCTACATTCCTTGCTGAAATGCAGTTTTTTAATTAAAGTTTAAAGTACGCAAAAAATCCAGACATTCATACAGCTAAGTATTTCGTATAATTGCTTGTTTAAAGTTTACGACCAGGTAATAAAACAAACCCAAATATGCTGAATTTTCTACTCTCACACAACCCAGGTTTTATGAAAGAACAAAAGCTAGCGAGAAGGATTGAACAAAAACAAAAACCTGTACCATGCTGCATTATCAGTGATCTACTAGAATACATTTTTTACAACATTTGGTACACTGAAATTTTGGAATATTCACGAATTGAAGTAAAGTTTAATACTTGCATCAAGTCGAGTCAAAAAAACTGTAATCATCCCTGAAGGTCAATTACAATACTGACAGGCATATTGATACGATTCATAATCAAAGACAGAGGAGCTACATTTCATATTTGTTTAAACATTAAATGATAGCTACAAATAAAAATGTTACAAACACACACACTCGTACGCGCGCGCGTGCACGCACACACGCAAACACACACATACACACACACCAATGTATGGATACAATATTAAAACCATTGACTAGAAAAGACATATGATCACTATTATATACGCACTTACTCGCACACGTACTCACTCGCACACGCACGTATATATGCATGCACACACACACACACGCCCCCCCCCACATACACACCATCCACACCCTACACAAACAAGCGCACATGCGCGCGCGCGCACACACACACACACACACACACACACACACACACACACACACACACACACACACACACACACACCAATAAATGCAATGTTTTAAAGCCATTGACTAGAAAGATATGAATTTACAAGCAATTAAAAAAAATTAAACCCAAATAAGACATATTTTATGAGTACACAAGCATGTATATGCATGCCTATATGCATTGACTACATTCATAACAGTGGCAATCAGTAATTCAGAAAAGTGTAAACAAAACTTTTTAAAAGACAGTCGGTGTTATTATGAGTTTAGAACTCGGATAGCTACTGGCACAAAGGAATTTTTTTTTCACTCATATACAGAACTAATACGGTAGAAAGGCTGGACAAATTCAAATTAGCTAACAGTAAATCATGCAGTAATTAGCGCTGGTTGATATAAAATCTGTCATTTGTCTGGCCAACCGAAGCCGTTTTTCATGAGGCCTTTAACCTCCCCCCCCCCCCCCTCCCCCAATTTCATTTTTCTCTCTTTTTATGTTTTCATCTCTTTTTCCATCTGTCTCCATTTTTTTCAAATTTACATTGGGCCTCTAAACCTTTTCTCTTTATTTTATTTCCTTTTTTATATTTAAATTAACAAAAACAAAAAAGCTATGATTAATATATTTGCGCTGACAAAATGAAAATCAGACTGCTGGGAGAGATGCAAATAGCTGGGAGTGTTATCACCTGGGCGAGCTACAGTTAAGCAAAAGACAAAGAAATCAGGAAATATGTCACATCGATAACAAACCCACAATCATACAAATACACGTATAACATTAAATGCAAATATTTATCATATCACATTTTGTAGATTAAAGATAAAGGTAAAAGTGTTTCCATAACCTCTATAGTCGTTGGGGAGGGAGGTAACAGAAACCTCAGCTTCTGTAGGGGCCAGAATTGAGGGCAAAGACCCTCTCCTCTACCTCGCTGCTTCATCTATCCTGTCTCTAAAGAGGGCAGGTACCTATTTACAACTAGGTGACTATTGAAACAGAGACGCAAACGGTTACTCATCTGCTTGGTAAACCGTGCTCAATGCTTCTGAACATTAGCTTGGGTGAAGGGAGTGATCTGATCACTGAGCGATAGGTAACCCCAATAAGAGGGGGAAATTTTCACTCAAAGTTTAAGATATATGCCGAATTTTTTTACATATCAAAATACAGCATTTTCCTTTTTAATGTGACATTCCAATACCTCCTACACCTCCAGTCTTTAAAAAAATGGCGAGTTTTTAAAGTCAGTGTTGGTTACAGAAGCAAAGCCAGCTAGCCGTTTCTTTAAACTACACAGACATACAGGAGTTTAACGTCACGTTATTTGGGTAACTGCTATTCTCTACTTCTTGTTGCAACTTTTGGGTAGGCTGCACCTACACTTTGTAAATGCACTAGTGATAAGTAACTAATACAGACCATTCCCTAGATAACCCTGTCACACAAAACCTTTCAAACATGCACGCACACAAACAAACACACCTTAATGGACTGTCTATCCCTGCTTTTTAATAATGCCCCATTTCTGTAATGCATTATCACAGTTTCCCAGCACCTTCCCCAAATCATTATTCATTATTGCATTCTAAAACCAACTCCTACTTCCGTCTTTAAATAAATTCTAAAATGCCCACCTTTCAACCGATTATTATATCATGCACTCTAAACCCATCACCCTCCTGCTTCTGTTTTAGGTACACTTTTTTTTCGAAAAAGTTCCCCACCTCCAACCACCCCTGAAGCTATTCCGAAGTTTGCCTGTCCCCTATCCCCATCTTCTGTCTTTACACCTCTTTCCCCATCACTATACACCAGAACATTATGACACCCCTCCCCCTTCCCAGCATCCTTTTTTGAAAAATTCTTGTGCCCCTCCTCCTACCAACTCCGAATAAATATGCTTAGCCACTGTGTCTGTATATGCCAGTATCCACCTGCCTTTTGTGTCCACAAGTGGAGCCAGGGTTAGTGTCGAGGTTAGTGTTAGAGTTAGTGTTAAAGGTTAATAGCGGGTGAGGGTTGTCTTGTCAGATGGTCGGTCTGAATGTTAGAATTCATGTGGACACAATAGCACGTGGACAACTGGTATACAGGTAAAGACACAATGTTACTTATTAAAACCCGGACCCCTTTATCAAACGTAAACCATCGTGTGCCAGTTGGAACGGATAACCACGTGCACACAGGGACTGTAGATAAAAGCATACGAGTATTCATTTGATTATTCTTGAAATAAATGTATAGGTTTAGGTACGCTTTTTTTGGAAAAAGCTCCCCACCTCCACCCACCCCTGAAGCTATTCCAAAGGTGGCCTGTCCCCTATCCCCATCTTCCCTCTTTACACCTTTTTCCCCAATACTATATACCAGAACATAATAACGTCCCTCCCCCCTTCCCAGCATAAGAAATTGATTGTATGTAGCTCGCAATACTTGATCTATCAAAACTCAAGGCTAGACATTGGACATCTGTGTCCACAAATTTCCAGTTTTTAGCTGTCAAAATATTTCAGGCCTCAGGTATTTTGGAATCCATTAAAAATAGGATTCCCCCCCCCCCCCCAAAAAAAAAAAAAAAAAAAAAAACGTTCTTAAAAGTCTGCCAGCCAGCCCTATATTTGTGTTCCCATTGCTCTAAACGTGTATTCAAACCCCCTACTAAACACGCCTTTCCCTCCCTTCCCTATCCTTCCACCCTGATGTCTTCTCCCACAATTAGCCTCTTCACACACACACACACACACACACACACACACACACACACACACACACACACACACACACACACACAGGCACACACACACGCACACGCACACGGACACACAAACACAAACACAACACACACACACACACACACACACAACACACACACACACACACACACACACACACACACACACACAACACACACACACACACACACACTTTCAATTTATCTCTCTCTCTCTCTCTCTCAACTATACGGAACTAATGTTTTGTGAAATAAATTCTTTAAAAGAAGCCTACAACTACCATTAAAAAATCTGACCGATGTACTTGATACCACACTGGAATGGTATACACTTGGCAAATTAAATTGTTGCACATATTTGCTCACAATAGTCGAAAACTTGTTGCCGATTCTACTCACAAAAAAAATCCTAACTTCCACGCGTCGTTAGAGGTGACCAAAGCAAAGGTTTCACAACAGCCATGAATAATCGCGATGACATTTTCAAATTGATATATATATTTCTAGTATTTTGAAGCAAGTCTGTCGACTTTAGCTGAAATCAAAGCCTAGTATTTTGAAGCAAGTCTGTCGACTTTAGCTGAAATCAAAGCCTAGTATTTTGAAGCAAGTCTGTCGACTTTAGCTGAAATCAAAGCCTAGTATTTTGAAGCAAGTCTGTCGACTTTAGCTGAAATCAAAGCCTAGTATTTTGAAGCAAGTCTGTCGACTTTAGCTGAAATCAAAGCCTAGTATTTTGAAGCAAGTCTGTCGACTTTAGCTGAAATCAAAGCCTAGTATTTTGAAGCAAGTCTGTCGACTTTAGCTGAAATCAAAGCCTAGTATTTTGAAGCAAGTCTGTCGACTTTAGCTGAAATCAAAGCCTAGTATTTTGAAGCAAGTCTGTCGACTTTAGCTGAAATCAAAGCCTACTTCGTTGCCTATTTTCCAAATTCCCTTTTTCTTTAAGGTTTCCGACACTTCACTTCCCAACGACCATTTAGGTTATAGAACACATTAACCTATTTTATAATGACAGTAAAAATTTCTCATTAAAAAAAGCATTAAAAAGCATTGCCGTATAGCATATGAGCCATAAACAGGAGCATAAAAAAATACATGTACAGAAATGGTCCTTTTATTGGCTTTAAAAAAATATGTATTGATTTCTCTAATTTTGCCATTTTTCTTCGGTGGTATTTTGTACACTTTTTCCCCTTGAAATAGACTTCAAAAACACATTTCCAATAGATATTGATCGGCTACTTGTTTGCTACCTTACCATATATGGGGAGTGGGGGCGGGGGGCTGGGGGGGTAAAGGTCTTCTAAGAGTAATCTGAGTAAGTTCTTGAAACGCTTTTTTTTCTCCAAAAAGCAGCATCTTTTTTTTACAACAGAACTCTTAGTGTGAACCGTATCATTAAAAAAAAAAGTGTGTAGCCAAATATTTATGACATATACTTATACAAAGCCATTACATGAATTAATAAACAAATAAATAAATAAAAACAAATAAGTAAGCACATATTCCAGTCTATTATACTTCTGTTTCCAACTTGAAGAGCTTAAATCGGTTTTTTAGGTTTTTGTATCACAGTACCAAGCTTTCAATTATAAATGATAACTAATGAAATTTATTTAGCGCTATATCTTGCAAAGAAAAATCAAAGCGTTTGCACTCAACCCATTTCTAGTCATATAACCAATAGCAATCAATAGTCCCACAAATCCAAATTTGCAGCACACACACACACGTACACAAACACACACGCACACACACACGCGCGCACACACACAACACACCACACACGCGCACACACACACCACACACACACACAGCGCGCGCACACACACACACACACACAACACACACACACACATATACACACACACGTTTAACACTTTGGTAGGGTTATGGGATTTCAGCTGTTGAAGGAGGGACACTTATGAAATAAAGTATGAAGGAAAAAATCTTAGGTTTGAAATACATATAATATTTAACAACTATCTGCAATACCAAGTTTTCGATTGTTTGGATGGATTTTAAACACACACAAAAAAAACTACAAGCATTCAAAGTAGTAAAATTCTGAATGCATGTCTTTTGTAATAAACTTGCACAGAGGATATTAGCTTATTAAAAGGAAGTTTTTTTACAATATGAAGTTCCATCGTTACCAAACAAATTCTGCAAGACTGTTTCATGGAACTATATAATTCATCTGTTAAAAATTCGAAACACGAACATTCACCAATCTTCTGAGGTCATATACTTTTAATAAATTAACTTGAGAATATAATGTATGATAATTGTGTTTCCGATTATATATTTCAAATCAGTCTATATTTTGAAACATTTTTACAGTAATTTTTTTTAAAACAATAGTAAAATGGTTTAAGCATTTTTTTTCTGCTCAGCCCAGTGAAACAAGACATTAAAATATGCACAAGTTGGGAAAGCGTTCTGCTATAGAAAAATCTGAGCTTAAATACAAAGTTTTCTTTAAAGCTAGTCGCACATAATATTTTACACAAAAAATTGAAAAAACTAAGAGTTCGACCACATAGAACATTATGTACGCCTAGTTCTAAATCTCAACACACCATTTTTAATATTTATACTTTACATGCATGAGACAAACCAAGTAATTGAACGTGGACTTAATTGGCAAATGCCACAGTTAAGTGTACATAAAATAATGATACATTTTCTAAAGCTGCTTTATACGAGTTTTATTCAACTTACGATAATAATATAGTGTTGCATCCTACAATAAATCACTGCATCCTGTCTTAACTTGCACAACAGATACCGTTTCTTTTCACTTCTTGGGGACTTAACAGAACTGTACAAGCTTACGCACTGAGTTTCTGTGAAAAAAGTACCAAACTTTACACCACATAAATCAACAGATGTATGTGTCTTAGAAATCCTAGATTCAGAAACGAGTTTACTGGTGGGGTTTTTTCATTTAAAGATTGAAGTTATTCTGTACGCCCCTATCTCATAAAACGTGGTAAATTCGAAACTTTGGAAAATAAAGTCAACATTTCTGCTGAAATGTTGCAAAACACATCACTTAAATTATTAATACCAGTTCTACACAATTTTTAGAAAAGAAATACGCCAGGGATGGGATGATCCCAACAAAAACAAACCCTTCACGCAGTGGTCAAGATGAGAAAAGGAGTATGTTGATGTAGAGTATGATGTATGCAGTTCAACGTCAAAAGTTATGAAGTGTTGAATCAGTACCATGATCAGACAATTTAGTCTTTGGCATAACCCCAGTCTTCACTGTAGCAGGTCTTCAACCTCCAACTCCTGAAAACAGATGAGATTGAAAAAGTAAAAATGGAGGAAAAAGGGGGCCAAGGGTTTGGGGGGAGGGGGGGGAAAGAAGAGGGGATGGGACAAAGAGGGGAAGGAAAGAGGGGGGAGGAAGAGTGATGACAGCGACAGGAAACAGGCGGGAGAGAGAGAGAGAGGATAAGAGAGAGAGAGAGAGAGAGAGAGAGAGAGAGAGAGAGAGAGAGAGAGAGAGAGAGAGAGAGAGAGAGAGAGAGAGAGAGACAGACAGACAGACAGACAGACAGACAGACAGACAGACAGACAGACAGACAGACAGACAGACAGACAGACAGAGAACAGACGAGACAGACAGACAGACAGAGAGAGACAAAGAGACAGACAGAGACAGACAGAGCAAAAAGACGAGAGAGAAGAGGCAGAGAGAGACAGAGAGAGAGAGAGAGAGAGAGAGTAGAGAGAGAGAAAGAGAGAGAAGAGAGAGAGAGAAGAGAAGAGAGAGAGAGAGAGAAGAGAGAAAGAGAGAGAGAGAGAAAGAGAGAGAGAGAAGAGAGAGAGAAAAAGATAGAGAGAGGAGAGAGAGAGAGAGAGAGAGAAGGAAGCAAGATTTGTTCAGCGAATTAAAACTGATCTAAAAATACAAAAGTTGGATTCCTATTCAGCAACGGAAAACCTCATATCTGTAATCAACATTACTAAAAATCTGATACCATTATCTCAACTACCAATCGAACAATACACTTTGAAGTAGTATCAATTTATAACTGCCTTCTCATAATAAAAAAAATCCAACAAAATCTTCATCTAAAGTATGTCATTTGGTGTTAATGCCTTTAATTAAAAATGAAAACTTATAACCATTCTCCTAACACACTGTCACAATTCCTCTAGAGCTGTTAATTGGTTTTAGGACAAGTTGCCTTACATTTTCAAAGATTTCTCTCCTTTTAACACAGTTACTAAAATTATCTCCACACTCAACATACTGATTATCTCTCTACCATCTCTACCATTTTAACAGAAACCTACTCATTTTCACATTGCATAAATGACTTTTCTTAAAAAAGTCGAGTATGAGAAACAGCGTTTTCTCACCTGTATATTTTCAGAGGCACTCTAGTTTACCCCCCCCCCCTATCATGCAGGCACTCGCAGCGTCAGTGATAGCGACAAACTATTGACACACTCTTCAACACAGCACTCAAGTCTGTTCTAGATGAAATGTAGGTCCTGGGAAGGTCTCCACTGGCGGTCAGGTCTTTTCTCTGGATGAACATGGAACAGTGCCTGGCGATAGTCGACTTCGGCGGCACTCTCCCGGTTCCAAGGTACCTGGTAAAACAGATGTACATCGCAACGTGAATACGTAATAACAACAGAAATAGAGAAAAGTGGGCAAAAGTAATGATAAAAGAAACAGATTAATAATCAAGATCATAACAGATAAGTAATGTGAGGGGAGAGTAAGAAATAATGGTGAATAATAATAAGTTTTTATGTTTGATGTATTCCACTCCTGCTTCTTGCCATTCTGAATGTCCCAGATGTTAGGGCTTCACTCTTTCTATGCCACCATGTCTTGTCTCCGCCTGCGTTCGTCTGTTCCATGAGGTTTCGCGATGTTCCTTGTCTCGTCGCTAAGTCCATCATCCATCGTCTTTGCATATGATGGTATCTATATTCTTGGTCGCACGGGCAATTCTGTGAATGTCTCAGCCAAAGATCGCATTTCCTGAGATTCTTCGGTGGAATGTAACATTTGTAATTCATCTCAGTCATCCTCGCAGAGTAGGAATAAAGTCTTTAAAAAAAGTGAAAAATTGTCAAGTCTAAAGTAACAAGCCTCTTGAAGTTTAAGGAGCGGAAAAAAAAGCTACGTTGGACAGAAACAATGGACAAAGTGACTCACAAAAGACAAAAACAGATTGAACTGAAAAAAAGCATCCTATCTGAAAAACAAAACAAAACAGACTATGGACACGAAATTGTAAAATGCCTCACCTTTCTTTCAGAAAACGCAGTTCCTGATGGTTGCAATCACTTGTCCGGTCAGGTCACAGGCACTTGATAAGGCAGGTCCTGTGCTGCTCTCAGAACTGAAAAAAAAAACAAGAGATCAATCACAGAAATGTCATGTAGTTCTAGTTCTAAACCTCAAAACACCATTTTTTTTATGTGTATATAACTGGCATGAGACACCCAAACACCCAAAAACAGAGACAGAAGAGAGAGAGAGAGAGAGAGAGAGAGAGAGAGAGAGAGAGAGAGAGAGAGAGAGAGAGAGAGAGAGAGAGAGAGAGAGAGAGAGAGAGAGAGAGAGAGAGAGAGAGAGAGAGAGAGAGAGAGAAAAAGAAGAACAGAGACAGACAGACTTGAAAAACATCCCATCAGAAAAACAAAACAAAACAGACAGATGGACACAACATTGTAAAATGCTTTACCTTTTTTTCAGAAAGGGTTGGTACAATCACTTGTCAGGTCAGGTCACAGGCACTTGATAAGGCAGGTCTTGATGGATGCCATCAATATCAGGTCAGGTCACAGGCACGTATGATCCACATGACTAACCGCCCGGTTACGACCCATGTATCAAAGGATAAGGAGGAGGAGGAGGAATCTATCCCAGGAACAGATGACATTTACAAAACTGCATACACACGGGAACTGGATGAAAAAAAGCACAAGAGTGCTTATCCCATTATCCTTGATATAAAAGAATCAAAGAAAAAAAGAATATCCCAAGGAAATTATCTAAAGAATAAGAGTTACAGCCCTAATGACCACTGCTATGATGTGCAAATGGAGTGAGAGTCATATCCCCTAATGACCACTATAAATGATCTAAGACTGGAGTGACAGGTCACAGTCTCTAATGACCACTGAATGCAAGACTGGAGTTACAGCCCCCACCCCCTACCAACCGCATACACCCGAACTATGAAAACAAGCAAGACAAGAATAAAAGGAACGATACAACCAGAAATAAACCAAGGAATATACTAAAGATACAGTCGCCCTAATGACCACTGCAATGATGTGCAAAATGGAGTGAGAGTCATTCCCCTAATGACCACTATAAATGATCTAAGACTGGAGTGACAGGTCACAGTCACTCAATGACCACTGAATGCAAGAAATGAAGTTACAACCCAACCCCACCCTCGCCGACTACTGAAAATGCAAGAATGAAAGTGACGAGTTACAACACCCTCAGAACCACTGTAATGATATAAGAATGGAGTGACAAAAGTCCAGCACACATGACCACTGTAATGATGTAAGAATGAAGTGACAACAATCCCAGCCATAATGACCCCTCAATGATGTAAGAATGGAGTGACAAGAGTCCCAGCCATCATGACCCTGTAATGACGTAAGAATGGAGTGACAAGAATCCCAGCCCATCATGACCACTGCAATGACGTAAGAATGGAGTGACAAGAGTCCCAGCCCATCATGACCACTGCAATGAGTAAGAATGGAGTGACAACAATCCCAGCACATCATGACCACTGCAATGATGTAAGAATGGAGTGACACAGTCGTAGGCTCACATGATTAACGATTTCAAGATGGAGTAACGAGTCCAGGCCCTCATGACGCTATCAAAACCATTGTAGATGAAGACACCAAGATCACTGGTACCAGGATTGCTCTCCTCTCAACTCCACCTCCCCCTTTTTTGGTTCTAGTTTTATTCTGCTTTTGGTTTAGATAATTATTATTTTATTCTCTTTTGTCAAGTTTTAGCTAAGTTTTGGTTTTATTTTGCTACATTTTAGTTTTACTTTATTTTCAAATAATTTCTCCTAACTTTTTTGGGGGGAGGTTGGTTGTTTACTTTTCAATTTTTTTAAATACTATCTTTTTTCAGTGTTTTTTTTTTCATTTATTTTTTTAACTCTTTAGTGAGGAGCATTGATGCAACCAGAAGCTTGGTGTCCAGTGATCATTTGAAGTCGACTGACTAGGCAACCATGCACAACAGACAGACCCTGAAGCAAAACATATCTCCGAAACCTGTAGAGCACAGCACATCTCCGAAACCTGTAAGCCAGCAATCTCCGAAACCTGTGAGCACAGCACATCTCCTAAAGCTGTAGCATAGCAATCTCCGAAAGCTATGAAAAGACATATCTCCAAAAGCTGTGAGCACAGCATATCTCCAAAGCGTGAGCACAGCATATCTCCGAAAGCTGTGAGCACAGCATATCTCCGAAAGCTGTGAGCACAGCATATCTCCGAAAGCTATGAAGCAAAACATATCTCCGAAAGCTCTGAGCACAGCACATCTCCGAAAGCTGTGAGCACAGCATATCTCCGAAAGCATATCTCCGAAACTAGCAAGCGCAGCATATCTCCGAAAGCTGTGAGCACAGCATATCTCCGAAAGCTATGAAGCAAAACATATCTCCGAAAGCTCTGAGCACAGCACATCTCCGAAAGCTGTAAGCACAGCACATCTCCGAAAGCTGTGAGCACAGCACATCTCCGAAAGCTATGAGCACAGCACATCTCCGAAAGCTCTGAGCACAGCACATCTCCGAAACCTGTTAGCACAGCACATCTCCGAAACCTGTAAGCATAGCATATCTCCAAAAGCTGTCAACACAGCATATCTCCGAAAGCTGTAAGCATAGCATATCTCCAAAAGCTGTCAACACAGCATATCTCCGAAAGCTGTAAGCATAGCATATCTCCGAAAGCTATGAAAAAAACATATCTCCGAAAGCTGTGAGCATAGCACATCTCCGAAAGCTGTGAGCACAGCACATCTCCGAAAGCTGTAAGCACAGCACATCTCCGAAAGCTGTGAGCACAGCATATCTCCATCCTGAAGCTTAAGATCTCCCGATTTAATATCCCAAAATATCCCAGATCCAAAGAAGGTTTCCTTTATCCTCCATTCTTAATCCTTTGATAACAAGGGCAGAACATGGGTAAGTTATCATGTTTCACACGGTACAAAATTGATTGGAAGTATCTGGCAAACAAAAAAAATAAATGTTTCATAGATATGACACTAATAATAGGGAAAGTGTGTGTGCACACTATATTTGTGGATGTCTATGGATGGATGCATGTGTTTCAGAGACAGAGAAAGAGAGAGAGAGAGAGAACGGGGGAGGACAGTGGGAGAGAGGAGAGAGTTAGCGAGGGGGGGGGGGAGAAAGAGAGAGAGAGAGAGAGAGAGAGAGAGAGAGAGAGAGAGAGAGAGACAGACAGACAGACAGACAGACAGACAGACAGACAGACAGACAGACAGACAGACAGACAGACAGACAGAGAGCGACAGACAGACAGACAGAGAGCGACAGAGAGAGACAGAGAGAGAGACAGAGAGAGACAGAGAGAGAGAGAGACAGAGAGCGACAGAGAGAGAGAGCAACACAGAGAGAGCGACAGAGAGAGAGCGACAGAGAGAGAGAGCGACAGAGAGAGAGAGAGAGAGAGAGAGGAGAGAGAGAGAGAGAGAGAGAGAGAGAGAGAGGAGAGAGAGAGAGAGAGAGAGAGGACACAGAGAGAGAGAGCGAGAGAGAGAGAGAGAGAGAGAGAGAGACAGACAGAGAGAGAGAGCGACACAGAGAGAGAGAGAGCGACAGAGAGAGAGCGACAGAGAGAGAGCGACAGAGAGAGAGCGACAGAGAGAGAGCGACAGAGAGAGAGAGAGAGCGACAGAGAGAGAGAGCGACAGACAGAGAGAGAGAGAGAGCGACAGAGAGAGAGAGAGCGACAGAGAGAGAGAGAGAGAGAGCGACAGAGAGAGAGCGACAGAGAGAGAGAGCGACAGAGAGAGAGAGCGACAGAGAGAGAGCGACAGAGAGAGAGAGCGACAGAAAGAGAGAGAGAGAGAGGGGGGGGGATAGAAAAAAGAAAGTGAGAGGAAAACAGAAAGAGAGAGGGAGGGAGGATCAATTGCACTCAATCTGTTAAATCGTACACATTTTACGAGGCACACGTCATTTTTTTCCGATTAAGGGGTTGTTGGTTTGTTTAGGTTTGGTTTTTGGATTTTGGTTTTTCTCGGGGTGGGGGGGGGGAGTATCTTTGATAATAAACTGTGGAATTACTCATGCTTACAAGCTGGCTTACACTATCACCGGCACTACAGCTGCAAAGGGGGAGCCTATTAATAAATGCAGACAACTCTTTATAACCACACCACATTCCTCAATTTACAAGATTCTTTTTTCGTTTAAAAATTTTCCAGTAACAAAGAAAGATTTTCAATTCCACCCGTCCGTTACCCTTTTGCTGACCATACGGTTTATGTAGCCAATCTACATTCTAGACATATAAACAAACATTGGAAGAGGAGATGGCTTTGACATAACACTGGCGAAGAATTCAGTTCAGTGTAGCAAGATTCTAATAGTAGAAATCTACTTAAGCCACGCAAAAATGGGAGCGCACGGAAAATTATTTGTCCCACTCCTTTGTTTTTAATCCCTGTATTCTATTTTTTTCATAACCCTTTCCCTTTTCTATTTTTAATTTTAAGTAGTAATGACTAACAAGTCCGAGATCATAAAAATAATGGCATCACTTACCTGTGGCCACACAACAAATCTACAAGGCTCAGCAACAGTCAATGCGTCTTGTCCAGTTAAGCAGCAAACTGGAATGATCTGAACAGTGAAGCGTGCAGGCCTGGTATATCAGTGCCCTCTGTGGGTGAACACAACTCTCCTCGTGCATCACGGACCATGGCTCCGCTTATGCCTACATCCATTTTGCTCTTTTACCAGAACCCGTGGCGCAGTGGTTAGCGCCTTCAGACTGGAAGGTCGCGGGTTCGATTCCCATAAGAGTCGTAAGGGATTTTTTGGACTCCAGCCGGCTAGCTCCTAATCAGAGCGAGTGTGCTGTAGGGTCGATGGGAAGACTGGGACCACACAGACGAGCTTCATCTTCTTTACGGATGCGAGTTTGAGAGTGTTGCACAAATTGCCTGACCAACACTGCAGGTGTTTGGATCTCTCGAGGCCCCGGGTTGATGCCGGGATATATTTTATGACAGTAAGGGTAGAGTGCGCCTTGTCAAGTAGTCTCAAAGCAGATGCATTCCATAACACCATTGTTACATCACCCTCATTATCACTGAATAATGAAATAATAATAAAACAAAAAAGACTGCCTCTGATTGGGTGGTCCCAGTGGCTCTGATCTCATGGAGACCTCAGATTCGGTTTCCACATACACCTCTGTGCTTGTGGTGAGTTTGTATCAATGCCTTTGGGGTTGGAACGTTGCAGGGATTGTCTTTGAAGGGACGTCGTGGTAGTTGGCACCTCGGGTAAGCAACTCACTCAGTCTGGCTCCGCGACTGGGCTGGTAATATCGTTATAAGGGCTTTAATAGGAGGTTCATGCGTATGTTAGCTCAAAACAGGCACGACTGAACACCACCAAAGTGTCCCAGCATCAGTGCAGGGCCCGTCTGACTGGTGGTCCCCATGGCGGCCTGATATTGTTGGGTCCCTGTGAACTCCCTACCCTGAAGATGAGACATTACGAATCTGGGT
>CM060332.1:23747065-23754565 GCA_030674155.1 Stramonita haemastoma
AAAGCTTTTTTAAAAATCCCTCTTAAATCCGAGAAGAATAGAGTAGAATGGTGTTTTGTCTGTAAGATTTTCTTAGTAAGGGCTGTCATTGGGCCGTCATTTGGCACAATTTCCTGTTGTTAGGTCATCATTAGGCGAAGTTTCCTGTCATTAGGCCGTCATTTGGCGAATCGTGAACCCTCTTGTGTTAGTAATTAATGTGCTGTAGTTTGGCTCGTTTGACATGATTTTGTCATTTAATCATCACATAGCCGTCTTTCAGCCATAATTATATTTTTTTTTGTTTTGGTTGCCATAATTGGGCTACTTTTGGCTCATGGAACTTTCATTTAGCCATCAGTTGCCCATTACGTAGCCAAATAAACACGATTTAGTCATCTGTTGGCATTTTAGCCACTATGTTCTATACAACTGTTTTATAGAACACTGGCTATAGTTTAACTCAGCTTTAGATAGCTCGCAGAATAAATTTATCACTTCCCTCTCATTCGGGAAAACTGCCCCCACTGGTGCTAGTGTTGTTTTTTTCTACCAAAATTCTGCTGTCGGAAATGAGAGGGAGATATCAATAGCTGTTGATGAAACGGTTCCGTTGGGGACTGGCTGGATGATGAAAAATGACCTAGGCTAAGTTGCCTCAGTTGTCTGGTCAAAGTTAAAGAAGAAGGCTGATGGGAAAAAAGGAGAAGGGATGTATCCCCTCAAGTGTATCAGGAGGAGGAAGATTGAATTCTTCAAAAAACAGAAGAAGGAAGAAAACAGGAATGGGACCTAAAGGAATAGATGTGACAAGAAGAGTAAGCAGAAATAAAGAAAAAAAAGAGTCGATTTTGAAAGAGACCAGAAAAAAATAAAAGTAATGGTTTTTCGCCACTTATTTGTCATCAAAACACGATTAACTACTTTTAGATAAATAATTTCGAATGCCTAAAGCAATGTATAAAAAGTGTAAGATGAAAACACGTATGAGCCATATTTTAGCATGGCATATACACTGTCACAAAATGAGAGGGTTTTTTTTCCTCAGCCTAAATCATAACTGTTTACATTTATTTTAAACAATACTGCACGAAACTTTCTAAAAGATGATAACCTAACACTTTTACAAGGATAAAAATGTTACATTCACCCAAGAAGTGATAAAAATCTAAACCTTGGTATCAAACAGAAAGACACGTGGAAATGTTGCAATTCTGTGCACCAGCCTACATTAAAAGAATAAATAAGAATTAATTCCCATTTCAAAAAATTATTGCATCTTCTTGTCCATAGTTAAAAATCAGAAAAAGAAAACCAGACAATCAAACAAACAAAGAAACAAAAACAAAAACTCCACACAAACAAAACAAAACAAACCTTGCAGAAAATACTTATTAAAATAGAGATTAAACCCAGGGCTTCCTTCCAGCTTCCAATCTACCAATCCTTAACCTCTGAGCCACAGTAGGTAAAGCCATTTCGAAAACTGGTTTGTCTCAGTTATTTTTTCATGACATCAGTTTCTTTGTTGTTATCATTTTTGTTTCTGTTGTGTTTTGTTTGTTGCTTTGTGGTGTGGCCAGCAGGGAAAATTATGGCAGGAGATTAGGTTTTGAACGGGAAGGGATTGGGGGGGAGGGATGGTTTGCTTGGGTTCTATGAAAATAGTTGACATTATTGACAGCAAGCACAGCACAAATGAGCAACTGAAACATCCGTTTTGACGTAGAAGACAGTCCAGGGATAAAGTTCATAACTTCCTGAGCGTCATAAAGGTACTTTAAGGTACAAGGCATTGTCGCAAACATTGTTCTGAAGAAAAATAAAATAACAATAACAAAAGCAATAAAAAGAATGCAAAGAAAAAAAATAATGCAAAGAAGAAGAAGAAGAAGAAGAAGAAGAAGAAGAAGAAGAAGAAGAAGAAGAAGAAGAAGAAGAAGAAGAAGAAGAATGATGCAAAGAAGAATGCAATAAAGAATACAAAGACGAAAATGGATGCAAAGAAGAAGAAGAATGCAAAGATGAAGACTGCAAAAAAGAAAATGCAAAGGAGAAGGAAGAAGATTGCAAAGAAGAATGCAAAGAAGAAGAAGAGGAGATGAAGAAGAAGAATAGGAAGAAGATCAAGATAATGATGATGATGAAAAACAAGAAAATAAAGACGGAGAAGAAGAAGAAGAAGAAGAAGAAGAAGAAGAAGAAGAAGAAGAAGAAGAAGAGATGATGATGATGATGATGATGATGATGATGATGATGATGATGATGATGATGATATAATAAATGATGATGATGATGATGATAATTACGATGGTAACGATGACAATAAAAGTGGTTGTGATGATGGTGATGCTGGTGCTACTGCTGCTGCTACTACTGATGTTGACGACGACGACGACAACAACAGTGGCAGCGGCGGCGGCGGCGGCGGCGGCGGCGGCGGCGGCGGCGGCGGTGGTGGTGGTGGTGGTGGTGGTGGTGGTGGTGGTGGTGGTGGTGGTGCAGGCGGAGGTGGAAGCAAAACAAAAAAAGGAAAACTTCAGCAAAAAGACAAGCACTTTGTTGTTGACATTAAAAAGTATAGCTTTAAACTTGTATACTTTGCACATAAATGCCGAAAAAAACAACTTTCGCCATTGGAAACGAGAGGACACCTTTGAAAACTGGACAAATAAAAGCATATCTGTGTCTGCAAGCAAACCACCAGTGACAAGCAGTGTAGA
The DNA here is from genome assembly GCA_030674155.1 of Stramonita haemastoma. Taxonomy (NCBI): domain Eukaryota; kingdom Metazoa; phylum Mollusca; class Gastropoda; order Neogastropoda; family Muricidae; genus Stramonita; species Stramonita haemastoma. The sequence goes on from CM060332.1 coordinate 23,749,768, forward strand.
TGGCCAGACTCAAAGCCTGACAAATAAACCTGTAGTCTTTGGGCCCACTTAAAGAAAAATAAAAAGTTGTTGCAAAAGACACCTACATTTTCTTGACATACATTTTCTTAAACTTCGACTAGATGTGTGTTTTTTTCTCACAAACTTCAAATAACCGCGCTTTTTTTAGAGAAAAAAAGTTTACATTCAGGAAATATCAGATCTGTATCTCTTGAACTCTACATTTATCTGTCGTGCTCCAAAAAAACGATGTTCTTAGTTGCGAGTTCAAAAGCGAGCTACCTTGTAGCGAAGGATCGTGATTGACCATTTGAAAAGTTTTGGGGGAAAACTTTTGTCAGTCCTTTTATCCTGAGATCTTGTTTTAACAGAGCATTCACAGACCTCTTTTGTGCAGAGGTCAGAACATGGATGATAAAAAAGATCTAAAAGATTGTCACTGTTTTGATTCTTCAGATGTCATCGATCATATTTGGACCACAGGCTTTCCATGCATTGGTGTTTGTTTTCTTGTCTCAGAAAGTTGTGACGGTCAAGCTATATACATTTATTTTTTGGCTGTTTTGAGTTAGTGTCAACATCTATGTTTTCTATCAGGTAGCCTACTTCGCTACCAGTGTATAATAAGTAGTAGATGATTTTATAATGGTGACAATAACACGTTCATTATATATAATTCCACATAGAATTTTCTTGGAAAAAAATATAATCTAAGCATTATGCATTCTCTGATGGTGAAAAACAAAAGTTCCTATAAGCAACTGGTTGATGATTCAACAACAACAAAACAAAGAAAATAAAGTACAGGGTCTATTATGTGTAGAGTAAGGCTGAGCATACCATGCATCCTGACATTAATTTTGGTTAGCTAGACTAGTATTTTGGGTTTGATCTGTATATAAAGATGGGGGGAGGGGGGGCGTCAGCCTAGTGGTTAGAGCGTTGCACATTGCGCTTGCAATGTGACGGCCCGGGTTCGGGCCTAGGTTCAAGCCACCACAAAGACACCCGTTCAAGGGGATTTTCCCCCTGGTGTTAACATCAGTACCGACTCTACTCCCCAAAAGTCCTTATGATGAGATTGTAAACCGAGGTCCCGTGTGTGGAAACACGCCAAACATCTTGTACACACGTTAAAACCTGTTTCATCTTTCGGAGGAATAGGACATTGTGTGCTGGTGTAAATTGATAACAAAATTTACAAAACTGCATACACACGGGAACTAGAAGTAAAAAGCGGAACGTGTGTACTTATTCCATGGTCCTCTAAAATACGAAAATAAATGAATAGATAAAAGATAGTATAAATCAAATTTTTCGGACACAATCATAAACGCTATGAGTCAGAAATCTTAGGCAACTTTTTTCTGAAAGAGCATATGCGCAAAAATTATACTGTGTCATGTTTTTGCCTCTGGACATCCTCACAGCTGCAACATGCACGAAATGATCATGAGTATTGAAGCACTATCAATCAACAATAACTGATCGTTTCAGATACATCTTGCACACCGCACGATTATATGCATCATCTGACTATAAACCCCACATGCACAAGCATAAAAAATATTTTTCTGTTACACATCTTTTTAGATGAAAAGATAACTTTTTATACATATAACGCTCAGTAAAAGATATCACGAACCTGTATTTTCAAATTACATGTTCTCAACTTCTGGGTAAAGCTTCCATTGCGAATCTCATCCCAAAAAGCTTATTTTCTGTCGCATCACTTTTTCTTCATTTTCTCATCACATCAAGAAAGCTTTTCATGTAGCTTAAAGGGTTATCATGTATCCTTTTGGATGTCAGTGTATATCGGTCGACATTCCGATAAAGTTTTGTATGTTTGTTTGTTTTGTTTCTCGTTTCTCAGCAAGAACTTCCAAGGTTCACCAATGGTATGATGTTGCGTATGCGAGCGTTTTTTGCCCACCATGAAGGTAGCCACACTCCAAATTCGGAGATATATGATAGGTTTGTTCGTGTTACCGTAAACCTCCGAACACTGACATAAATGGCGGGATCTTTCACGGGAATATTGGATCTTCTGCACATGCATATATACACACAAAAGGAATTCAGGCACTGTCAGGTCTGCACTTGAGGTTGACCTGGGAGATCGCAAAACACCCCCACCTTTTTTTTTTAATTCACCAGAAGCTGCCAAGATTCGAGTTCATGACTTCATGGACACACAGGATTGAAGTCGAACGGTCTTAACCACTTGGCTATGTCTCTGTAGGACTTTGATGGATGTTGTATATTGCTGGACCTTTCTGTGCTAACCTGCTGTTTCAGGGATGCTTATTTGTGCTGCAGAGTTTTGCTGTATGTTGTCTGTCGCGGACTTTTTATCTGTTTGTTGATCTCTCTGCTTTTCCTCTCTCTCTCTCTCTCTCTCTCTCTCTCTCTCTCTCTCTCTCTCTCTCTCTCTCTCTCTCTCTCTCTCTCTCTCTCCTTCTTATGTGCTCTCTAGTTCTGCATATGTGTCTGTTTCTGCTGCGGAGGGAGGGGGAAGGGTGACAAAAAGTTACATCAACAAAAAATGTTATGGCTTTTTTTCTCAAACAATGTTTATTCTCTGCCTGTCTGTCTGTCTCTCTGTCTTTCTGTTGTTATTCTGCTGGTTTTCTTTGATATTTTTGCATTGTTCTTCAAGTAACAACGAAAAAACTAGCAGTGTCTGCTAAAATCACTGGAAAAGCAGATCAAATAGTATGCATATTCAAAAATTTCGAAAACAAAATGACTGCATACACAAATATTTCACTATTGGTGAACCTCAGAGCTCTAGCCCGAGAAACACACACACACACACACTTACGCACACACACACACGCACACACACACGCACACACACACACATACATACATACATACACACACATACACACACTTACGCACACACACACACGCACACACACACACACACACACTTACGCACACACACACTTACGCACACACACACACACACATACATACACACACACACACACACACATACATACATACATACATACATACATACATACATACATACATACATACATACATACATACATACATACATACATACATACATACATACATACATACATACACATACACACACGCACACACACACACACACACACACACACACACACACACACACAAGCACACACACACACACACAAGCACACACACACACACACTATCTCCTATCGTGCAAAGTACAGTAGATATGTATCACACTGGGGTGACAGTCAAACTTAACAAGGATGAAATACTAAATGTAGTGTCTGTTTATTTACCCCAAGGTCCGAAAAATGACAATACTGACTGGTTAAAAAACACAGACTTCACTAAGCATAAATGGATTATTCTTGGAGATTTCAATGCTCATGCTCCTTTTTGGGACTCTACATGCTCTACCATCACTAGCAATCGTTTAATAGAAAATATTGTAGATTCGAAGCTTTACTTATTGAATGATGGTAGAGTAACCAGAATTCCTGATGTTTCTACCCATAAACCCAGTGCCATTGACTTAGCCTTAGTATCTCCAGGACTAGCTATTAACTGCACATGGAATGTTGAAGAGGATTGCCTCGGAAGTGATCATTTTCCAATCACATTGTCATTTGAAGACCTTTCAGTATCAGATCGACCACATTTTGAGGATAAAATCCCTCAATTTATATATAAATTAGCTAACTGGAGTTCTTTTCATTCGTTTCTTCAAGGTATTGATATTGAAACGATTGCTGAGGATGATGTTGATAAATTTTATTCAAATTTTGTGGCAATGATCATTCTAGCAGCTGAGTTTTCTATTCCCAAACGCAAAATCAGGAAGAATGGAAAACGATCAGGCAATAAATGGTGGACTAAAGAATGTGAGGATGCCGTAAACTATAAAAAGGAACAGTATAAAATATGGTTAAAAAACCAATCAGAGGAAAACTTTATTCGTATGAAATATGCTAAATGTCATAGTAAGAAAACAATTGCTCAGGCAAAAAACAATTATTGGACAGAATTCTGTATTAATGAAGTTTCAGAATCCAAGGACATGCATAAAGTTTGGAAGAAAGTTACTGAAATGAAAAACGGATTTCAACTCCCATCGTTTCCAATCAAATTTGAAAAAAACAGATTTCCAAGCATATTTGAAAAAGCAGAAGCCTTTGCTACAATGTTTGCAGATAATAGTTCATCCTTAAAGCTTCAATCAGACATCAAAAGTTATGACTCTTCAGAAAAGCTAGACAAATTAGAAAATATATCATGTAATGCGGATTATTTGAATGCTCCTCTTCAATATGATGAATTTATTGAAACCTTAGATTCATTTACTTTTAACAAGACAGCAGTTGGTCCTGATGGTGTATCCTACCAAATGCTGGCCCATATGCCTTTAAAATGGAAAAGACTACTTTATTCATTTTTCCAAAAGTGTTGGATAAATGGCACTCTTCCTAATATCTGGAGGCAGTCTATAGTAGTTCCAATCCTTAAGAAAGGTAAGTTGAGGTCATCAATAGATAGTTATAGACCAATTGCTCTTACTTCACATGTGGGTAAAGTAATGGAAAAAATTATACATAAGCGTCTGTTTCATTATTGTGAAAAGTATAATGTTATCCCAACTATTCAGGCTGGCTTTCGAAAGGGGAGATGTACTTCTGATCACTTAGTTAAATTAACTCACCAGATTAAAAAACAATTTGCCAGAAGGAAAAGTGTGTTAGCCACATTCTTTGATGTGAAGAAAGCATACGATAGAGTCTGTCATGAAAAATTGTTGCATAAA
>CM060332.1:23767065-23774565 GCA_030674155.1 Stramonita haemastoma
TTCATTATCAATAGCTAAGAGCAGTAGCAAAGACAAGGAAGCAGAACAACGGACAGAACTAGAAGTAGACAAACAGACAGACAGACAGACAGACAGACAGACAGACAGACAGGCAAATAAACAGATAGATACACAGGCAGACTGGCAGACAGGAATGCAAACAGAGCGAAAACTTGACAATGACACAAACCACCATCCATTCTCAACAGATAGGAGCAGTAGCAAAGACAAGGACTCAAGAACAGACAGAAGTAGACAGGCAGCTGACCAGACAAGCAGACAGATAATTATGCAAAACACAGCAGACAGTTGAGGGTGATGTAAACCCCTATGGATACTCAATAACCACAGGAAGGAGAGAAGGAGGACAGCAAGCAGATGTGATGTGGGCTGATACAGACAGACAGACAGACAGACTGAATGACAGACAGACAGACAGACAGACAGACTGAATGACAGACAGACAGACAGACAGACTGACTGACTGACTGACTGACTGACTGACTGGCTGACTGACTGACTGACAGACAGAATTACTGACTGACAGACAGACTGACTGACTGACTGACTGACTGACTGACTGACTGACTGACTGGCAGATAGACAGATATAGCTACCAACGGACAATTTCGCAAAGTATTATCCATAGTCAAAGGCTACAGGCAGTATAGTAAAGAGACACAACAATCAGAAACACAGAGAGAGAGAGAGAGAGAGAGAGAGAGAGAGAGAGAGAGAGAGGAGGGAGGGAGGGAGGGAGGGAGGGAGGGAGGGAGAGGATGAGAGAGAGAGGATGAGAGAGAGAGAGATGATGATGATGATGATGATGATGATGATGATGATGATGATGATGATCAGAGAAACAGACAGACAGACATGCAGATCTAAATAAATGTGTGTGTGTGTGTGCGCGCGCGCGCGCGCGTGTGTGTGTGTGTGTGTGTGTGTGTGTGTGTGTGTGTGTGTGTGTGTGTGTGTGTGTGTGTGTGCTCGCGTGTGCGTGCAAAGCAAAGCAAACATCCGACAGTGAAGCAAACCACAGCCCAATACTCAAATAGCTAGAAGCAGTAAGATACTTGGCTTTGTTCAGCTCTGACTATGTTATATATGAAGAATATTGTGCACCAAACTTGTATTAGCTGAGCACGTAAGTAGGATATTATTTGTAAAGTATGCGCACTGAGCAAGTATGCTTTACTCTTCACAGAGACTAAAGCTGAATGTCATTGCTGTTGATCAAAGCAAGAGCAGCACTGAGTCCTAGACACTCGGTGTGAAACGTTCAAATGAAAATTGTGGATACACTGAGCTTCCAGCACTATCATTCTTTGCAGAAATATGCAACAAAAATGCGAAACGTTATATTTGAAGGATCTGAAATAGCCTATTTTCTTATATCTTTTCCAAGATTAGAATACATAATTGTGTCATTTGGAACGTTTTTACCAGCAAGGACTTACACCAAGTTTATTATAATAAAAAATAATAAAAGTTCAAAACTTAAGCGCATACTTCTTCTTACAACATCCCCTACATCCTGAAAATTTCAACAACAGACCAAAAATAAACAAAAAAGTTCAATTATCTCACATAGATAACAAAGTTTTACTTAACTGTATAAGAGCTGTGTTAAAAGATTCCATAGATGTCTTAAGACTAGACTCTTTTATCCAATTAGGCCTATATAGGCGTTAAACTAACCTTCCTGAAACAAGTCTCTCAGAAAAATATCATCAGCGGTTCACAGAAAAACCAAAAGCACTGCATCAACTACCTGAACACATCTTGGACAAAACCAGCAAGGCATGAAATGGGATTTTGTTTGCTGTCATGACCTGCCAGAGGCCACACATCGCCACACACTGCACCTGCTTCACTCTTTCGATTGGCCAAGATCCTGTCATGTGACTAATACTTTACGCTAAGTTTTTAAGTAAGGCTGGGGTTTTTTGTGGGGTTTTTTGAAGGGGGGGTGGGGCAGGGGCGGGAGGGGTAAAGAAAAGTTTGACACAACCCACCCCCTACATATTCCCTGCAGCCCCTGTTTCCAAACAGAAAGAAAGATTGCAGATGTTTGCATAGGAAAATGCAGCAGTGCTGTTGGCATATACCTTGTGATTTTTTTAAAAAGTGGTTTGTCACTTATAGTGCTACACCATGGAATGGCCTGAGCTATAGACATAATCAATAATCACCACTTTCAATAGAAAGTCAGTCTTGATCTGTGCCAGATTTATTGCACACTCAGTTTCTTATAGCAACACACTCTCCCCAGGCAGAGCAGCCAAAAATTAAATTCCATGCATATAAATCTGCCATGAGTGAAAGTGGACAAGTGTTTAACATATGCATGGTGCATTTGGATAAAGGACCTGGTTTCTTACTCTATCTAAAGGATCTAAGCACTTTGATCTGTTTGCTTTACAAAATTTAGGGCCATAAAATAATCCATATTATCGTTTTCATCATCATCTATTGAGTACAGGAGTTCCAACCAAGGCATGTACTAATTACAACACAGTACATTTCCAAAAGTTTTTGAAGCCAGAAGAGGCCTGTTATAATGACAAGCCTGTAGAAGGGTGACATCATCTGTCTCCAACATACTATATGTGTGATATAACTTATGTAATAGCGTTAAGCTCACAAGCTGTATGGTGGTTCCTTGCGCTAACAACAGAAAATTGTCAACGAATGATTATAATCATATAGATGATAAGCTTTTAACGCCTATTTGGTTTGAGCCTATTTATGATGTATAGTAAAGTCTATTCCATAAATACTTAAATGTATCGGCGAGTGTACATAAGTATAACACTAACGTACAAAACAATCAAAACAAAAAGTAATGCACCAAATTTATGGCTTTGGAAATACCATCATGTATTGATGATTTTACAAATGTTATCAGAGAAGCGCTGAAGAGTTATCTGACAAGTTGTAGATATAAAAAGGTAAAAAGTGTCCCATAACCTATGTGGTTGTAGGGGACTGAGGCATCAGAGACTTCAGATTCTCTAAAGACCAGTATATGCGTGCGGCACCCATCTCCTCTCACCTCGCTGATTTACCTTCCCTGACCCTAAAGAGGGCAGGTACCCATTTACAGCTGGGTGAACTGGAGGACTGTACTGAAGCCAAGGCACGCAAATGGTCATCCATCAATTGGTAACCACGCTTGATGCTGCTTAACCTCAGCTTGGGGAAAGCAATGCTCTGATCACTAAGCTATCTCGTCCCCTAACAGTTGTAAATGTGCATCCTACAAAAGAGCCTGCTCTCTGTACCACCTCCCTGGATGGTTAGCTAATGGGATTGGTACTTCAGTACAGCTATTTCTATTCCTTGTTTTGTCAGATTTAGTTTTCTCAAAGTCTTTTGTAGATTTTTCTCCATGTAAGAGTGCATGTTTTTTGTTTTTGTTTTACTATACAATCATCAGATGCTCTAAATGTATTTGTTATCAGATAGGCCTACACGTTTAGTGTTCTCTTTTCATAAGTTGGTTTGTATAGACAATAAAACGTTCTTTATTTACATTAAAGCCAAGAAAACCGGTAAAAAAGGGAGAGAAAATTACTAAAATCTTTCCATTACAGAAACTACCCGACATGCGTTTTCAGCAAGGCACAACAGCAGCAAACTTCTCTAACTCTTGACTTTAGGCTGTTTTTTTAAGTTTTGGTACACAGGGCTCTCCATAATAGTCAACCAAGAAGTAAGCAGTCCCAGTCACAAACGAGGAGTACACACACAAGGGTCACTCCTGGATGCTTTAGCATAGAAATGAAACCCTGCTGTAACTGCCTGCACTCAGTGGGGCACGTGTGGGAAGTGAGGGGGGGAGGGGATAGGGTGGGGCTGAGGACAAGGGGAAAGAGTGCTTATCCCACTTGCTTGTTTGTGCACTGGTCTAAGTCAGCCAGGTCATCTCAGTTCAGCTTATTTCAAAGTGTGGGTGGAAGGAAAGTACCACTAGGTGCGGAACAGTCCAATAATTATACTACACTGCAGGGAGAGGGAGGATGGCTGGCGGGATGGCTTGGTGGTTACAGCGTGGGGACGGGAATAGCCTGGTGGTCAGAACATTGCGCTCGCAATTTGACGACGTGGGTTCGATTCCCGTTCGAGGGGATTTTTTCCCCTGGAGTTAATATCAGTGCTGACTCCACTCCCCACAAAAGTCCTTGGGATGAGACTATATAAACCGAAGCCCTGTGTGTGAACGCACGCAGAACATTTTTCGCACACGTTTAAATCCTGTTCCGCTTTTTGTAAGAGTATGTATTGTGTGCCGGTGGGAAGGGATTGAAAAGATTTACAAAGCTGCATACACTCAGGGACTAGATGTAAAATAAAAAAAGCACATGAGTGCCTATTCCATTATCCTCGATATAAAAGAATAAATATAAAGTAAATAAATATAATAAATAATAATAAATAATAAATAATAAATAAATAATGCTTGACTATGTCTGTTGAGCCACCACCCAGACCCCCTGTAGTTAGCATCAGTACCGACTCTTCTCTCCCAAAGTGCTTTGAATGAAACCATAAACCGAGCTCCCATTTACGAAACACTCCTAACACATACGTTAAAAACCGTTCCACCTTATGAAAGAGTAGGCTATTGCATGCAAGATATATGGATGAAAAATATTTGTAAAGTTCATGCACACTATGTCGTGGTTTAAACATCATTCGAAAGTCGGAATGTAGGTACTTTTATGAAAAAAAATTGGTCGCACACACAAAATCTCACCATTGTGTCCTCATAGGTTTAGCAAAGAAAGAACAAAAAAGCAAACGATTATATTTAATGCCGCACACAACAGTAATGTTTATACCTCATCAAAAGTTTTGATGTAGTTTTTATGTTTTGTATCTTCTATTACTCGAATGGCTAAACTTTCTAAGAAACACCCACATGAATGTGCAAAATAGGTTGTTTAATATTAATTTGTGGCTGACATTAAAAGATTGTATACAAACAAAACACAATGTTTTGATTACTTTCTGACTTGTTGTTTCGTTTATTAGTTTCCTCTATGTGATTACATAAACCATTCAAACATGGAGGATATCAACACACACATACAACACAACACACACACACAGCAGCGCCCGCGCCGCGCACAACACAACACACACACACACCACAACAACAACACACACATACACACAAACCGCACACATAAATGTATATATGTGTTTATGTGTGTATGTACGTATGCATGTACGTATGTAGGTAGATATGGATGGATGGATGGATGGATGGATGGATGGATGGATGGATGGATGGATGGATGGATGGATGGATGGATGGATGGATGGATGGATGGATGGATGAACGGATGGGTGGATGGATGTATATATGTATGCATGTATGTATGTACATCTATTCCTATATAACATATATGATATCATATAATTACCTACATACCAGTTTGGAAACATATCAAACTTTCTTTCCATTCAAGGAACTAAAGATTTACTTGTAAAAAGCTTTGTCAGTATACACATTCTTCAGCTGTACTTGTTTTCTAAAAAAAAAAAAAAATAAATAAACAAACAGGGCAAACAATTTCTAATACAAAAATATGCATATTTCTAGCATAACCAATCCAACAACGCAAGTAAAACTAAGCGCACACAAAACATCAGCTATGACAATTTCAAAGCATCAAGAATTTCATATTCGTTTAAGCAAAGTTGATTCATGTCCGTGGCAACCCAAACCAGTGCTTACAAAGTTTTTTATTTCATGTTTCTTTCCAGGAGGTGATGCCATCCCATTTCAACACGATTTTTGTGCCAGAAAGAGCTGAATGTTTAACCATACACCAAGAAAAGAGTCTCTCTTGCTCTTCTTCTTGGTCTTGAATCAGACACGAAGAGTAAACGGTAAAAGTTTCACAGATTTTGCCTCTATAGTAAAAAAATAAAAAAAAACCTAGGAATTGAAGTCTATGAAGCAAGAGAGAGAGGAGTAAAGGAAAAAGAAGAGGAGATGTGAGAGAGAGAGAGAGAGAGAGAGAGAGAGAGAGAGAGAGGAGAGAGAGAGAGAGAGAGAGAGAGAAGAGAGAGAGAGAGAGAGTGAGAGAGAGAGAGAGAGAGAGGGAGAGAGAGAGAGAGAGAGATGAGAGAGAGAGAGAGAGAGAGAGAGAGAGAGAGAGAGAGAGAGAGAGAGAGAGAGAGAGAGAGAGAGAGAGAGAGAGAGAGAGAGAGAGAGAGAGGAGATGTGAGAGAGAGACAGATCAAGAGAAACAGTGAGGAGAGCCAGCATTGCTGTATGGCAATACAAACTTGTTTGTTCCATGTTTGGTTTCCACTCCTGGGAAAAATTGATCTGCAACAGAAACGGCTGTAATATACAGTTTGTCCGAAAATTCATGTAGTATTAAAAGACACGGAGTGTTGCTTAAAGGAAAAGAAAGAAAGAAGGCTACACAGATACACACATGCACGCATGCACGCACGCACACACACACACACACATGCACACACTCGCACACACACGTGTACGGGCGCCTGCACTCACATACATACACACATACATTTGCACGCGCGCACACACACACACACACACACACACACACACACACACACACACACACACGCACGCACGCACGCACGCACACACACACACACACACACACACACACACACACACACACACACACACACACACACATACATACATATTTCTATCTATCGTATAATGCAAGATGGGTCGGTAGAGGTAACGCGCCTGCCTTGTAAGCGAAAAGTCCGGGTTGGAGTGTGCTGAGATTTGAATCCCGTTTGGGCCCAAAACTTTTCCTCCACTATTAGAACATGAGTGGTGGTCTGGGCACCAGTCTTTCAGGTGAGACCGAGGTTCCGTGTGTTACACATCATTATTTAGCGCCAGTAAAAGAACCCACGACAACAAGAAGGCTGTCCCTGGCAAAATTCTTTAGAAAAGAGCCACTCTGATAGGGAAACAAATACAGCTGCAGACAGGAAAAACAAATACTATAGTAATGGGATGCGCTGCACTTGTGGTGACGCGCTCTCCCCGGGAAGAGCAGCTCAATTTTCACGCAGAGAAATCTGTTGTGACATAAAGTGCTATAAAATGGATTTAAAATAATTGTTTACATTTCTGCTTGTATCGAAGGTTACTGCATCATATTGATAACAGAAAAAGCTGATGTGTCATTCTTGAGGATTTCTCGCTGAATAGTCACGGATGCGTTACGTTAGCAAAGTAACTGGCAGATAATAAAGAATAAGAACACTTGTGTATCTTCAATAGCAAAATATCATGCAGAGCAACAGTTGCCATAGCACAGTGGTCATCGCCTTGAGTTACGGACTGGAAGGTCGCGGGTTCGAATCCCATAAAAGTCATAGGGATTTTTTCGGACACCGGTCGGCTACCACCCAGAGTGAGTGTGCTGTGGGCTCAGTGGGGAGACTGGGACCAACCAGTCGAGCTTCATACACTTAGAGAGT
>CM060332.1:23779565-23787065 GCA_030674155.1 Stramonita haemastoma
TAGCAAGAGTTAAAAAAAAAATAGGCTATGAGTTTTAAGGATTCAAACCTCCAACATTCTATATCCAGGAATGCAAGGTACTAACCACTGTGCGAAGGCAGCTGGTGGACAGAACCATGTCAGGTCAAAACAACCCCACAGACAGAGAAAACAGAAAGAATGAAAAGAAAACCCGGTGTGCTGTGTCAGACCTGCCAGCTGTTGCTAATTACACTGATGACAGGGCGACACTAAACACCATCCTTTATTGCAACCCCCTCTCTCTTGTCTCTTTCTCTGTCTCTTTTGTTCTCTTCTTGTCTCTCTTGTTCTCTCTCTGTCTCTACTCTGTCTGTCTTTTTGTTTGTGTCTGTCTCTCTCTCTCGTCTCTCTCTGTCTCACTCTGTCTCTCTCTCTCCTCTCTCTGCTCTCGTCTCTTCTCTCTGTCTTCTAATCTCTCTCTCTCTCTCTGTCCTCATCTCTGCCTCTCTGCCTCTCTGCTCTCTGTCTGTCTGTCTGTCTGTCTGTCTGTCTGTCTCTGTTCTGTCTTCTCTGTCTCTCTCTCGTCTGTCTTCTCTTCTCTCTCTTCTCTCTCTCTCTCTCTCTCTCTCTCTCTCTCTTCTCTCTTCTCTCTTCTCTCTCGTCTCTCTGTCCTCTTCTCTCTCTCTCTTCTCTTTCTTTGTCTCTCTCTCTCTCCTCTCTCTCTCTCTCTCCTCATCTCTTCTTCTCAGCTACGTCTCTTTGAAAGAGTTTTAACCTATACCTCCATAGAGGGCTCGGTCTGTATTTATTTTATTTACAAAATAGGGGTAGTGATAAAGTTAACAGTTGTCTAGAGTAGCCTGAACTAACATTGTAAACAACATTTTGTGTTTATATTCAAAATAAAATGTTAAATACATGGAGTGAAGAAGACAAAGAAAAACTGATTGAAAAAGCAAGCTGGTTACGTATATATACATTATTTAATATGACCCTAAGACGTACGTATCAATCGGTCTTGGCATGTGTACGTGCAGGGGGTGTTCTGACTACTAGAAACTCCCAAAGGGGGTGTAGCAGAGTAGCATTTTGAGCCAATGACTGCTTGCTCTCTTTAGAGTGAAGTTAGTCGTCGAACTGCAAAACCAATAAGAGCAAACAGAACAATAGCAGCATAACAACAGCATTAACTACAACAACAACAACAACAACAACAACAAAAACTATGGTGTTAAAAATTAATCCTTGGAGCTTTTTAGGTGTTTTTGTTACTGTTTGTTGACAATTTCAGTCTCTAAACTAGCATTGTGGTAGGCTTTCAAAATCAAATACACTTTTTAAAGGAAGAGGCACATCATTTTGATTTATCGGTCAATTTGACGAAAACACACATTATGGCTTGTACAATGGGTAGACAGTAAGTTTTAATGAATGCGTGGAAATAGCATAATGGAAATGCTGAATTCATGAAATGAAAGTATACTTCATATGAGTACTTAGGGGCACTATTTTGAGCTAAGCTAAGCCAGAATTTGCATTCTGTGAATCTTGCAGTTAGGGATGGAGGATGGGAGGAAAAAAGAAAGAAAGAAAGAAAGAAAGAAAGAAAGAAAGAAAGAAAGAAAGAAAGAAAGAAAGAAAGAAAGAAGAAAAGGGAAAAAAGACTTGAAAATAACAAAACAAAACACACATTGTATCCATGATTGTTTCCTCTGTATACTTGCAATCAATGCCACAGGTAAGACCCTACTGGCTCTGTTCCCTCCAGGACAGGTAGGTAGGTAGGTAGGTAGGCAGGTAGGTAGGCAGGTAGGTAGGCAGGTAGGTAGGTAGGTAGTAGGTAGGCAGGTAGGTAGGTAGGTAGGTAGGTAGGTAGGTAGGTAGGTAGGTAGGTGGGTAGGTAGGTATTTATTTATTTATTTATTTATTTATTTATTATTTATTGTTATATATCGAGGATAACAGAATAAGCAATCATGTGCTTTTTTCATCGGTCCCGTGTGTATGCAGTTTTGTAAATATTGTCATCTGTTCTGGTAGGTAGGTAGGTAGGTAGGTAGGTAGGTAGGTAGGTAGGTAGGTAGGTAGGTAGGTAGGTAGGTAGGTGGGTAGGTAGGTAGGTAGGTAGGTAATAAGGTAGGTAGGTAGGTAGATAGATAGGTAGGTAGGTAGATAGGTAGGCCTAGCAGACAATAAGCTTGTTTATCTACAGTCCTGCCGATAACTTATTCCCTCATGGTTATGCTATCTACAGTTTCGTTTTGAGTGAGGACATAGCCCCAGTCTTTCGTCCAAATAAATTCAGCGTACGTAAAAGACTCCATGGCAACAAGAGTGTAGTTTTAATGAACTACAAAAATAACGTATGGATTGCTGCCATGGTGCAGTGATTAGTGCCTTGGAATTCGGACTGGAAGGTCGCGGGTTCGAATCCGCTAAGAGTACTAGGGATTTTTCTGACACCGACCAGAAAGAAAGAAAGATAGACAGCCAGAAAAAAATAAACTTGCTTCAAACACAGATTTTACTCAAACATATACTTACGCGCCCACGCCCCCCCCCCCTCCCCACACACAGACAAAACTACCTGTCACAAGATTTTTAAAATGGCTTATCTCTCTGCCCATACTTCCAGCCTACACTATTATTTGCATATTCAGTGCATCAATCAAATCTTCAATCAGTTCTCAGTGCAGAGACCTGAGGAGAGGGTACCCAGTGCAGATGACTATTTCTGTATGCAACACCTCAACTAACACATAATTTGATAGCGTTAGGCGTTCCCCAGATTCACACCCTGAGAGTCTCCCAGAATATGCTCTCTGTCTCACCTCACCTTGGAATCATTTTTAAGACACCATAGCTATACATCGGATAAAAAAAAATAGTGTATTACTTTTCTGCAATTGTGACTATAAACCGAGGCCCTATGTGCAAACACACGCAGAACTTCTTACGCACATGTTAAATCCTGTTCCGCTTTTCGTAAGAGTAGGCCATTGTGTGCCGGTGGGAACAGATGGCAAGATTTACAAAAACTGCATACACACGGGGACTAGATGTAAAAAGGCACAGGGGGCTATTTCCACTATCCTCGATATAAAAGAATAAAATAACTAAATAAAAATAAATCTACAACATTCAAGAAACTAGACACGATTTGATGATTATAATTTATTCTTAACGTGTTTTCTATTTCATTCTATACATGCATGTGCATGCAAAAGTGGACATTGCCAACTATCCACGGATGTTGATTTAGAAGAACCTAAGGGAATCATTCCATTAAACAGGTGGGTGTTTCTGAGATTCAAACCTGTGATTCAAGGCTTTGGGAAATTAAAACCATCCACCCATTCATCCCCTGAACCTGTTTAAATCAACTATGAAAAAAAATTATATTACAATTCTAACTTGGAGTCCAGAAAACATTTGGCCAAACTGTTCGAAGGAAAACAGATCAATACGATTCTTTCTTCTCAATGTAGTTGGACTTTTAAATTTGATTCCTTAGCCGTTTGTTTTTCCTCGAAAAAGAATAATTGTGGACAAACCCAGAAGCGTATAAAGAAAGCATGTTGCACAATATCTGCTGAGAAAAACACAGCCACAACACTAGCTGTCAAAGAAATAAAGTTGGATTTTCAAAATTATTTTAAATCATTGAAATAAAAAAAAAAGAATGTTGTCTCTTATTGTTATTCTTGCCTCTTCTTTTCGCGCCAACAAAAGTTAATATAGAATGCAAAATAAATGCGTTATAGCGGGGTGGGATAACTCAGTGGTCAGATCGCTCGGTTTCCCCAAGTCAAGTTAAGCAGCGTCCAGCGTGATTACCAGTTGGATGGGTAACCGTTTGCGCGCCTTGGCTTCAGTACAGTCCCCCCCCCCCCCCCCCAGTTCACCCAGCTGTAAATGGGCACCTGCCCTCTTTAGGGTCAGGGAGGGTAAAGCAGCGAGAGAGAGGAGATGGGCGCCGCCCTCAATATGCTGGCCCCTAGAGAAGCTGAGGTCTCTGATGCCTCGCTCCCCTACGAACGCCCAGGTTATGGGACACCTTTACCTTTTACCTTTATTCTAAAATAGAAATGTAAACCTTATAGTGAGACAGGACAAAGCTGGTCTGCTTTTCTACAGAAGGTGATGACAATTTCACGCGTACGCAACATGCACTAATTGAGTTTGCATATGGGATTTGGGTTGTAAGTCTCATTCGAAAGTCTTGTAGGTGGATGGTGCCAGAACCAGCGTAAACTGCAAAGGGGGGTGGGGGGTGGAGCTCCTGCAAGAGGACAGCTTATTATTAGCTGAAGGCCACATCTTCATTTTAGCATCAGATCACGTGTCCAACGCACCAGCAACCTCTATTCAGCCTCCTCTCCCCTCCCCCCTCCCAAAATAGTGCTGAATCAGCATGAAAGCTCCATCAGTAAGGGTGCTATGTAGCAGAAGTGTTAACACTTCTGGGAGTCAGAAGTGTTGACACTTCTACTATTGCTATTGCTCTGACTGCCCTCACTGCTCTCACACGTAATCCTTGATCACAACTAGCTGGATCTGCTAATGTCTGAGAGCATTTGAAGTTTAAGATGTAAAATAAAAAAAAAATTTGTTTGACTCTCACAGCCCGATTCTTTATCCAAAATATGTGATAGTTTTATCCAAAGCAAATAAAAAAAATTCCAATAAATATTTTGACGACAACTTTGACATTCAGATTTCTAATGTATCTGCCCTGGTCTTCAAGTGCATGTTTGAGCCATACACACCAAGATTTTTTGTTTTAAAGTTTCAGCCTCTCCAGAAGACGCCGTTGCACCATATCCCATAAAGGCTACACTAAAATCCCGACAAGCAATGTAAGCATTATTTTCTTTAAAAGCTTGTACAAGAAGAAATTTGTGTGGGAAATCATTCCATCTTTTACTGCAGAACTAACTGCAGTATGGATAGCTTTTTATCAGTTGTTTGACATTCCCAAAATCATTGTGCATGACCTTTTGTGTGTTGATTCAAAGTCAGTGTCACAGTCACACACACACACACACACACACACAACACACACACCAAAACACACCACACACACACACACACACACAACACACAGCACACATACACACACACACACGCACACACACACACACACACACACACACACACACACACACACACACACACACACACACACACACACACACACACACACACACATACACAGTGCTCTGGTGCCTTGGGTACATGCTAGGTATCTTTGTGATTCAGTAAACCACGTAAATTAGACATCATTTGCCAGATTTGCCAGATTCTGTCCTATTTGTGATGCATGTGAATGCAATAAGTGGACATTACAACCCCTGTTCAGTTATTAATCTGCGAAAAAAATAAAGATAGTAACTGCCCATAAATCACGTAAAGGTTCCCAAGGTTTGAACCAGTGATTAAAAAACCTGGAACTAAACAGATCTACCCACTTGCCCTCTGCGCTGGTATAAAACAAACTAGGAAAAACGTGATTAGAATCTGAGCTTGTAGCCTTGAAAATATTTAGTCACACTGTTTGAACGAAAGCAGATCGATGAAGTTTTTTCTTTTTTTGATTTAGTTTGATTTTCAAATTTCAATTCTTGACCGTTTGTGTTTCTTCTAAAAGGAAGTAGTGTGCACACATTCGGTGACATGAACACGAAGCATGTTGCAAAACAGCTGCCAAAAAACATTGCCTCAGGATAAGCAGTGAAGGAAATACTTTTGAAATATTCAATACAGGCTGTTTTTATGCCTATTAGATGAATAAACAAAAGTGAACATTTCGTCTTTTTTCGTTGTATTGTAGATAAAGACAAACACCAGGTAACACACAAATTAAAATCCAGGTATATACTCTTCAATGAATGTCTACATTTGTTAGTATTAATTTCCCAGAAGCAGCACAAACAACAGTATGCAAATTCAATTTTTTTAAAAAGTATGTACTTTTATTAGGAAGCCACTGCTAACAAGTATCATTTGTGTTCTTGCTGTGACTGCTGTCATTCAACGGTTTTTGTTTTAAAAAAATACACAAATACACAAATGTTCTCAAAATCAGGGAATAATTTATGATGTATGGAATTTTCTTGCCTTCTCATAATCTTGTTACGTCAGCTAAAGCATGTTGGAGATAGTTGTATAGTTAGTTTGAATTGTAGCGTCCCAGAGGGGTCGTGTGACTTAAGAACTCTTAACATCAACCATCATCTGGACTGGCCAAGACTGTCTTACAGGGAACAGTACGGGGAGGGAAACGAAGAGGCAGACAGAGGAAACGCTGGGAAGACAACATCAGAGAGTGGACAGGCCTTGGGGGAAATGACCTGCAACGGAGGGCGGAGGACCGTGGGGAGTGGAGGAAGCTGCTTGCAGAATCTTCAGTTGTGCCCCCACGGTCCACGGGACTACGGGACAGGTGAAGGTGCAAGAACATTAACTAAGCACCACGACCTTGGTGTCTGAGACACCATGTTTTCATACGATAAAGTAACACTCTCTTCTCTACTCCTCTTTTTAGGAATGGGAGATAGAATGATGTGGATTCAAAAGGAAATTCAAAAGATGATTTTTTTTTCCTTTTCTTAGCCAGCCCTTTCAGTCTGATAGCAGAGCGCATCAACGCCGCTCTGTTTGGCTGATTGCATTTGAACGCAAAACTATTTAAATTCTCCGTCTGCATTCTGTTTTAGACTTCCAAATTTATATCGTTAGCATTGTTGTTTCTAGAATTGTATGCAAATAGCGAAAATCTTAGATTAAGCTCCCACCTCATCCCCCATTTCTCCTCCCCCAAAAACTACAAATAAGCAAACAAACAAACAAACCCTTCACTAACAAAAACCAGAAGACCAACCAAAAGCCTAAAAGAATCAATGTTGCTGAAAAAATATGGCAAACACACATGCAAAATATCATAAAAACCTAAGAAATACAAAGTGAAGAATTTGAATCTCGGTGGCGTGAAATAAATCAAATTTTATCGTTTCTTTCTTTTTCTTTTTTTCTGAAGTATCTCCCTGCTCTACAGATGCGAAGATATTAGGTATGCCAAGATATTAAAAAAAAAATTAAAAAAAAAGCAATTATGTTCCTCTCTAAATATCGAGAGATTCTAGACCATGTCTACTCTGTCTAGCTTTTGCGTTATTACCGTCTTGGTTTTCTTTAGTACTGTTTATTCCAAAGTGGAATTCTATCTCTTTTCAGGCAAGTTATTATTTTTCATCTTCTGTTACATGTCTTTCACAAGCATGGGTACTGATTCAACTGACTTTAACACTCGAAGGTTATAAACAATTATATTTTGATTTTTGGTTTATCGACATATACAACTGCGTCCAATTCTTAATTTTATGTAAAGTTTCGATTATATCTGTTTAAAATGGACACTTATATTAATCTGTATATATAATTCGTACATGAATCTATGCATATTACTTGAAAAATTATATCTGAAGTTAACATTTACATTATCTGAAATTAACATTTACCATAATTAAACAAAAATGA
>CM060332.1:23799565-23812065 GCA_030674155.1 Stramonita haemastoma
GCCACTTAGTCTGACCTCTCCACCTTAACCATACCTGGGCTAATCAACTTGTATCCTCAGGGCCAGCAGTTCACCAGAAACCCTACAATGTTGGGTCGCCGTGAGACCACAAACCAGAGGTGTCCTGCATATATGCACTGCTTGCTTTCTGGGTAGTTTTGATTGTAAACCTGGGTGCCAGTTCTTAGGTAGCGTGGAGTTAACATCAGTGCTGACTCCACTCTCCCCAAAAGTCCTTTCGATGAGACAATAAACCGAGGCTCCGTGTGCGAACGCACGCAGAACATCTTGCACACACGTTAAATCCTTTTCCGCTTTTTTGTAAGAATAGGTCATTGTGTGCCGGTGGGAACAAATGACAAGATATACAAAACTACACACAGGGACTGATTGTAAAAAAACACCTGAGTGCTTATTCGATTATCCTTGATTTAAAGGAATAAATAGATGAATAAATAAATAAATACACTGCACTACACTACACTGCACCACACCACACTACACTACACTACACTACACTACACTACACTACACTACACTACACTACACTACACTACACTACACTACACTACACTACACTGCACTACACTACACTACACTACACTACACTACACTACACTACACTACACTACACTACACTACACCACACCGCACTACACAACACGACACGACACGACACAACACGACACGACACAACACGACATGACACAACACAACACAACACAACACAACACAACACAAAACAACACAACACAAAACAGTAGTAGTTAGTAGTAGTAGTAGTAGTAGTAGTAGTAGTAGTAGTAGTAGTAGTAGTAGTAGTAGTAGTAGTAGTAGTAGTAGTAGTAGTAGTAGTAGTAGGCACCCATCAGTCTCGGAAGACCATGGAGTTGCGCTCTAGTCTTTAGAGCTCAAAGCCTGGGCATGTATGCATGGAGGGCAAGCTGTTACCCATGCAGCAGACCCCCCCCCCCCCCTCTCCACGGCACTGGAATGATCCATTGGAAAGGCAATGACCGATACGAACGGTTCCAGTACCGTCGCAGGAGCCACCAGAACGTTGCCATATAGCCTACAGCCCCGAGCCGCCCTGGGACTCCAACTCCCCGATTTTTCCTCAGGGGTGGTGTCTAAACACGACACCTGTGTGCATGTTGGTTTGTTATGATTTTGTCATCCGTTCCTACCGGCACACGATGGCCTGCTCTTCCGAAAGGCGGAACGGGATTTTAACGTGCGCGCAAGATGTTCTGCATGCATTCGCACACGGGGCCTCGGTTTCGAGTCTCATCCGAATGACTTTGACATTCAGTTCGATTTTTTCGTCAAACTGGGAAGAAAGGGCGAGGCTGGGTACGAACCCAGATACTCACGGTTTACATATTGGCAGGCGAACGTCTTAACCATCCTGCCACCGTCCTTCCTAATACAAAATAATTGGCGCAATAACAACATGGATAAGACCTTGAACACATACTGTCTCAGAGTTTTTAGTTTGATTCCTAGCCATGCAAAAAGAAAAAAAAAGATGCAGGTTTTCTTTTGATGTTCCAGTTCAACTGAAGTGCAGACCTGTTAGTGCCAGTAGTCCTTTTTCTGTATGTATGCATGCAGAGTGCGAACTATATAATCATGGAAAAGTTTGTCTTTGATGTCAGCTTGGGCTGGGCAAGGGAAGAACAGAAATATAGTACTTAGTATGCATGGACCCAGAAGTGATGAGGGAGAGAGAGAAAAAAGAGAGAGAGAGGGGAGAGGAGAGAGAAGAGAGAGAAGAGAGAGAGAGAGAGAGAGGAGAGAGAGGAGGAGAGAGAGGAGAGAGAGGAGAGAGAGAGAGGAGAGGAGAGAGAGAGAGAGAGAGAGAGAAAGGAGAGAGAGAGAGAGAGAGAGAGAGAGAGAGAGAGAGAGAAGAGGAGAGAGAGGAGGGGAGAGAGAGAGAGAGAGAGAGGAGATAGAGGAGAGGAGGGAGAGAGAGAGAGAGACGAGGACGACAGACAGACAGACAGACAGAGACAGAGACAGGACAGACAGACAGACAGACAGACAGACAGAGACAGATAGAGAGACATAGACAGAGACAGACAGACAGACAGACAGACAGACAGAGACAGAGAGAGATACACCCTCACACACACACACACACACACACACGCGTACACACACACACACACTCACACAAACATACTCACACGCACACAGACACACACACATACAGGTGGGCATGCTCAATCGCGCGTGCGCATACACGCACACGCTCACCCATAGGCACAATCTCACACACACACATGGAGGGGGAGAGGGGGCACACACACACACACACACAAACACACACACACACCCATAGGCACAATCCACACACACACACACACACACACACACACACACACACCACACCACACCACACCACACCACACACACTACACTACACTACACTACACTACACTACACTACACTACACTACACTACACTACACTACACTACACTACACTACACTACACTACACTACACTACACTACACTACACTAATTGTTTCCCATGAACCTAAATCTCCTACTGTGCATGTTCTCCCATTCAGCAGGCTAGCTCTTCTAGTTTTAAACTAGAAACACGTTTAGTTCCCCAACAGGATCCTTAATGAGGGGAGGGGGGGGGGGGAGGAGGATGTTTGAACTCAGGCCCAATGACACTTGTTATTGTCCGCCCTGGGATTGAAGAACGTGTCATGTTCTTGCTGTTTGTTGTGTCCTTTATAGCATCTTTGTTTTCTGCTCTGCTGATGATGAGGCTAACTTGTCACGCTCACTGTCCTAATGATCAAACAGAAGGGTTTGTATTGCATCATCTGTCCATTTTGTGTGTGTGTTTGTTTTGTTTCTTCTTTTATCGTGGATAATGAAATAAGCATCGTGTGCTTTTTTTGCATCAGTCCCGGTGTATGCAGTTTTGTAATTGGTCGTTGTTCTCACGGCACATGATGGCTTATCTTGTGGATATGGAACAGGATTAAATTTAACACCTCCGCAGATGTTCTGTGTGCAGTCGCGCACACAAAGCCTCGTTTATAGTTCATCGAAGACTTTGAGGAAAATGGAGTCAGCATGATGTTAACTCCAGGGGAAATCCCCTCTGTTGTGTGTCCTTTAAAGTTAAAAAAAAGTTAAAGTCTGTCCCGAGCCATAAGGCTCATCAGGCCGGTGCTTATCCGGTTTCTGTGGCGTAAGCGACTGGAGTCATAGACTCCCCCTGGATAGGACGCCAGTCTATCGAGGGTTAACCCCAACACAAGGTTGGTACCCTTTTACACCTGGTGGGGTGAGAAATAGCCGTAAAGTCCCTTTTCAAGGGTACAACGCCATAGCGGAATAGCTGGGATCGAACCCGCAACCTTTAGATTACGAGTACAACGCCTAACACTAGCCACAGCGGCGGCTGTGTGTCCTTTATAGTGTTTTGTTTCTCCTCTGCTAATGAAGAGGCTAACTTGTCAGGCTCATTGTCTTAATTATCAAAACAAGAATGCTTTGTATTGCTTCATCTGTCCATTTCTCTGTGTGTGTGTGTGTGTGTGTGTGTGTGTGTGTGTGTGTGTGTGTGTGTGTGTGTGTGTGTGTGTGTGTGTGTGTGTGTGTGTGTCGCTGTTGTCTGTGCTGTCTGTCTGTCTGTTGTTGTCTGTGTCTGTGTGTGTCTAAGTGTGTTGTGTGTTCTGTGTCTGTGTGTCTATCGTCTGTCTGTCTGTCTGTCTGTCTGTCTCTCTTCTCTCTGTCTCTCTCTCTGTCTCTCTCTGTCTCTCTCTGTCTCTCTGTCTCTCTGTCTCTGTGTCTCTGTCTCTCTCTCTCTGTCTCTGTCTCTGTCTCTCTCTCTCTCTCTCTCTCTCTCTCTCTCTCTCTCTCTCTCTCTCTCCACTCCCACACACACACACCACTACATACACTCACACATCACACACACACACACACACTCTTCTCTCTCTCTCTCTCTCTTCTCTCTCTCTCTTCTCTCTTTCTCTCTCTCTCTCACACACACACACACACACACACACACACACTACATACACTCGCATACACACACACACACACACACACACACACACACACACACACACACACACAACACACACCACACACACACACCTCTCTCTCTTCTCTCTCTCTCTCTCTCTCTCTCTCTCTCTCTCTCTCTCTCTCTCTCTCTCTCTCTCTCTCTCTCTCTCTCTCTCTAGGGGAAAGACATCCAGCAGGGGAAAAACAAAACAAAAGGCGAGGAACAGAACCAAAGCCAGAGAGAACTGGCCAGAAAAGGAATCAACAGAAAAGTGACACAGGGCAGGGACAACAAGAGAGAGTGCGAAGATACACAGACAGAGGCAAAGATAACAGACAGAGGACAAAGATACACAGAAGAGGGCAAAGATACACAGACAGAGGACAAAGATACACAGACAGAGGACAAAGATACACAGACAGAGGACAAAGATACACAGACAGAGGACAAAGATACACAGACAGAGGACAAAGATACACAGACACAGGACAAAGATACACAGACAGAGGACAAAGATACACAGACAGAGGACAAAGATACACAGACAGAGGACAAAGATACACAGACACAGGACAAAGATACACAGACAGAGGACAAAGATACACAGACAGAGGACAAAGATACACAGACACAGGACAAAGATACACAGACAGAGGACAAAGATACACAGACAGAGGACAAAGATACACAGACATAGGGCCTCCCCAACCAGGACAAAGAACACTTGGGGCAGAAGGAAATGCAATCTACGTGGAAGAAAGGAAGGAAGGAGGGAAGATCAGATTTTTTTTGTTTCTGAATGAGGAAGAGTGGGGAGGGATTAGAAGTGCAAACAGAAAGTGAAAGAAGAACTTTAAAAAAAAAAAAAAAGCCAGAATCGGTGGATCGGTGGTCTAGGTGGTAACGCGCCTTGCCTAGAAAGCAAAAAGTCTGGGGGTCGGAGTGTGCGGTGGTTTGTACCCCGTTTGGGCCCAAAAGCTTTTTCCCCATCCATTAGATCTAGACCCTGAGTGGTGGTGTGGGTGCTAATCTTTCGGATGAGACATAAACCGAGGTCCCGTGTGTTACACATCACTATTTAGCACGTAAAAGAACCCATGGCAACAAGGGGGTTGACCCTGACAATACTCTGTAGAAAAAGCCACTCTGATAGGGAAACAAACACAGCTGCATACAGGGAAAAAAAATGGGTAAGCGCTGCACTTGTGGCGACGCGCTCTCCCCGGGAGAGCAGCCCGAGTTTCACGCAGAGATATCTGTTGTGACATAAGGTGGTACAAAATACAAAATACAAAACAGAGAAAGAAGAAGAAAAGAAAGGAAGAAAGACAGATGAAACAAGCAAAAGAAAGAAGCAAAAGAACAAAATGAACAAAGAAAGCATGCACAGTCAGCAGCTCATAATTTCAACACCAACTCTTTCAACTTTTTTTTTTTCAAGAACGAGATTTCATTTCAAGAACTTCAAAGGGGGGCACATAAAATGACACATTCAAATGCATTCATCCCAATGAGCAACGAGCAAGAACCCATGTTCAGTCACCATGCAATCAACAAAACTAATAGAAAAACTCTAAATAATAACACATAAAATTATAGGCAGCAGGGACTACATCAACAAATGATAGAAAAACTCTAAATATTAAACTAGGACATAACACAATCATATGCATACAGTGGACCATTAGCCTAAACTTTAATGTTCTCACAACGTGAAATACTCAACAAAAGAGAAAAACTGATCAGTCCTACGCTTTACAACTTAAAAAAAAATTAATGCTCTCATTTCATGCCGTTTGAGATTCCATTTTCTCGCTTTATCATTCTTAGGATTTCACGATATTTTGTGATCGTGTGTTGTCACAAGATCTACAGGACGATTTTTTTTTCTAGCAGTATTTAGACATTCAGTTTTGTAGTTGGCCTTCGTCTGGTTTTTGTTTGGTGGAGGTTTTTGTGTGTTTATCTGGTTTTCTTTACTTTTGGTTTTGACTTTGATTGCTCGTTTGCTTGGCAGTTGGATTTTTGTTGTTGTTGGGTTTTTTTGTTGTTGTTTCTTGGGGGGGGGGGGGGGAATCTGGTTTTCTTTGTCTTTGGAAGGAGTGCATTGGCAGGGCAGTTAAGTGCAAGAGTCTCGTTATTTACATACAAACTTTGGAAACAACAACGCTTACAATAGAAATTTGAAAGTCTTGAACAGAAAGCAGACAGAGAGTTTGAATACTTTTATTTTCAAATTCGTTCAGCCAAACACGATGATACTGATGCGCTCTTCTACCTATCTGATAGAGGAGGTCTAGTGATCCACGGATACGGCACTTGTTTCAAAATGGAAAGTCCACATTTGAGTTCTCTTTGAACCCGGATCTGTTGTTGACGTTTGAGAGCAGAAGTGGCCGGAGTGTAACTTCATCGTGTAAGAATATGGTTCAGATCCCCACTGCAACACGCTGTAATGAATGTGGAAGGACTGAGAGCAACAATGAATACAGCCAAACTCTGTGAAAGAACTACATCCTGAATAGCAGAAAGCTTTTGATATGATATAGTGTATGACATCTTTGTGTCATAAAGAGAAATGATTAACTGTCATAATCAAATAGTCTTGAAGAGACAAGCCAGAACAAGAGTAGAAAAATGTTACGAGTTAGCAGTGGCTTCCTAATTACGTTACATACTGTTGAGTATGAATGTTACATGTTAGCAGTGGCTTCATAATCACATTACTTACTGTTGAGTAGGAATGTTACATGTTAGCAGTGGCTTCCTAATCACGTTACATACTGTTGAGTAGAAATGTTACATGTTAGCAGTGGCTTCATAATCACGTTACATACTGTTGTTTGTGCTGATTCCAAGAACCTAGCGCTTCTGGATTTAATTACACTTTTGAGGAGATAACATATGCCTTATTTCGCATAGCATATCATATGTTGCTTGTTTTGTTTTTTTCTCTACTGTGCAAAAAAAGGTCAGGAACGTGCATAAGCATTAAACATTCTCTTTTATTAATTTATCTTTTTGTTTACAAAAAGCCAGTGTTGATAAATTTTATGTGTTTCTTTGACTGCTTATCGTGCGGCAATGTTTTCTTGCGGCAGTTTTGCGACATGCTTCCTGTTTCTGTCACTGGATTTGCTCACGCTTCTGTCGAAATGAAAAAACCAAAGGCTGAAAGATTAAATTTTACAATTCAAAAGAAATCGAGAAGAAAATAGCTGTATTGATCTGTTTTTGTCCAAACAATGGAGTTACGTGTTTCCAAGGATGCAAGTTAAAGTTTTAATCACATTTTTCACATCTGCTTTATGCCAGCACAGGGGGGGGGGGGGGGAGGGGAGTGGGTAGATTGTTTCACGTCCCGATTCTTTATTCACTGGTTCGAATCTCGGGAACGCATTCTTGATTACTGGACAGGATTTTTCACGTTTTGCCAGATCAGTGACGGCGCAGAGCTTATTCCTCTATTTTTGCATGCACAGGCCTTCATAATAACAAAATGCATTTGATAGATCTCGCAAACCATGTCTAGTTCCCATGGATTACAGAAATACAAAAATGTCTAGCATGTCCTCGAGCAAGTATAGGAAATGAGACGTAACATCCTACTAATTGTTATTGTTTAACAAACTAACCACTTGGATTGAGAATTCCAACTTAAGTAATCCAACCATTAATTTTTGATTGAATATTTTCTTGCAACAGTCTTGCAACATGTTTCGTTTTTACATCTCTGCGTTTGCTCGCACGTTTTATAAAAGAAAACAAAACGGTAAAGAACAAGATTTTAAAAATCAAACAAGATTAAGGCAGAAGAACTATATTGATCTGTTTTTCCTTCAAACAGTCTGGCCAAATATTGTTTCGGGCCCCAAGTCATGATTTCAGTCACATTGTTCTTATTTCTTTTATCTTGGCACAGAGGAGAAACGGACAAACCCTTTTCTCTCTAAGAGTCTTGAAAGTCCAGTTTCTATCCCTCCAAGCGTCTTAAGGACTCAGGGCAGAATATTCTGCTGTCCTTCATGTCAATGAGCGAGCATAGGTAGTAAGTCTCTTTGCGTGTAAGCTGGCGCATGCCAGTGCAAAATTTTATTTATAAATATTTATTTTGTTTATTCATTTATACCGCTTTATGTCACAGCCGATTTCTCTACGTAACATTCGAGCTGCTCTCCCTGGTGAGAGCGCGTCGCCACAAATGTAGCACCTACCCATTTTATTTTTATTTTTCCTGTCTGCAACTGTATTTATTTCCTATCAGAGTGGCTTTTTGCTACAGAATTTTGCCAGGGACAGCCCTCTTGTTGCCGTGGTTTTTTTATGTGTGCTAAATAATGATGTGTAGCACACGGGACCTCGGTTTATCGTCTCATTCGAAGAGACTTGTACCCAGACAACCATTCATGGTCTAATGTATGGGGAAAAAGTTTTGGGCCCAAACAGGATTCAAACCACCGCACACTCCCCGACCCGGACTTTTCGCTTTCTAGGCAGGCGCGTTACCACCTAGACCACCAATTCACCATTGAAAGCTAAGTTAAAGCAATCCTCTATATACCAGGCATGTCAACGCTATAGGATCGCGGAATCCTGATGATGCCCAGCATGCACCAGATTATTACTGTTGGTAATATGTTTTATGGTATGCACTGTATTACCACATCCATGACAAGGTGTAGGGAAAGTCTGAACATTCGCAGAGTTTGAATGCCTTGCTGCTAAATTTTGTAGCTGTATCAATTTTTTTTCATTATGATTGACATTGCAATGCGAGGTTACCCAATAAATAGCAATAGTGGTATCTCTCAGTATCATAGAATGTCGGAGATGATTCATTTCAGTTATAAAATCTTGTCTTCCTTGATTAAGATCCCGATTGTCTGAGAGATGACATCACCGACTTTGAATCAAATCACGAAAGAAAATTTAGAACTTTTTTTTTTTTAGAAAGTCATTAAAATGATTCAAAGTCATCAACATTGCAATTGATTCTGCTGTTAAGATAGAATGATTTATCCGCTTGGAGGTCTAGCTGAGCAATGACAATAACGTCATAAGAGTAATGGTCTTGTAAGATATTGTCTGTTGACTTTTTTGCCTTGCATGATTTGATATGGACGGCAAGTAATCATGAGAATAGGCCACAACATAGAGAATTCTCTCTATTTTTTTTTAAATTTTAAAATCATCAGTATTCAGATTTCAAACTTTGTGTCTTTGGTTACGAACTTTGCTGTCATGTTTTCTCTCAGAGGTTTTGCACCATGCTCTCTTTTTCACGTCTGTGGATTTTCACACACTCCTTTTAAGAAGAAAAAAAAAAACAAACGGTTTAATTAAAAAAAAGAAGTGCCGTGTTGATCTGTTTGTGTCCAAACAGTTTTGCCAAATATTCTCAGGGCTCCGGGTCAACAGTTTAATCACCTTTTTTGTATTATTTGTTGTATGTGAACAAGGTGAAAGAATGGATAGAACGCTTGACCTCTACACTCTTAAATCACTGTTCCAAGTCTCTCAGAAACAGCTCTTGAACAGACAAGACATTTCAATTCAATTCAATTCAATTCAAACATTTTATTATCTCAAAAACAGAAATTCATGTGGGTTACAAGCCCTACATAAAAATTAAACAGAAAAAAAAACGTTCATCACAGAGGAATGACACAGAATAGTATGCAACCATTACCTCGGACATACTACAAGGCAATACATATACCAATGCCTGGACTTTTTCAAATATTAACTCACATGGTCACAAGCCAAATATATATATTTCTGCACTCTCTCCGAGAAACAACACAGCAAAGCTGGTAATACCAGCTTGTGCATACATTCTTCTTCTTCTTTTCTCATGACCGGAACGGTCGTGGAGGAGACATGAGAGACGATTCTGCAGCCAGCCGTTGCCATCCAGCCCTGTCCTCCTCCTTCCTTATGAGACCCCTTTTTGATGTTTTCCATCCAGCTTTTGGTTTGTCTGCCTCGGCGTCTGCCACCTTCTAGTGTTCCTTGTAGGACTATCTTATTATGCATACATACGGATGCATAAAACTAAGTGATTAAGGTAATGATACGTACAAACATCACATACAGTAGGCACCCGTCAGTCTCGGAAGACTGTAGAGTTGTGCACTAAGCTCTAGCGCGCAGAGCCTGGGCAGGTAAGTAAGTAGGTACGAAAATATTCAACGTTCTCCCACAGCTTCACTGGAGTATGTGATGGTAAAAACAAATTCTCACCCAAACGACCGGACTAACCAAGACTGTCCTATAGGGAACAGTACAAGGAGGGAGACGAAGAGGTAGACCGAAAAATATGATGGGAAGACAACATCAGAGAGTGGTCTGGCCTTGAGAGGAACGATTTGCTACAGAAAGCAGAGGACTGTGGGGAGTGGAGGAAGCTGGTTACAAAATCTTCAGTGGTGCCCCTAAGGTCTACAAGGACTACGGGATAGGTGAAGGAAAAGGGGGGGGGGGAATGACTGATTTCATTATGCCCTGGTTCAGGCCAAAAACTTAACTAGTCCGGAATAGAAGCAAAATACCAAGGCCTACATCATAATGTCATAGGAAGGTACATAAGGTAAAGCAGCGAGGGAAAGAAGATGGGCGCCGCCCTCAACATGCTGGCCTCTAGAGATGCTGAGGTCTCTGACGCCTCGCTTCCCTATTACCACACAGGGACACCTTTACTTTTACCTTTACTTTTACCTATGAAAAGCTATTTGCATAACAACCTTAATACTTCATTAAAGGAGAAGAAAGATTCTGTATTTGGAGTGTGAATGCCTGTGTGGTGAGACATTTTCGAAGAAACAGTCCTACACTCAAATTTCTCATCCAGTATATAGTTACAGCGTGTTACGGTTATTCCCTGATTTGGTGGGTGAAACACAGCACATATTGTGGGTGACCCTCAAGGTGTTAATCTGGGGAACGCCTAACATTATCAAATTATGTGTGAATTGAGATGTTGCATACAGATATAGTCATCTGCACTGGGTACCCTCTCTTCAGTGCACTGCACTGAGAACTGACGGAAGATTTGATTGATGCGCTGAATATGCAAATATTGGTGTAGGTTAGAAGTACGGGCAGAGAAAAATGCTATTTTAAAGTTTGAAAGTTTTGTGACAGGTGTGTGTGTGCGTGTGTGTCTGTGTCTGTGTGTGTCTGTGTGTGTGTCTGTGTGTGTGTCTGTGTGTGTGCCTTTGTATCTGTATCTCTGTGTCTCTGTGTATCGTTCTGGATTAAAAAGAATTACGTCGCGTTGCACTTAATTCCTGTGTGATAATATGTTTCTAATGTATATTAGTTTCATAATATATTTATATTTTATACAAGATATATTTATAACATATCCATCGTATGTATAATTCATTTTGCAGTTATACCATGAGTTATATCATGTTTATATCGTATTCGTGTAATCGTCTCAAACTGCATCACGGCATAAAGTTTTGTATTGTATTTTGTTGCCATGCAATTACATTACTTTTTAGTCACAACATTCGTCTAACAATTGGATTGACATTTAGGCTATTCTCTATGGGCGAGGGGGGGGGGTGAGGGGAGATGCATTGTGAAAAATGGACACCCCCAGATTCTTTCACCATTTTCTTTTCATGTATTCCGTGTTCTCAAAGAACTGTACCTCATGCTTGTAGAATGTCATTAAAAGCTTCAGCCCTGTTGTCATGGAGTCTTTTACGTGAGCTGAATTTATGTTGCTCAAAGGACTTGGGCTATGTTATCACAAGAAAGGCAAACCCTGTAGATAGACTGACCATGGGGAAATAAGCTATTGGGGGGACTATAGAAAATACATCCCATTGTTCTGCTAGGCTTACTATCTACCTGTCCTTAAGGAAAACAAAGACAATTAAGTCTTTTCTATGGTATTGAATAAAAGCCTGTAGAGGAGAGAATCATGGACACAATGTATGTTTTGTGTTTGTTCTTGTTGTTATCTCTTCTCCTTCTTTCTATTTTTCCTTGTTGTTTTTTTTCTTTTTTTTGTTTGTGTGTTTGTTTTTTCCTTTTCTTGCTTTCTTTCTTCTCCGCTTTCTTTTATGTCTTTCTTTTTTTCTATATTTATCCTTTATTTATTCATTTCTTTCAAGCCCCTTTGTCTCTTGTCTACACTTTAAAATAAGTTTCTTCACCCGTCTTTCTTATTGAACCAGCTGTCAAAGAGAAAATCAGAGCAAATTTTCATCCTAACTTCGGCAGCGGGATAAGCCTAGAGGTTAGACCTTTTGCACTCGCAATATGACCGCCCGGATCCACCTGGGTTTAACTCCCACAAAAACGCCCGTTCGTTCAGAGGGAGGGGGATATTATTTTTTTTTTTAAATTTATTTATACCTCTTTATGTCACAGCAGATTTCTCTGCGTGAAATTCGAGCTGCTCTCTCCCCGGGAGAGGACGTCCGTCACAAATGAGCTCCTAC
>CM060332.1:23817065-23822065 GCA_030674155.1 Stramonita haemastoma
TGGTGCATGTTATTTTAGAATGAGAGGGAGAATCCCCTCTGGCTTGTCCCTTTGAGCGAAATTTTTTTTTTAAATTGGCACCTTGAAATCAAGATTGGTGTAACTCCATTCCTCAACATGTTCTTTGGGTGGTACTATAAAATGGGATTCTGGATACAAACGCGTGCAGAATATCTTATGCAGATTATAAAACCTATCTGCGAGGAGGGGGAGGGGGCGGTGGCGTGGGATATGTTTCATGTTTAGAGTGTTGAGCTAAGGATCTGAAAGCCATCACCACCGCACCCCTGGAGAGGATCTTTCTCCTGGAGTTAACATCAGTACTGGCTCCACTCCCTTCCCCCAACAAGTCCTCATGATAAGATTTTAAACCAAAGTCTTTTGTGGGGGCAGAATAGCTCAGTGGTCAGAGCGCTCGCTTTCCCCCAGCCAAGGTTAAGCAGCGTCGAGCGTGGTTGCCAATTGGATGGGTGATCGTTTGCGCGCCTTGGCTTCAGTGCAGTTCCCCCCCAGTTCACCCAGCTGTAAAATAATGGGTACCTGCCTTCTTTAGGGTCAGGGAAGGTAAAGCAGCCAGGGAGAGGAGATGGGCGCCGTTCTCAACGTGCTGGCCTCTGGAGAAGCTGAGGTTTCTGATGCCTTGCTCCACTACGACCAAACAGGTAATGGGACACCTTTACCTTTTACCTTTTTACCTTTTGTGCACAAGTTAAAACTCTTCTGCCTTTCAAAGAGAAGGCCAATAAGTGTTGATAAGAACGGATGACAAACTTCTTTTTTAAATGCATGCACATTGGTGCTGTGTTTAAACATGTCTGAAAACGTAATGGAAGCTGCTACCTTAATGGTGATGTCCCATAACCTAGGCTGTCATAGGGGAGCTAGGCATCAGAGACCTCAGCTTCTCTAGGGGCCAGCATGCTGAGGGCGGCCCCATCTCCTCTTTCTCGCTGCTTTACCTTCCCTGACCCTAAAGAAGGCAGGTACCCATTTACAGCTGGGTGAACTGGGGGGACTGTACTGAAGCCAAGGCGCGCAAACGGTCACCCATCCAACTGGTAACCACACTCAACGCTGCTTACTTAACTTGACTTGGGGAAAAGCGAGCGTTCTGACCACTGAGCTATTCCGCCCCCTTGCTATCTCAATGATGAGTCTGCATGCACAAAACTCTTCATCATTGGTGAACCTCGGAGCTCTACCCGAAAAACAGACAAAAAACCACCCTATAATATCTATTTTTCACGAAAAAAAGCGAACAGCTATAGACAGCTAGAGGCGTGGACACGACACGAAGATAACCAGTCTAAAAAGCTCTGACCTGGAAAAGATGGACATTACCTGGCTTAATGGTCAGAGACGCACTTGCCTCAGCATTCTGTGCGGTGTCCCAATAACTCTTTGGGGAATTGAAAGAGATGCATGCCATGCTAAGTCAATATTGTGGCAGAAAGGCTAGGGAGGTTTTTTTATGTTTCGTTTGGTTTGGTTCCTCAGCTTACAGCTCCAAGGTTCACCTTGGCGAGATTTTTTTTTTTGGAGTATGCCACTGTTTTTGCTCGCTGTTAAATAGCCCATTTTGACTTGCAGAGTGATGCCGTTGTTTTTGCTCGCTGTTAAGATAGCATATTTGAATGTAGGAATGATGTCTTAAACACAACACCAGTGTGCATGCAAGTTTTTTTCGTATATTTTTGTCTCTGTTCTTATCAGCACAAATGGCCTCTTTCAAAAGGCAGAACGTGTGCGTAAGCATACGGGATTTCGGTTCAGAATCTCATCTGAAGGAGTTTTAGGGAATCTCAGTCAGGTACTGGTGTTAATTTCAGATTTAAAATCCCCACTGCATGGTGTGCTTGAACCCTGGCTTAATCCTGCGGCGGTTAAATCACAAACATAGTGCATTAACCACTGGCTCTCTCGGCCCAAGAATGACTTTTGATTTGACTAGTTTAACATTTATCTCTTTGAACAATTTCATTGTAAGGATATTTTGAGTAATAGTGCACTGAAAGTACCATAGCCCCTCCTCCCAAACCCATCCTCTACAAGTCTTCGTGTTTTATTCAACGTGTTATGTGATGATGACAGGAAATCTTATGTATTGATTATTTTTTCAAGTCGACTTTTATACATATTTATCAATAATTTTTTACTTATTTGTCTATGTCGATCGTTTCATTTTATTTTATGTTATTTATTCAATTTATGTATTCATCTACCTCTTTATTTTTCTATTTATTTGTTTGTTGTTTTAGACAGGTTTTCTATGTTTCTATATAATTCTATGTACCTGTATATGTGTCTGAGTAATCTAATACTATGCATCTACCTATGTTTCTACCTATCTATCTCTCATTCTATAATCTATATCTCTCTCTCCCTACCTACCTATCTACATATCTATCTATACAATATACATATCTATCTGTCTATCTATCTATATATCTCTATTTTATCTGTCTTATAATCTCTCTCCCAATATCTATCTCTCTATCCATCAACCTATCATCTGTTTTATCTCTCTGTATTTTAAGCTACTTATCCATTATCTATTCCTTTATCCATTCTTTTTTTTAATCTCGATACGACACAATATGATGAGAACTCTAAAAAATATTATATATCAAAAACACCTCGCCACTATCGAATGAACCATCCCCAAAACGCTCATCTCCTTCACCAATATGATCTCACCTTATCCTTCGCTTTCTGTTCCTCTTCTTTTGAACTGTTTGTTGGCCAATTTTTTTTCTGCACACTGTCAACAACCAAAGCCCACCCATCCCCAAACCCCCAACCCCAACCCCAGCCCGCAGGGTTCTAGTTAACAGTTTTCTCTGCGTTTTTGAGTTTCATAACACAGCCTAAGGCAGAGCAGCAATCTTAACCGATCTGTGCCAATATTTGTCGCTGCTGTCGTTTCCCCTGACTTGTGAGCGCACACGACATGTTGGCAGAGACTGTATCAGCTACGCTGTGCCGGTCGGCGCTGTATGTTTTCCCTGTGTGTTGTTCACTTACGTATTGTCTTTTTCTTCATTATCATCATTAATTGTTTATTTTTTCTTCTTTTAGTTGTCTTAGTGTGTCTGTCTTTTTTTCTGTTTCATTATAATCTTTCTGTCTTTATTTTCTTGTCTGTTGTTTGCTTGTTGGTTGTTGTCTGTAGTGTTTGGTATTTGATTTGGTTATTGTTGTTGTTGTTTAGGTACAGGTGTTTTTTTTAATCTTGATCTTATTCCTGAAAGAGCGGGGACTGGTTGTAAAAAAAAAAGCACACGAGTGCCTATACTTTATCCTCGAAATAAAAAAAAAACTTGACTTGACTTCATTTGTATTGTTGAATGCTTGTCTTGAAAGATTGTGACTCTGATGGTATCATTTTACAGTGATCTTAAAGGTTGTTTATTCACTTCTTTTCAAATGTCATTCGATTCATCTGTTTATAACTTTTTTTTACATGTTTAAGGATTGTTTAACGTGTATTGATTCTTTTATTTAGGTATTATGCTGGTATTGGTTTTGTTACAAAGTTAGTTACCTAGTGTGATAGCTAGCTATTCAACTAGATGATTTGCTGGTAAGTCAGGCGTTATTGTTTCAATTAGTTCGTTTTGGATTATCTATGTATGTATGCAAATGTTTAAAGTCTCTAGTTCGTTGTCCTTTTTATATTCATTTAATATGTAAGCACTTATTTTCTTTGCTGCTTATTTCTGCATTTTGAGGTTTTTTTTCCGTAAATATTCCGTTTCTTCATGTACCCATACATATCTGTATAACTATATCTATTCATTTATCTATGCTTTTTTGCACTTGCGTTTATCTCTTGGTCTAATTGTACTTATCCAAAGACATATTGATAGTTTTAAACGTGTCTGATTTTCTAACATGACTGGGAATGCTAAACCTACATAGAGCATCAACATGTGTCATCTTGCTTGCCTTCATCACGAAGATTCACACTCGCTTCCGCCTCCCCACTTATCTCTTCCCCCTCTCCCTCCCCTCCCGCCCCCAGACTTTCTCTTCACCTTTTTCCACTTTTGACATTTCTGTTTTCCATCTGAGTACCGAAAAGACACAAACTTTTTAGCTCGTTGTCCTCTGTGCTTCCAAAACACAACCTGGGGTATCAATCCTAAAACGATCTGTGCCAATATTGGATGCTGACATTACTCCCTCTGACCTGTGTGGGAAAGAAAATGTAATACCCGCTGGTGTACGCTGTGTTGTGGAAGGCTTCTCTTGTCATAAGGGACGGGATAACCAAAGTGGTCAGAACATTGCGCTAACAATTTGACGACCCGGGAATCAACCCGTTCGAGGGATTTTTCCCTTGAGTTAACATCATCCCTGCTGACTCCACTCTCCCCAAAAAAGTCTGCCAGGCCGGCAAGCCCCCACCCTGATCCGCCAGTCCGCAATGCCATCCGCGAAACAGAGGCTGAGACCGCCCGCGATCAACACCGACCCATCCCCCATGGATCCTCCAGCGCGTCAGCACGACTCTTCCAACAAAGAAGATGTTGAAAGGTGGTGAAACCAGACAGCCCTGCCCCACTCCAACTGCCGCCGAACCATCCCCCCCCCCCCCCCCCCCCAATACCGCTGCCCAGCACACCACTGCACAACCCCCGATGACTCCACCAGGCTGCATCCATGTTGCACAAGCCACGTGCACAGCTGTCAGTTTCTCCCCCACTTTCAGCTCCTCTCAGCTGCTAATTAAGTCCCATCCCATCCCAGCCCAGATAGGGAGGGGTGGAGTCTGCTGGTGTTATTTATAGCAGGAAGCTGATCACACTTGTTGGACTAAGTAAGAAGGAAAGGGTGGGGCTAAATATAGCACTCTAGACTGAATGATGTTGGACGGCCGCCCACAAAAGACGCACACCATACCCCTGCCGAATGCCTCCCCCCCCCCGCCCACCCACCACCCCCAAAAAAAACAACCAACAAACACGTGGCAGAGGCCCTGCCGGCGCCGAAGGCAC
>CM060332.1:23837065-23839565 GCA_030674155.1 Stramonita haemastoma
TATGAGAAATAAACACGATCATTAGAGTCCTTTTCATCTCAGTACTGAATTCATACAGTACGGCAACGTTCTGGTGGCTCCTGCGACGGTACTAGAACCATTCGTATTGGTCATTACCTTTCCAGTGGATCATTCCAGTGGCGTGGAGAGGAGGGGGGGGGGAGGCTGCTGCATGGGTAACAGCTTGCCCTCCATACTTACTTACCCAGGCTTTGCGCTCTAAAGACTACAGCGCAGCTCCATTGTCTTACGAGACTGGTGGATGCATACTACTACTGAATGTGTACGTTCCACACAAATCAGGAGGTAGGAAAGCTTAGTGGTTAGAGCGTTGAATTTGCAACCTACGCAGTAACTGAAGACGTGGGTTCGAATCTTGTCTAGGGTATCGGTTCTGCAGGAGTTTTTTTTTCTTGAAAAAACGTAGTACTGATTTCACCTAAAAGTCCAAATGAGATTATTCACCGATGCTCTGTGTCTGAACACATGAAGAACGTATTTTGTGGACGTTAAAAGTTAAAAAGGTTCCAATGGCAGTGCTTATTTGCAGACCCCAGCTATATTTTGTGTGAGAGTAGGTCAGATGTAGTTCATGGCAAAATGAATATATAATCATACCCAGCTTGCACCATTCATTTTATTTATTCATTTACTTATTCTTTTATATCGATGATAATGGAATAAGCACACATGTGTATTTTTACTTGCAGTCCCTGTGTGTTTGCATTTTTTTTTTTGTAAATCTTGTCATCTATTCTCACCGGCACACAATGGCCAATTCTTACAAAAAGCGGAACAGGATTTAACGTGTGCTGTCTGGAGAGAGGCTGACTCTGCCAGGTTCAACTGATCAGGAATTCATTGCTTTAGAAAAAAAAATCATACATTTAGCCGATCCCTTGATGACATCGAAAGGGGGTAAAGTGGGGGGGGGGGGGGAGGCTGACAAACCAAATTACAAAGATCAGCAAAATCGCTTTAGATTGAATTCCATACTTTGCAGTGTGCAGTTCTGTTTGGGGTATATTATTTTGAACAAATTTGCAATGCGACGCATTGCATGTAACTGTGTTGTCGTGCAGTAGAGAGCATCAAAACGAAGATTTGTCTGATGCGTCACATTTTTTTTTCATACAGAGAGAATGAACCATCCATTTCCCTTCTTTTTTTGTTTGCGTTTCTGTACTATGTCTTTTAAAAGCATATTTATGAGGCTTCGTTTTGCTTTAACATTTTTTGGACAAAGAAACAACTCTATTTTTGCTGTAGTTACGATCACCTAAAACAAATTCATGCACAAAAAAATGCGCATCAATTCAGTAAGTTTTCTAAGTCTTCACCGAGTACTCAGACAACGAAACACAATGTTTACTAAGAAAGAGGGCAATGAATTTCTTAGCTTTGAATCCGTTTCCAAACCTAGAGCTTCCATCTCCTGGACAGTAGAGAACATTAACCTCAAAGTCAGTAGCCAGCAAGGCAGATAACAACACAGCAGTGAGCGGTCAGCAGCGAGTGCAGCCCCCTTGTCATCACAGCAGTGAAATGGGGTCGACATGCCATGAGTGTATGACCAGGAAACATACTTGTGTATAATTTTCACCATGGAATTGTTTTGGAGGAGGAAGATGATTATTGCACTGCATGCACTGCAATGTAGTCTGTTTCATTGCAATACGGTGTTTTACTGTAAACTTTAGCGTGAGCGTATGACCAGGAAACAGACTTGTGTATTTCACCATGGAATGATATTGGAGGAGGAGGAGGAGGAGGATATTGCACTGAATGCACTGCAATGTAGTCTGTTCCATTGCAATATGATGTTCTACTGTGGTCAATGGGTACCGGATAGCCTAGTGGTCAGAACATTGCGCTCGTAATTTGACGACCCGGGTTCGATTCCCGTTCGAGGGGATTTTCCTCCTGGAATTAACACCAGTGCTGACTCCAGTCTCCCCACTAGTCTTTGGGTGAGACTATAAACCGAGGCCCCGTGTGCGAACGCATGCAGAACATCTTGCGCACATGTTAAATCCTGTTCCGCTTTTCGTAAAAACAGGCCATTGTGTGCTGGTTGGAACAGATGACAAGATTTACAAAACTACATACACATGGGGACTAGATGTAAAAACGTACATGAGTGCTTATTCGATTATCCTCAATATAAAAGAGTAAACAAAAGAAATAAATTAATTATCACTGTACATAATTATCTAAACTTCATCATTCTATGCATTGTGTCGTTCATTTCTCTTATTTCTTTTATTTGTAGGATAAAGGAATAAGCAATGAGATGCTGCTTTACATCCAGTCCCCTATGCATGCAGTTATGTGCATTTTTTTCATCCAATTCCACCAGCACAAATGCCCTACTCCACTCCCCCAATAAATAGAATAGGTTTTAATATGTGGTGAGTTGTGTTGTGTTGTTGTAATAAGAAATCTTTGGCATAAAGCTCAAGATGTTCTATCCAGAGAAGACTCTTAACCAAAAACACAC
>CM060332.1:23844565-23847065 GCA_030674155.1 Stramonita haemastoma
TGTCAGACACAATAGCTTACCTTTTTCTAATTTTCCTCTGGGGTAAGACATGGGAGTATTCTGTGTCATTTTCCATTCTGTGTATTTGTAATTAACAACTCCATAACCAACGAAAAAAATCATATGCCATAATAGAGTTTGGTGTTTTTTGTAGAATGGATTCCCCCCCCCCCCCCCCCCCCCTTCCATGCGAGAGACGGGATAGCCTTGTGGTCAGAACATTGCGCTGGCAATTTGACGACCCGAGCTCGACTCCCGTTCGAGGGGATTTTTCCAAGGAGTTAATAGCAGTGCTGACTCCACTTTCCCCCAAATCTTTCGGATTAGACTGTAAACCGAGGCCCCGTGTGCAAACGCATGCAGAACATCTTGCACACACGTTAAATCCTGTTCCGCTTTTCGTAAGAGTAGGCCATTGTGTGCCGGTGGGAACAGATGACAATATTTACACAACTGCATACACACGGGGACTGGATGAAAAAAGCCCGTGAGTGCTTATTCCATTATCCTTGATATAACAGAAGAAAATAAATAAAATAAATGAATAAATAAATACTTTGATATTGTTGGACGAACTGTCTCTTTCGTTGAGTATGTTGGTAACTGATGTACCCTGACCCAACTGGCAGAAACAACAGATGTAATAAGTTTAAAAGTTAATATCCCCGACCTAAGGTTGTAAAGTCTACACTAAAATAAATCGGAAAAAAGTCATTTTAAATTCTGAAAAGTGTCTTGCTGTAAGGTACCACAACAAGTGGAGTTTCAATCACCGTCGGGACCTCTGATGAAGGCTCATCCAGAAGCCGAAACTCGAGTCAGGTCAGGTCAGGCCAAAGGTATGGTTCTTACTGGAAAAAAAATTGTCTATAATGCTGTCATTGAAAGACATTATTCTGTAGAATTATTTGTATTCAATTTTTTTAATTGAATCTTTGGTAAGTCATTTTCAAAATGATTGAGACGTTATAGGTGGTTACCTGCACTTGTTTTTCCTCCACCACTTCTTTCTCAAAAAAAGTAATTTTACGTCATTTCAAGAATGCAGGTTTATTTGTTGTTTTAAAGCAACAACAAACATACAGGGGTATTATGAAAGATGACAAACGCTACATGCTTTTCGCAGAAAAACAGTAACAAAACACTGCTTTGAAAGATTAATGTATTAGCAAATGACACACACCCTGTGTCTTTTTTATGTATCAACTACGTCAAAATCAATTTGCGATTGCTTTTTGAAAGGTTTACCATTGAATTATGATTCCTGTTTAATTGCTGATTGCTTAAAGATAATATCATGACAGAGCTGATCAGGAAACCATTGGCAGTGTCGATGTCGTTTTTGTGAATTAAATCATTAATCTTCAACGCATTTTCGTGAGCCTGACAAACTTGATTATCAGCCAATATCAAACTCCAGGTTTCTATCAGAATTACTTGAAATTTTCTGTTGTCTCTGGACAAGTCAACTCGATAATCTCTTTTGCTCAATGTCATTTATTTTTTTGCTGATTGATGAATGAATAAATATTGTGTTTAGACATCTTGATTTCTTTGTGATGAATTGTGCAGACCCAGTTGTTTTATTCTTAGTCAACAATAACGATGTACCGATGCCAGTGATCCCCATGTCATGAGTCATAGGGTAGGGTAGTAGGTGTTTGTTTGTTTGTCCGTCGTGTTCGACGATGACCACCAAAACAGCAGAGGAGGCAGCTTGCTGTTTCAGAAACTGGGCAGAAATTTGATTACAGTGGAAATGCTTTGCCCACAGTACATCCCCACTCTCTCGGCCGAAAAGGCATACGGACAGTCAGCGTTGGAGATGTTCTCCAAAGACCAACTAGCTCCCAGGGCTGCAGCACGTAAGGCCTGTGCAAGTCAAGCCTCCTAGACAGAGAGTCATAGTCGATCACTTAAAGACTAAGCTGTAAAGTGGAATCCCATGAGTGGGAAAGCCACTGGTTTGATTTGATTTGATTTATTCTTTTATATCGAGGATAATGGAATAAGCACTCTTGTGCTTTTTTACATCCAGTCCCCGTGTGTATGCAGTTTTGTAAATGTCATCTGTTCCCACCGGCACACGATGGCCCACTCTTACGAAAAGCGGAACAGGATTTAACGTGTGCGCAAAATGTTCTGGTCATACAGCCTCTCACTTTGCTGTTGCCCCCAGCGTCAATGGTTTATATAAGAATCAAGAATCAAGAATGGTTAATCAAGAACTGTGACAAAGCCCAGGCGCCGAAGGGTAGTAGGTACTACAGTCATGGAAATAAAAGACTAGCATTGTTAACATTCTGTGTTCATTGTACATTTTCTTTCTGAAACATCAGTTTTCAAGTTAGTTGTGGTTTTTGGCATGAGAATCCATGAAGTCATTCAGCAGAGCCAGTGAAGACTACAGCAACTGGAGAAACAGGTTAGTGTCAGTATTATTGGGTTAACGCCATACCCCCTGATTCCAACACGTGAGACTTTCAAGTTTATTGTCTAG
>CM060332.1:23849565-23852065 GCA_030674155.1 Stramonita haemastoma
ATACATACATACATACATACATACATACATACATACATACATACATACATACATACATACATACATACATACATACATACATACATACATACATACATACAATATAGCATAGCGCAATATTGTTCAGTACAGCGTAGTTTATGGTCCACTTTTGTGCAAAAAGTGTATGGTAGGATGATGCTTATGCAATGCCACATGGCGAGACTGAGACTTTTTTTTTTTTTAAATTTTATACCACATTATGTCACAGCAGATTTCCCTGCGTGAAATTCGGGCTGCTCTCCCCGGGGAAAGCGCGACGCCACAAGTGCAGCGCCTATCCATTATATATATATAATATATATATATATATATATATATATATATATATATATATATATATATATATATATATATATATATATATATATATATATGCAGCCCTGAGCCGCCCTGGGGACTCCAACTGCCCGATTTTTCCTCAGGGATGATGTCTAAACACGACACCTGTGCGCATGCTGGAACATCAGAGAAAAATGAGGTAATGCATTTGATGCCTATCCATTTTTAAAAACACAGACAGTTACATATCTTTTCAATCTACAGCTAAAACACAGACGGTTACATATCTTTTTCCATCTGAAGCCATATGTTTGTGTTAGGAATAAACATAACTTTTATCTTTGTACTTTTACGCAAATGCTTAAGATTCATACACATCAAACAAATTTAACCAACACTGGGCAATTTGCCTTACTATGAAGAGAAGACAGACAGAAAGGAAAACATTCATTACAAGTCTCTTATTATTGTAACTGAGATGGTAATAACGCCTTTCACTGCTGAAATGACTCCTTGAGTGTACAATTTCTGTCTGTTGTATCCCTAGTGTGATTTTCAAGGTAACTTTCTGTGTCTGCTGTTGTTCATAGCAGAGCGTAGCTTAGGCCTATACAGTCTCTGTTCATAGTGTGAGTGTAGATCTGGCCTTCAGAGATCTGTAATTTTGTTTCAGTAAAATGATATTGATGTCTCTACTGCTTTGATGTCCTTGTTTTGTTTTGTTTTCTAAAGCTCTCCAATCGCATGATTTTTTTTTTAGTTGAGCACTCTCAAAATGGCATCTTTTAATAGAAAAATATAGTTGAATCCATTAATCTACAATACAGTTTGAGCTTGTCTAACCACTGTAATTTAGGTATTGTAATATTTAAGGTTCAACAGTCCAAGCTGATAGCAATTTGGACCTGTTTAAAGTTTTCACAAGAAAATTTTTAAGCAGTGGCTACATCACTCTCACTCTATCTTTTTTAAAAGAAAGAGATGTGTGTGTGTGTGTGTGTGTGTGTGTGTGTGTGTGTGTGTGTGTGTGTGTGTGTGTGTGTGTGTGTGTTTTCAATTATCATAAGGATGACAAAACAAACAAATAAAAAAAATTGCAAAACATGAATATCTATTCTCTTCTCTCTCTCTCTCTCTCTCTCTCTCTCTCTCTCTCTCTCTCTCTCTCTCTCTCTCCTCTCTCTCTCTCTCTCTCTCTCTCTCTCTCTATGTCTGTCTTGTTCAAGAGGATTTTTCCTTCCTCTGGGGTTAACATCAGTGCCGACTCCACTACCCCCAAAAAGTCTGTCTTAGACTCTAAACCGAGGACTGTGTGCCGACACACGCAGAGCATCTTGCGCATACTTTAAAACCTGTTCCACTTTTCGGAACAATAGGCCATTGTGTGCCAGTTCGGATGGATGACAACATTATTTTATAAAACGGCATACACACGGGGACTAGATGTTAACAAAAAAAAACCCACGCAAGTGCGCATTCCATTATCCTCGAAACAAAACTTTAAAAATCCTCTCTCCCCCAATTGGATAAAGGGACTCAACTATGTCTTTAAAGAACTAGGTGGCTTTGATTCTCTGGCAAATGGCAGCTTAAAAAAAAATTGCAAATCTTTTAAAATCCCGCTTATGCAGACCAGATTCAGATTTCCTGACATTGAAGGTCATTGTAGGCCTTAAGAACTTGTTTGTGATGAAAGTTTTACTCTATGACATCATTTGCTTCATGACGCAAGATGTAAAGACGTAGGCTTAGTTTTGTCATTAGTTTTTGTTGGGGTTTTTTTTCCCTGTTGCTTGCACAATGTGGCTCCACTCTCCCCAAAAGTCCTTCGGATGAGACTATAAACCGAAACCCCGTGTGCGAACGCCGCGCAGAATATCTTGCGCACACGTTAAATCCTGTTCCACTTTTCCTAAGAGTAGGCCTTTGTGTGCCGGTGGGAACAGATGACAAGATTTACAAAACTGCATACACACTGGGATTGGATGTTAAAAAAAACAAAAAAACATGAGTGCTTATTCCATTTTCCTAGATATAAAAGAACAAATAAATGAATAAATAAAATAAATAAATGGGAAATTATGACTGTTCAGTGCACGGCAGAAACAGTGAAAACAAGATATCTATCGTGTATAACTCATCTCCCAAAACCTGCCTGCTGGGTTATATAGTCTATTAG
>CM060332.1:23857065-23859565 GCA_030674155.1 Stramonita haemastoma
GTGTGTGTGTGCGTGCGTGCGTGCGTGCGTGCTGTGTGTGTGTGTGTGTGTCTGTGTGTGTGTGTGTCTGTGTGTGTGTGTGTGTGTGTTCTGTGTGTGTCTGTTTGCGTGTGTGTGTGTGTGTGTGGTGTGTGTGTGTGTGTGTGTGTGTGTTGTGTGTGTGTGTGTGTGTGTTT
The DNA here is from genome assembly GCA_030674155.1 of Stramonita haemastoma. Taxonomy (NCBI): domain Eukaryota; kingdom Metazoa; phylum Mollusca; class Gastropoda; order Neogastropoda; family Muricidae; genus Stramonita; species Stramonita haemastoma. The sequence goes on from CM060332.1 coordinate 23,857,242, forward strand.
GCGTGTGTGTGTGTGTGTGTGTGTGTGGTGTGTTGTGTGTGTGTGTGTGTGTGTGTGTGTGTGTGTGTGTGTGTGTTGTGTGTTGTGTGGTGTGTGTTAAGTTGCAATATGTGTAAGCTTATTTTTGTATTGACGGTCTCTCTTGTTCCTCGACTAGAACTAGCTACAATGCGCACCACTGGTGAGAATTTTGCATATGCAACCGTTTTTTTCCCCTCAATCCTTTAGGTAGCTGCATTCCGACTTCAGGGATCGTGTCTAGATTCAGCACCTGTGTGCATGCGTTTTGGGGTTGTTGTTTTTTTAGATTTTGTCATTCGTTCCTACCGACACAAAAATGGTCTACTATTTCTCAAGGCGGAATGAATTTTTAACGTGGTTGAACGTGTCGCATTACGACTTCTTGGGATTTCTAATGTTTCAAGATAATGCAGAGAAATGTGATTCCTAGCATTGGGGTTTTTTAACATTATTTTTTGAAGAAACAATTCGTCAGGATTCTCTCCACTGCAAAACAGAGGAAAGAAAGTAATAAACAGCAACGACAGAAACAGCCAAGAAGGCACACGAATCAACTAGCGGCCGTGGAAGATTTCAGTGTGATGAATTCTTCAAATCAAGCTGAGTAAAGAAAAAAGGTAAAGGTGTCCTGTCCATAAACTATGTGGTCGCAGGAGAGCGAGGCATTAGAGACCTCAGCTTCTCTATGGGGCCAGCATGTTGAGATCGGCGCCCATCTCCTCTCCCTCGCTGCTTTACTTTCCCTGACCCTTAAGAGGGCAGGTACCCATTTACAGCTGGGTGAACTGAGAACTTTACTGAAGTCAAGGCGAGCAAACGGTCACCCATCCACTTGGTAACCGCGCTCGATGCTGCTTAACCTTAGCTTGGTAGAAGCGAGCGCTCTGACCACTGAGCTATCCCGTCCCATGCTGAGTAACCTGTCAAATCTGATGGAATTAAAGTTGATTACAGGAAGAAAAAAAAAGTCAGAAAAACTTTTTTTTTTTAGCTCTGGTGGATCAGCTTTTTTTCAAATCACATTCTTTGTTGTTTATCATCCCCTCAGGGATATGAAAGGATTTTTATATAACACGGCACGAAACAGAACTATACCTAAACAATTTCCTTTCCATGCACCATTTAACCATATATTTCAACCAACTAGTTTCTGTTTACGCGTTTCAAACTCTGTAAACAGGTTTCACATTTTATTTCGGATAAAATTAATCATTTAAAAAATAAAATATTAAGGAGAATTTTTCTGTTAAATGAGTAAAAGAGTTGTTCACGCTTCAATGGTTTGTTTTCCATGTTTAACATGATATTTTGGTAATCTTGTTTTTGACGAGTTTCATTCCAATTTCTGGCCCAAGCCACGAGCTGTGTCATTTATTGATATCAGCTCATTGCCAAGGCCTACACTAAAATGTTGTTATGTTGTAAAATGTTGTGTTGAGATTGCCTCCAGCCAAGACAAGCTCTTAACAGAACAACCTGCACTCTCCTTTAAGGGAGAAAAAATCCTCTGAATACGGAGTATGGCTGCCTTTATGGCGAGGTACTTGAAAACGGTCATACACGCAAACTTCTCATTCAGTGTGAACTTTCAATCTCACAGTGATTCCCAGGTGGGATGAGTGAGTCAGAGTACATATTCTGGGTGACCCCCAGAATCTACAGGTGTGGAACACACAACAACAACATTTAAATTTCAAGTAAGAGGCAAGTCAGAAAATACAGAGAGTAGCCAAGATACCTTTATGGTACATATGAAAAATGAAGAATAAAAAAATTCTAATATTTCCACACAAAGGATGTTTGAGAGAAATTGGATTCCTTGGATTCAGCTGTGCTTTTGGTTGTTGTTTTTTTTTTTTTTTAATCAAACCAAAACCCAAAAAATCTCATTAACGACTGCCACGCTACACTTCAAACTATCGATTTTCTGTTTCGTTTCCATTACAAAACATGTTTTTTTAATCCCAATATTTCGGTCTCGACTATATTATCAATGAATAAATAAAGATATAAATGAACAAATAAATAAAGGAATGAGCAAACAGCTAAATGAATAGATGAATGAATAAAACAACGATACCTGCGCATAACTTCAAAGATTTTTAAAAACCTGTTAATGCAAAGCGAAAGCAATCATCAAAGTTTTCCTGATGTATTTTGTTAAGTTTCTTTTTCTTTAAGGATGGTTTGGGGGGGGGGGGGGGGGGTTGCTCGTTTGTTTTAAGATCAATTTTGAAATTGCCTTGAAACGTTATCTGTCTATGTCTGAGTCTAAATGCTTGATACATACAATAATACATTCA
>CM060332.1:23867065-23874565 GCA_030674155.1 Stramonita haemastoma
TTTGCAGATGATACAACCATACATACAAGCCATAATGACATTGACTCTCTTGCAACCATATTACAACAAAGCTGTAATGATCTTGTCAAATGGACAGAACTGAACCATATGTCTATTCACCCCCAAAAAACAAAATGCATGCTTATCACCACCAGACAAAAGCGACAAAATTTACCTCATAAACAGTTTCCAATCCAAATAAGAAAGGAAGCAATTGAACAAACCTCATCACAAAGTTCTAGGAGTAACAATCGATGAAAATCTCAGCTGGTTCTACCACATATCTCATCTATACAAATATCTGTCCCAAAGAGTATACCAATTGACTAAGATTAAACATTTCCTTGACTACAATTCAAGGAAATTATTCTTCCAAGCTTACATACAATCCTCAATAGACTATGCCTCAACCCTCTGGGATTCTGCCAGTGCAAACACTATGAAACCGTTATTAAGTCTGTATAAACGTGCTCTCAAACTTATCCTTCTGAAAAAAAACAACCTTACTTGAAGTGGATTATACTCAGTTAAATATTCTCCCCCTACAACAAAGACTAAAATATAACAAAGACATACTGATGTTTAAGATAATGGCAGGAGCTGTCCCCACGTCCTTAAGAGATAAGTTCCCAATGAATCATTCCAGAAATACTGAAAAGCCAAGTGTCCCAATCCCAAGAATAGACTTGTTTAAATCTAGTTTACTATACTCAGGCCCTGTGCTGTGGAACTCCCTTCCCGATTCAATTAAAGAGCACCAATCATTGACTACCTTCAAAAATCACCTCCTAATCCACTTGATGCACCAAAAATAATAAACCAATTATATTCCCTCTCCTTCTCCCCTTCCCTTTCTCCCTCCCTCTGTGTGTGTGTGTGTGTATGTGCGTATGTGTGTGTGTGTGTGTGTGTGTGTGTGTGTGTGTGTGTGTGTGTGTGTGTGTGTGTTGTGTGTGTGTGTGTGAGTTGGGTTTTTTGTTGTTGTTGCTGTTCTTTCTCCCCCTTTATCAAAACTTATGTTTTATGGAACTATTTTGATGATAGATGGTGGTGGATTGATGTTTTCAGTCATTCAACCTCATCGTATTCTCATGTTGCTCCTTAATTATTGCGCCCCTTTTTCTTTTCTTTTTGTTTTGTTTTTGTTTGTGTTTGTTTGTTTCTTTGTTTGTTTGTTTGTTTGTTTGTTTGTTTGCTTGTTTTTTGTTTGCTTGCTTGCTTGTTTTTTGCTTTGTTGCTGTGTTTTCCTTTTGTTTGTTTATTTGTTTGTTTGTTTATTTTTTTTCTTCAAATCAAAATCATCATTGATTCCTACTTCATATTTGTTTCTGAATGAGTGCATTTTTATAACATTACCTTAATATTGTATTTCTGTCTTATTCCTTACCTGTTTTGTTGTGCTTCTCCCCTTTTATCAAAACTTATGTTTTATGGGACTATTTTGATGATAGATGGTGGTGATTTCAGTCATTTAACCTCATGGTATTCCCATGTTTGCTCCTTAATTATTGCGCCCCCCCCCCCTTTTTTTTTTTTTTTTTTTTTTGTTGTTGTTTGTGTTTTTTTGTTTTGTTTTGTTTTGTTTTGTTTTTGGTTGCTTTGTTTTGTTTGCTTATTTGTTTTTGTGTGTGTGTGTTGTGTGTGTGTATGTGTGTGTGTGTGTGTGTGTGTGTGTGTGTGCGTGCGTGCGTGCGTGCGTGCGTGCGTGCGTGCGTGCGTGCGTGCGTGGTGTGTGTGTGTGTGTGTGTGTGTGTGTGTGTGTGTGTGTGTGTTTTCCAAATCGAAATCATCATTGATTCTTACTTCATATTCTTGTTTCAGAATGAGTGCCTTTTTGTAACATTACCTCAATATTGTATCTCTGTCTTATTCCTTACCTGTTGTTTTTTTTCTCCCCTTTTATCAAAATCTTATGTTTTATGGGACTTATTTTGATGATAGATGGTGGTGGATTGATGTCTTCAGTCATTTAACCTCATCATATTCTGATGTTTGCTCTTTAATTATTGCGCTTTTTTTGTTGTTTTGTTTTGTTTTGTTTTTTGTTTGTTTTGTTTTTGTTTATTTTCCTTTAATCAAATCAAAATTATCATTGATTCTTACTTCTTTTTCGTTTCTGAATGAGTGACTTTTTATAACATTACCTTAATATTGTATCTCTGTGTTATTTCTTGCCTGTTTGATACTTGGTATGGTTCCTTACTTTTGGTATTTGGATCATTATAATTGTTGTTGTGTAGTTGTGGCTATTATTTTTATTTTTTTCTATCTTAATGTTATCCCTGAAAAGGGCGGGGACTGGATGTAAAAAAGCACACGAGTGCTTATCTATTATCCTCGAATAAAAGAATTTTGCCTTGCCTTGCCTTGCCTTGCCTTGCCTTCTCTCTCTCTCTCTCTCTCTCTCTCTCTCTCTCTCTCTCTCTCTCTCTCTCTCTCTCTCTCTCTCTCTCTCTCTCTCTCTCTCTCTCTCTCTCTCTCTCTCTCTCTCTCTCTCTCTCTCTGTGTCTATGTGTGGATCGTGTCCCAGCATATCCTACCCCACTGAATGGACCAGCCCCCTGACCTGAGACTGCTGTCAATGGACACGCCTGGAAGTGACCCATCTTGTTACAGTCAGTCGGCATATTTACCGAGCAAATAGCACGTTCACATACATACAGACAGACAGACAGAGAGACAGACAGATAGTCACAGAGACGGAGAGACAGATAGACAGGACAGATAAAGAAACAGATATACAGAGAGGCAGACAGATAGAGAAACAGATTGATAGACAGAGAGATATTTATTTATTTATTCTTTTATTTATTTATTCTTTTATATCGAGGATAACAGAATAAGCAATCATGTGCTTTTTTTCATCCGGTCCCCGTGTGTATGCAGTTTTGTAAATATTGTCATCTGTTCCCACGGCACACGATGGCCTACTCTTACGAAAAGCGGAACAGGACTTAACGTGTGCGCAAGATGTTCTGCATGCGTTCGCACACGGGGCCTCGGTTTAAAGTCTCATCCGAAGGACTTTTGGGGAGCGTGGAGTCAGCACTGATGTTAACTCCAGGAAGAAAATTTCCTCGACCGGACTCGAACCCGGGTCTTCAAATTGCCAGCGCAATGTTCTGACCACTAGGCTATCCGCCCCCCTCGATAGATAGACAGATGGACATAGACAGATAGACAGACAGACAGACAAAATGACAGAGAGATACACAGATAGAGAGACAGATTGGTAGAAAGAGAGATAGACAGATGGACAGAGAGACAGATAGACAAAAAGACAGACGGATAGAGAGAGGTAGACAAACTAAAAGAGAGACAGACAGATCAACAGATAGAGACAAAGACAGATAGGTAGAGAGACAGACAGAGAGACAAGTGGAAAGACAGAGAGACAGACAGATCGACAGAGAGACAGACAGATCAACAGACAGATGGACAGTTAGACAGACAGATAGACAAATAGACAGACATACATAGACAGATGGACAGTTAGACAGACAGATAGACAAATAGACAGACATACATAGACAGAGAGACCAACAGATAGACTGACAGACTGACAGGCAGACTAAAAGACGGTATAGACCAATTTTTTTGTCAGGAATAGGTTTTTACTGTAGAGCTTATTTATTTATTTATTTATTTATTTATTTATTTATTTATTTATTTATTTATTTATTTATTCATTCATTCATTCATTATTCATATATTCTTTTTTTTTTAATTCAGGATAATGGAATAAGCACTCATGTGCACTTTTTTTACATCCAGTTCGCATGTGTATGTAGTTTTGAAAATCTTGTCATCTGTTCCCACCGGCACACAATGACCTACAGTTACGAAAAGCGGAACAGGATTAAACGTGAGCACAAGATGTTCTGCGTGCGTTCGCACACGGGGCCTCGGTTTTGTCTCACCCGAATGACTTTTGGGGTCAGTGGAGTCAGCACTGATGTTAACTCCAAGGGGAAAAATCCCCTCGAACAGGAATCGAACCCGGATCGTCAAATTGCGGGCGCAATGGTCTGACCACTAGGTTATCCCGCCCCCTTCAAATCCCAAGACATATTCCGACGTTGAAAAGTCGTCTTTCCAATGTGAGCGTACGAATGGAGTGAAAGAACAAAATGTCCCCGGAAATGTCATGGAATAATCATTAATATAGGACACAGTCTCGACTTATTCTTTTTATCATTATGTAACATCTTTTATCGCTACTTTTGTGGGTAATGTTTTCCTGTGTGTTGATAAAAAGTTGTTTTTTTTTTAACACAAAAATCGACACACTAAGCAGTTAAAAAAACAAGGTTACTTTTTCACCGTGTTCGTGCAGTTGAAAGTTTAAATCCAAGAAGTCTATTTAACGACACCACAGGCGGAATAAAAAGATTTTATTGTATACAACTTTATGTCACAGCATATTTCTCTGCGTGAAATTCGGGCTGCTCTCCCCGGGGAGAGTGCGTCGCCACAAGTGCAGGGCCATGAGAAAGAGAAACGGACTGCTGCAGCAAAGATCAAGAAAGGTGTCCTAGCAACACGTATCAGTGGTCTGCCCCCCAAAAGTGAGAAATGTGGATTTGATCCCTGTTTCATCCAAACGTTTCCTCTATCCTCTAGACCTTCCTTGGTGGTCTGTGTGCTAGTCTTTCAAATGACAAGATGAATCGAGATTCCAAGTATAGCACGTATTTAGTGCGCATAAAAGAATCCATACGGCATCAAAAGAGTTGTCCCAGGTAAATATCTGTAAAAAACAAATAAATAGATAAATAAAAAGCTACTTACGTTGAGAAACAACTATACATGCAGACAGTATAAATAGCATCCCCGCCATCTGGAAATTCTGTGCCGGGAATTCCCCCTTTTCAAATTTGTTTTTCTTTCATCTTATAACCCACGACAACCTGCCAACCAAGAATGACAAATCATGATTCTATTCAAACAGCAAAGCATAATATTAAATTATTTTAAAAAATCACCCACACGAACGAACGCACACGCACGCTGATACGCAAACACATACACACACACACACACACACACACACACACACACACACACACACACACCACACACACACACACACACACACACGCACGCACGCACGCACGCACGCACGCACGCACGCACGCACGCACACACACACACACACACACACACACACACACACACACAAACAAACAAACAAACAAACACAGCGATAAAGACTTTCTAAAATATTTTTAAGGCTCTTTTGGGGAAGAGAGGAAATCAAAGATTTCAGCTTTGATCCCGGAAATTCCGGGATTGCGGACAGTTTTTGCAGTTGACATGTCAGATCCATTCCATTAGGTGGTCTGGGAGAGCGAAACAAACCCTATAGCTTACACACACACACACACGCGCGCGCGCGCGCGTGCGCACACGCACACGCACACGCACACACACATACATACATACATACATACATACATACATACATACATACATACATACATACATACATACATACATACACACACACATCTCTCTCTCTCTGTGTCTGTCTGTCTGTCTGTCTGTCTGTCTGTCTGTCTGTCTGTCTGTCTGTCTCTCTCTCTCTCTCTCTCTCTCTCTCTCTCTCTCTCTCTCTCTCTCTCTCTCTCTCTCTCTCTCTCTCCGCATTGGTGAAGCCATTTATTTTGTAAAAACATACAGACAATGATGTTAAATGCAAAAGACGTTCCGAGAATTTTTGTATTAAACTCATAATTATGATGAGTCTTTTTCTGAATTTACTCAAAAACACAATGACCATTAGGTTTAAAGTAGGGCATGCAATGGCGATGACATTGATCGTTTTTTCCGTTCACTTACAATTTAGGAAATAGGCTTCGATGATTATAATGCTTCTTCATCTGCTTTGCAAATTTTCTTCTTGTTTTCCTAAATGTGACGCTCCACCACGAAATGAGTCGCTTAGCGCCTGACCCATTTTTCTGCTAGCAGCCAGTAAAGGCAGGTGGGGGTCAAGTTGTCGATTTTAAGATTTTGATTGATTAGAAAACTATAGTCATTATTCTACCTTGTAGTGAAATGTGAAGGTATAATTTTGTTTTCTTTTGCCTTTGAACATGTTTTTAAAAATACCAAATCCCTCATTCTGGCCTACTATTAAGATGCATAACTTGTCAATTTCTCTTTTTGTCATTTCCTGCAGTCCGTCATTTCAAGTTGTAATAACTTTTGATAGAATTGTCGGATTTTCAATCTGTATTTTGTATTGTATGGCCGTTTTATTGCAAATTAATAACGTGTAAATAACTAAAAATTGACCACTAGTGCAATGCGACTCCTTATGTGGTGGAGTGTCACAATTTAATGCAGTTTTCATTCTGAACAAAGAACAGACCTGACCAAGTGTCATTAAAATGTTATATCGGCGTGGAAACGAAAGCTTGCAATGCTGACAGTTATGACAAGTATGCTTGGTAAAAATGTGGGGAGACCATATTTTTTTGTCGTCTGGTGACTTCTCATTCAGTTTGTGCATAGCATTTTACAAGCGAGAGAAATAGTTGATGATAAACTGAAAAGTGCATTATTGCACATATTTATTTCAAAATTGTGAAAACAGAAGAAAAACAACAAACAATAATCACTAATAAAAAACAGCAACGAAAACTATAACTATTTTTTATTGTTTATTTGTTTCTGTCAAAAGGCGTGTTTTCAAAATAAATACCTGTTAGAGAATCAGACATCATAAACAAGTTTACAAAAAAAATTAAAGTCTTAATTGATCAGTAATAGTTTTTTAGTGTTTCGAATTTCCATTCTGACTTTCTTTAACTTTCTCTAAGTGCTGTAGCGTATATCACTATAATATGACACAGTTTACATACTTTTATGTCATTGTATTGAAAAATAACTATCAGGATCAAAAATACTTCTACACGTGTATGATACCTCATCAACCTATTTTCAAATGTAAGCAGAACATTTTGCAAACATGTTAAAAACCCGTTCTGCCTTTCAAAAGAGCAGACCATTGTGTAGCCGGTAGGAGTGGAGTCCCCAAGGCGGCTCGGGGCTGTAGACCTATATGGCAACGTTCTGGTGGCTCCTGCGACAGCACTGGAACCATGCGTATCGGCGATTGTCTTTCCTATGGACCATTCCAGCGACGTGAAGAGAGAGAGGAGAGAGAGAGAGAGAGAGAGAGAGGAGAGAGAGAGAGAGAGAGAGAGAGAGAGAGAGAGAGAGAGAGAGAGAGAGAGAGAGAGAGAGAGAGAGAGAGGATTGATTTGATTTGATTTGATTTGATTTGATTTATTCTTTTATATCGAGGATAATGGAATAAGCACTCTTGTGCTTTTTTACATCCAGGCCCCGTGTGTATGCAGTTTTGTAAATGTCATCTGTTCCCACCGGCACACGATGGCCTACTCTTACGAAAAGCGGAACAGGATTTAACGTGTGCGCAAGATGCTCTGCGTGCGTTCGCACACGGGGCCTCGGTTTAAAGTCTTATCC
>CM060332.1:23879565-23882065 GCA_030674155.1 Stramonita haemastoma
CCCGTTCGAGGGGATTTTTCTCCGGGAAATTAACACAGTACTGACTCCACTCTCCCCAATAGTCTTTGGGTAAGACTATAAACCGAGGCCCCGTGTGCGAACGCATGCAGAACATCTTGCGCACATGTTAAATCCTGTTCCGCTTTTCGTAAAAACAGGCCATTGTGTGCTGGTTGGAACAGATGACAAGATTTACAAAACTACATACACATGGGGACTAGATGTAAAAACGTACATGAGTGCTTATTCGATTATCCTCAATATAAAAGAGTAAACAAAAGAAATAAATTAATTATCACTGTACATAATTATCTAAACTTCATCATTCTATGCATTGTGTTCGTTCATTTCTCTTATTTCTTTTATTTGTAGGATAAAGGAATAAGCAATGAGATGCTGCTTTACATCCAGTCCCTATGCATGCAGTTATGTGCATTTTTTTCATCCAATTCCACCAGCACAAATGCCCTACTCCACTCCCTCAATAAATGGAATAGGTTTTAATATGTGGTGAGTTGTGTTGTGTTGTGTTGTTGTAATAAGAAATCTTGGGCATAACGTTCAGGATGCTCTATCCAGAAAAGAGTTCTCTACTAAAACACAGTTCCACCCTTCTATTTATTTCTGATTCATTCCTTTATTTCCAATACCTAGATGGGTTAGCTTTATTTATTCATCTATTTATTTATTTATTATTTTATATCGAGGATAATGGAATAAGCCTTCGTGTACTTTTTTTTTTTTTACATCCAGTCCACTTGCGTATGCAGTTTTGTAAATCTTGTCATCTTTTTTCCAACAGCACACAATGGCCTACTCTTACCTTAAAAAAAGAAACAATACTGTCGTTCCCATGACTGTTTCACACAAACAAAATTCTTGCACAAAAAAACCGCACAGTACTGTGACTAAACTCGTGTCTCACATATAAACCCAGCATCATAGGCTATTAACTCAATATTTAGCGGGAAACAGACAAGAGGGAAAATACTGTATCTTTGAACTAGTTTCAAATCCAGACCTCTCATTTCCTAAACAGGAGAGAGAGAGCGTTCACCTCCAAGTCCCCCCCCCCCCCCCCCCCCCCCCCCCCCTGCCCCGCCAGCCACAAGGCAGACAACTGCAGTGTGAGATCAGCAGTAAGTGCACTCCCCTGTCATCACAGCAGAGAAATTGAGGCTGCCTTGCTTGTGGAGTATCTTGACCAGGAAATAGCCATCTGGGGTTGCTTAGTGGTGTTTTTATGGACAGTGGTCAATTGCTGGGTAGCCTATCTGGTCTCTTGCTTTGAGGTTTGTTCAGTAGATGCTCACGTGAATATTTGTGTGTGTGGTGTTTGTTTTTTACACTAGTTTATGTGTTGGATAAACTGAGAAAAAAGTTTGATATGTTAGAAACATTTATACAACACATTATAGCATACTATTATATTCATGTATAACTATCTATCTACTCTACTTCTACTTGCTTCTTACTCTACTCTTACTATCTATCTACTCTACTCTCACTACTACTCCCAACTCATACTACTACATGCTATAGCTATGCTAATGCTTTGTTTATGCTTTGCTGTGCTGTAACTGCTACTGTGCTGTGCTGTACTACGCTACGCTGCGCTGCGCTGCGCAATACTCCCACTCTACTCTTCTCTAACTCACACATTCTGACGACCCGGGTTGGAATCTCTTCAAGAAGATTTTTCACTCTGGAGTGTAATCAGTGCAGACTTCACTCTTTCCAAAAGTCCAGATGAGACTATAAACCGAGGCCATGTGTACTAACGCATGCAGAACATTTGCACACACGTTAAATCCTGTTACTGCTTTTCGAAAGAGTAGGCCATTGTGTGCCAGGTGGAAAACAGATGACAAAATTTAGAAAGCTCATAAACACGTTGACTGGATGTAAAAAAAAAAAAAAAAAGCAAAAAAAAATTAAAAAGCACTTGAGAGCTTATTCATTACCTCGATTAAAGAATAATGAAATAAATAAATTAAATCAATACTCGACAGAAAAAAGAAAAAAAATCTCTCTTCGACCAAGTTAGAAGATATTTTTACACTACAAAGTACAAAAAAAACTTAGGAGCTGAACACATCTCTGGAAGAAAACAGTCCCACATATTGCAGACAGACACAGTGTGGAAGCTCTAGTGGTGGTATCAGATCTATAGGTAGACGGCTTTAATAGCAGGGTGGTTTTTGCGGTGGTCAGTCTGGTCAGTTCCATCGTCTGCTGTAAGGGCTATTTCCCCCTCTAGCTCAGCTTGACCACAGGGAATACATAAGTGTGTCTGGATGATGATTGTGAAGCTGGGGAGAAGGAGAAGGGGGAGGAGGAGGAGGAAGAATAGGGAGAGGAGGAGGAGGATGTGTGTGGTGTGTGTGTGTGTGTGTGTGTGTGTTAGTGTGTGTGTGTGTGTGTGTGTGTGTGTGTGTGTTTGTGTGTGTGTGTGTGTTGTTTGTGTGTGTGTGTGTGTGTGTGTGTGTGTGTGTGTGTG
>CM060332.1:23887065-23894565 GCA_030674155.1 Stramonita haemastoma
AACAACAACAATAACAACCAGTTCCCTCCATTCCTCTCTCTGTTCTGCCTTTCTCAGGGTTTTGTTGAGTTCTCGGCCTGTCCATTCGCTGATGTTGTCCTCCCATCTCTTCTTTGGTCTGCTTCTTTTTCTTCCTCCACACGCTCCTATCATCCCTTATTCTCTGTTCTTGCAACGAAAGACACTAGAAATTGGAAGTAGATTAAAACTGAGGCTAAGAACCTCTTCCATATTTTTTAACGCGATAAACAAAGACAAACCGTACGTGGCATCTGTCCTCTTTGGTTATTCAGATCATGTTAGCCACAGGCGATGATAGATGCATTCTGTCTACAGCTATCAATTTGTATTTGGATTATACGTAACTTTTGTCTTTGTACTTTGCGCAAACTGAAACAAAAAGTATTGAGGAATGAGCAATCTTTAAAACTGTACATTCATCCATTGATTTCTCCTTTAAATTGCCCTCAGGAAAGAAATACAAGATGAACTTAAAGTTTTGTAAAGCTGTAAAAAAAACCCAACCTTTTTGCTTGGTTTATTACACATCCATACATTCAAATTTTGTAAGACAATTTATATGGCGCTCTTCAACATGCCTACATGGCTCTGTCAGACACAATAGCTTAACTTTTTAATTTTTTTTCTCTGGGGTAAGACATGGGAGTGTTCTGTGTCATTTTCTGTTCGGAGTATTTGTAATTAACACCGCCATAACCAACGAAAAAAATCATATGCCATAATAGAGTTTGGTGTTTTTTGTAGAATGGATTCCCCCCTCCCCTTCCATGCAAGAGACGGGATAGCCTTGTGGTCAGAACATTGCACTGGCAATTTGACGACCCGAGCTCGACTCCCGTTCGAGGTGATTTTTCCCAAGGAGTTAATAGCAGTGCTGACTCCACTTTCCCCCCAAATCTTTCGGATTAGACTGTAAACCGAGGCCCCGTGTGCAAACACATGCAGAACATCTTGCACACACGTTAAATCCTGTTCTGCTTTTCGTAAGAGTAGGCCATTGTGTGCCGGTGGGAACAGATGACAATATTTACACAACTGCATACACACGAGGACTGGATGAAAAAAGCCCATGAGTGCTTATTCCATTATCCTTGATATAACAGAAGAAAATAAATAAAATAAATGAACAAATAAATACTTTGATATTGTTGGATGAACTGTCTCATTCGTTGAGTGTGTTGGTAACTGATGTACCCTGACCCCAATGGCAGAAACAACAGATGTCATCAGTTTAAAAGTTAATATCCCCGACCTAAGGTTGTAAAGTCTACACTAAAATAAATCGGAAAAAAGTCATTTTAAATTCTGAAAAGTGTCTTGCTGTAAGGTACCACAGCAGGTGGAGTTTCAATCACCGTCGGGACCTCTGATGAAGGCTCATCCAGAAGCCGAAACTCGAGTCAGGTCAGGCCAAAGGTATGGTTCTTACTGGAAAAAAAAATTGTCTATAATGCTGTCATTGAAAGACATTATTCTGTAGAATTTATTTTTATTCAATTTTTTTTAATTGAATCTTTGATCAGTCATTTTCAAAATGATTGAGAAGTTATAGGTGGTTACCTGCACTTGTTTTTCCTCCACCACTTCTTCCTCAAAAAAAGTAATTTTACGTCATTTCAAGAATGCAGGTTTATTTGTTGTTTTAAAGCAACAACAAATATACAGGGGTATTATGAAAGATGACAAACGCTACATGCTTTTCGCAGAAAAACAGTAACAAAACACTGCTTTGAAAGATTAATGTATTAGCAAATGACACACACCCTGTGTCTTTTTTATGTATCAACTACGTCAAAATCAATTTGCGATTGCTTTTTGAAAGGTTTACCATTGAATTATGATTCCTGTTTAATTGCTGATTGCTTAAAGATAATATCATGACAGAGCTGATCAGGAAACTGTTGGCAGTGTCGATGTCATTTTTGTGAATTAAATCATTAATCTTAACCGCATTTTCGTGAGCCTGACAAACTTGATTATCAGCCAATATCAAACTTCAGGTTTCTATCAGAATTACTTGACATTTTCTGTTGTCTCTGGACAAGTCAACTCGATAATCGCTTTTGCTCAATGTCATTTATTTTTTTGCTGATTGATGAATGAATAAATATTGTGTTTAGACATCTTGATTTCTTTGTGATGAATTGTGCAGACCCAGTTGTTTCTTTCTTAGTCAACAATAAGGACGTACTGATGCCAGTGATCCCCATGTCATGAGTCATAGGGTAGGGTAGGGTAGTAGGTGTTTGTTTGTTTGTTTTTCCGTCGTGTTCGACGATGACCACCAAAACAGCAGAGGAGGCAGCTGCTGTTTCAGAAACTGGGCAGAACACTACACAGTACAATACAGTACAATACAGTACAGTACAGTACAGTACAGTACAGTACACCACATCACATAAAACCACATCACACTACACTACACTACACTACAACACAACACAACACAACACAACACAATACAAACAAATGGGTAAGAAAATAAAAATGAAGGTGCACAGGAGGCTATGTTGACAACAACAAACAAAAAATGACAGGATGAAATGTTTCCTATCCCACATGTCACCCTGACAGTCAGACACTGACAGGTGTCACATGCTGTCACACCTGCTGACTGACTGACTGTTCCTAGTGTAGGCCTATAATATCCGCTCAAGACAGTCTGTAAAAACAGTTTGTAGAAACAATCTGGCCACTTTACCCAACCTGCCCCCTCTCTGTCTGTCTGTCTTTCTGTGTCTGTCTGTCTGTCTGTCTGTCTGTCTGTCTCTGTCTCTGTCTCTCTCTCTGTCTCTCTCTCTCTCGGTGTGTATGTGTGTGTGTGTGTGTGTGTGTGTGTGTGTGTGTGTGTGTGTGTGTGTGTGTGTGTGTGTGTGTGTGTGTGTATGTGTGTGTGTGTGTGTATGTGTATGTGTGTATGTGTGTATGTGTGTGTGTGTGTCTGTGTGTGTGTGTGTCTGTGTGTCTGTGTGTGTCTGTGATTTCTTCAATTCAACATATTTCACTTCGACTGACATTAGAGGACTGAAAGAGGTGGTGTGTGTGTGTGCGTGTGTGCGTGCGTACCTACGTACGTGCGTGCGTGCGAACGTATGTGAGTGTTTGTGTGTGTGTGTGTGTGTGTGTGTGTGTTTGTGCATTTGCGTGCGTGTATGCGTGTATGTCTGTGTGTTGGTGCCTATGTCTCTGTCTGTGTCTATATATATCTGTGTCTGTATGTCTGTGTGCCTGTGTCTACCAGTGTTTATGGTGTAAAGCCTTGCTAATGCAGACTGCAAACATCACTGAATACAGCTTTGTCCTAGACGGACTGTACTGTGACAGAATAAGCCTCTTTCAGGCTGTGCTGGTTGGGCTGATCCTACAGAACTGAACGGTGCTGTACAGACTGATAGACTGAAATTGGTGAATATAGCTGCGCAATAGACTTCTGCATGAAACAGTGCATGAACAGTGCATTGCAGAACAATACATTGCAAAAACAGTACTGCATGCAAGGCACTGTCCAAGGAGGAAGAGAAAGAGGCAGACCAAGGAAGAGATGGGAGGACAACATCATCAGCGAATGGACAGGCCTAGAGCTTAACTAAATTTGTGAGAAATGCGGAACAGAGAATGAAGGGAACTGGTTGTGAAGTCTTCAGGGGTGCCCCCACGGTCGCCAGACTAAGGGATAGATAGATAGATAGATAGATAGATAGATAGATAGATAGATAGATAGATAGATAGATAGATAGATAGATAGATAGATAGATAGATAGATAGATAGATAGATAGATAGATAGATAGCAGAGCTCAATATTGTTCAGTACAGCGTAGTTTATGGTCCACTTTTTTTTATATAAAAAGTTATGGTAGGATAATGCTTATGCAATGCCACATGGCGAGACTGAGACTTTTTTTTTTTTAAATTTTATACCACTTTATGTCACAGCAGATTTCCCTGCGTGAAATCAGGGCTGCTCTCCCCGGGGAAAGCGCGTCGCCACAAGTGCAGCGCCTACCCATTATATATATATATATATGTATATATATATATATATATAATATATATATATATATATATATATATATATATATATATATATATATATATATATATATATATATACAGCCCTGAGCCGCCCTGGGGACTCCAACTGCCCGATTTTTCCTCAGGGATGATGTCTAAACACGACACCTGTGTGCATGCTGGAACATTAGAGAAAAATAAGGAAATGGATTTGATGCCTATCCATTTTTAAAAACACAGACGGTTGCATATCTTTTCAAGCTACAGCTAAAACACAAACGGTCACATATCTTTTTCCATCTGAAGCCATATGTTTGTGTTAGGAATAAACATAACTTTTATCTTTGTACTTTTACGCAAATGCTTAAGATTCATACACATCAAACAAATTTAACCAACACTGGGCAATTTGCCTTACTATGAAGAGAAGACAGACAGAAAAGATCTAGGAAAACATTCATTACAAGTCTCTTATTATTGTAACTGAGATGGTAAAAACGCCTTTCACTGCTGAAATGACTCCTTGAGTGTACATTTTCTGTCTGTTGTATCCCTAGTGTGATTTTTAAGGTAACTTTCTGTGTCTGCTGTTGTTCATAGCAGAGCGTAGCTTAGGCCTATACAGTCTCTGTTCATAGTGTGAGTGTAGATCTGGCCTTCATAGATCTGTAATTTTGTTTCAGTAAAATGATATTGATGTCACTACTGCTTTGATGTCCTTGTTTGTTTGTTTTTTTCTAAAGCTCTCCAATCGCATGATTTTTTTTTTTAGTTGAGCACTCTCAAAATGGCATCTTTTAATAGAAAAATATAGTTGAATCCATTAATCTACAATACAGTTTGAGCTTGTCTAACCACTGTAATTTAGGTATTGTAATATTTAAGGTTCAACAGTCCAAGCTGATAGCAATTTGGACCTGTTTAAAGTTTTCACAAGAAATTTTTTAAGCAGTGGCTACATCACTCTTATTCTATCTTTTTTAAAAGAAAGAGATGTGTGTGTGTGTGTGTGTGTGTGTGTGTGTGTGTGTGTGTGTGTGTGTGTGTGTGTGTGTGTGTGTTTTCAATTATCATAAGGATGACAAAACAAACAAATAAAAAAAATTGCAAAAGATGAATATCTATTCTCTCTCTCTCTCTCTCTCTCTCTCTCTCTCTCTCTCTCTCTCTCTCTCTCTCTCTCTCTGTCTTGTTCAAGAGGATTTTTCCTTCCTCTGGGGTTAACATCAGTGCCGACTCCACTACCCCCAAAAAGTCTGTCTTAGACTCTAAACCGAGGACTGTGTGCCGACACACACAGAACATCTTGCGCATACTTTAAAACCTGTTCCACTTTTCGGAACAATAGGCCATTGTGTGCCAGTTCGGATGGATGACAACATTATTTTATAAAACGGCATACACACGGGGACTAGATGTTAACAAAAAAAACCACGCAAGTGCGCATTCCATTATCCTCGAAACAAAAGAACTTTAAAAATCCTCTCTCCCCCAATTGGATAAAGGGTCTCAACTAATGTCTTTAAAGAACTAGGTGGCTTTGATTCTCTGGCAAATGGCAGCTTAAAAAAAAGATTTGCAAATCTTTTAAAATCCCGCTTATGCAGACCAGATTCAGATTTCCTGACACGAAGGTCATTGTAGGCCTTAAGAACTTGTTTGTGATGAAATTTCCACTATGACATCATTTGCTTGATGACGCAAGTTGTGAAGACGTAGGCTTAGTTTTGTCATTAGTTGGTTGGGTTTTGTTTTCCCCCGTTGCTTGCACAATGTGGCTCCACTCTCCCCAAAAGTCCTTCGGATGAGACTATAAACCGAAACCCCGTGTGCGAACGCGCGCAGAATATCTTGCACACACGTTAAATCCTGTTCCACTTTTCCTAAGAGTAGGCCTTTGTGTGCCGGTGGGAACAGATGACAAGATTTACAAAACTGCATACACACTGGGATTGGATGTTAAAAAAAAAACAAAAAAAAACATGAGTGCTTATTCCATTTTCCTAGATATAAAAGAACAAATAAATGAATAAATAAAATAAATAAATGGGAAATTATGATTGTTCAGTGCACGGCAGAAACAGTGAAAACAAGATATCTATCGTGTATAACTCATCTCCCAAAACCTGCCTGCTGGGTTATATAGTCTATTAGGCCTATGTATGTACGTGGTCCCGCAGATGCTAACTAAGACTTCTTTCTTTCAGGCCCCAAGTGGCAGCTTAGGTTACAGCGTGAAAGGATGTTTTACCACACTCAGTGGTCTCTCCCTGGGAAAACTTTGTCTGTCTGTCTCTGTCTCTGTCTGTCAATCTGTCTATCTCTGTCTGTCTCTGTGTCTGTCTGTGTGTCTGTCTCTGTCTGTCTGTCTCTCTGTCTCTGTCTCTGTCTCTCTGTGTCTCTGTCTCTCTCTCTCTCTGTCTCTCTCTGTCTCTCTCTATCTCCCTCTCTCTCTCTGTCTGTCTGTCTGTCTCTGTCTGTCTGTCTGTCTGTCTGTCTGTCTGTCTGTCTGTCTCTCTCTCTCTCTCTCTCTCTCTCTCTCTCTCTCTCTCTCTCTCTCTCTCTCTCTCTCTCTCTCTCTCTCTCCACGTCTCACTACTCTCTCTAGTGACACAGGAAAGAACCAAGCCGGATTGAAGAGGACAGAGTGGCAGGTTCTTCTCCCTCCCTTCCTCCCTCTTTTCCTTCCACAAACATCCCCTCTCCCCCCTCCCCAACCACCCTCAACCACCACCCCCACTCCACCTACTCCACCCTACTCTGTTCCCTAGAGATCAGCGTCTTGTAAACTGAGGAGTGAGGAAGAGGTGGTGGTGGTGGTGGTGGTGGTGGTGAGGGGTGGTGGTGGTGGTGGTGGTGGTGGTGATGGTGGTGGTTGATGGTGGTGGTGGTGGTGGTCGTGGTGGTGGTGGTGGTGGTCGTGGTGGTGGTGGTGGTGGAGGTGGTGGTGGTGGTGGTGGTGGTGGTGGTTGATGGTGGTGGTCGTGGTGGTGGTGGTGGTGGTGGTTGATGGTGGTGGTCGTGGTGGTGATGGTGGTGGTTGATGGTGGTGGTGGTCGTGGTGGTGGTGGTGGTGGTGGTGGTGGTGGTGGTGGTGGTGGTGGAAGACGTTTGTTGGAAAAGGGAATAGTGGAGGGAGCAAGAGGGAGGGGGTGTTAAAGAAGATTATTTGGTCTGAAAAAAAAACCCAACAAAATAATGCTTATTTGCATTATCAAAGACTCTCTGATGTATCCTATAATCTCTAAGTTTCCGTGCAAATCTCTTCTCCTCTCTCTCCTCTCTCTCTCTCTCTCTCTCTCTCTCTCTCTCTCTCTCTCTCTCTCTCTCTCTCTCTCTCTCTCTCTCTCTCTCTCTCTCTCTCTCTCTCTCTCTCTCCTCACCCACACACACACACACACACACACATATATATATATATATATATATATATATATATATATATATATAATCTATGTATGATATAT
>CM060332.1:23899565-23917065 GCA_030674155.1 Stramonita haemastoma
ACTGCCACGCTACACTTCAAACTATCGATTTTAATCCCAATATTTCGGTCTCGACTATATTATCAATGAATAAATAAAGATATAAATGAACAAATAAATAAAGGAATGAGCAAACAGCTAAATGAATAGATGAATGAATAAAACAACGCTACCTGCGCATAACTTCAAAGATTTTAAAAAACCTGTTAATGCAAAGCGAAAGCAATAATCAAAGTTTTCCTGATGTATTTTGTTAAGTTTCTTTTTCTTTAAGGATGGTTTGGGGGGTGTTTTTTTTTGCTCGTTTGTTTTAAGATCAATTTTGAAATTGCCTTGAAACGTTATCTGTCTATGTCTGAGTCTAAATGCTTGATACATACAATAATACATTCAAATTAATACACAGAGAGTGAAAAGTTAAACACTGGTTTTCCGAAATATTTCTGACATTCTTAGTTCTTTCAGGGATAGCTTTGCTTACTCTCTTCTCAGAGTTGACAATTATCCTTTATATTTGGAGTTTGTTGTTTTGATTTCTGGTTTTTTTTCCCTTTTGTTTCGTTTGGTGTGTGTGTGTGTGTGTGTGTGTGTGTGTGTGTGTGTGTGTGTGTGTGTGTGTGTGTGTGTGTGTGTGTGTGTGTGTGTGTGTGTGTGTTTGCGTTTGTATGTGTATTGTATAAGAAAGAGTCAGAGACAGAGAGATACACAGTGAGAGAGGGAGAGAGGGATAGGGACAGGACAAACAGACAGAAAGACGGAGACAGACAGACAGACAGACAGACAGACAGACAGACAGACAGAGACACAAACAGAAGGTGGAGAAAAAGGGATAGATAGATAGATAGATAGATAGATAGATAGATAGATAGATAGATAGATAGATAGATAGATAGATAGATAGATAGATAGATCGACAGACAGACAGACAGACAGACAGACAGACAGAGATGGAGATTGGAAAAAGCAGAGTAAGACTATCACTGAAGACGATGACGTTTGCAGAATGAGAAAAGGACTTTGAGGGAAGATTATACCAGCCGTTTCATAGCATCTGACTGTGATAGAGTGTGTGAAATAGAAACGATTCGAGCTGTTCGTCTCAACTTTGCTTGAAGTGTTGATTTGTTTCAGGTGACGTTCTTTGCCCCCGTGACGTAAGGACGCACGATGTGATACGGACTAGCCTAGCCTGAAAAGCATTATGACATCATATGGATCATCAAAAACAATTATGACGTCAATCGGACCATCTAGAACAACATTTATGACGCCATGTAAACGAGCCAGAAAATCTCTACCAACGTCTTTAGCTGAGTAGTACTATGCGTAAAGATTGTTTTTTACAATCCTGTTTTCAGTTTGCCATGAGTTGATTACGTCATGATTCTAGAAGTTTTACGGATTTTCTTAAAGGTTCATGACGATGACGTTTGTTCATTATCTGTAAATTAAAACACGTCACTTTCAAGACCTTCTGGTGTCGAAGATAATGCATACAGAAGGTTATTGTTTACAATAACAGAAAAATGTGTGATCATATATAAACGCATATTGTGTGATATTCTTTTCGTTCCTCGGCTTAAGCTCTGAGGTTCAACAGTGGTGGATTTTTTTTAGGTATGCAGCCGTTTAACCCCACCTATCAGGTAGCTGTATTTCGATTTCGGGGATGCACTGTGACTAAGAAATAAATCCCCTTAAATGTCGATGGTATGTCTTCGACTAAGAACCATTCTATTGAGATTACATATTGTTGCACATTATTGTTTTCCTGTTTTGTTGACAGCAAAATAGCAGCAACAGATACAACACGTATGCACGCATGCACGCAGGCGAGGGCACGCGAACACTCGCACGCAACCATGCACATACTCATACATGCATGCATGTGCGCGCGCGCGCACACGCACACGCACACACACACACATACACAAACACACATACGCATGCACACACCCTCAGGGCCCGTGTGCGAACGCACGGAGAACATCTCACGCACACATTAGATCCTTTTCCGCTTTACATAATAGCAGGCCATCGTGTGCCAGTAGGAGCAGATGACAAGATTTACAAAACTGCATACACACGAGGTGTAGATGTAAAAAGCACATGAGTGCTTATTCCATTATCTTCGGTATAATAGAATAATAGAATCTCTCTCTCTCTCTCTCTCTCTCTCTCTCTCTCTCTCTCTCTCCTCTCTCTCTCTCTCTCTCTCTCTCTCTCTCTCTCTTCTCTCTCTCTCTCTCTCTCTCTCTCTCTCTCTCTCTCTCTCTCTCTCTCTCTCTCACACCACACACACACACACACACACATTTCTGCGACTGGTGATCCCTTACTATTTCAATACAGAGACCCTTTTCTTTAAGAAAAAAAAAAGAAGATAAAATCATATATCAAACATTTATGTTGTTGTCTGATTGCAAGGCAAATAATTATGTAGTGATGATAATCATTATCTGTCTTTTTTTTCCCCTGTCTCAACCAGGGATAATCAATGAAACATTTTTTCTCATGTGTGCAAATGGAAAAAAAAAATGATGGTTCATTAACTGTCGTTTGTGTTCCTATAATTGTCGTTACGTCTGCTTGTCACAAACGAATATTTCCTATGATATACGAGAGGATCTTGATAGGAAGGACATATCGCCATAGTGTGTGGCCACTCTTTTTATTCCTGATTGTGTGTGGGTGTGTGGGTGGGGGGGGGGCTGAGTGTGTGTGTGTGGGGGGGGGATGACACGGTGTGTTTGTGGGTGTGTGGGGGTGGGCGGTGGGGGGATGTGTGTGTGTGTATGTGTGTGTGTGTAGTGTGTGTGGGGGGGGGTATGTGTGTGTGTGGGGGGGGGGAGTGGGTGTGTGGGGGGTGTGGGTGTGTGGGTGTGGAGGGGATGTGTGTGTTTGTGTGTATGTATGTGTGTGAGGGGGTGTGCGGGTGTGTGTATGTATGTATCTTCAGTTTAACGTCTATTCACATTTAGTGATTTTAGACCCCCCAAAACCCCAAACAAACAAACAAAGAAATCTGACAAGAAAGAGTAAACAATAAACTGAAAAATGTCATTTAACAGTGCTGAAAAAAAACTAATCCTAACACTACAAAAACTGGATTATTGGACTTCTTTTCAACGCTAACACAATGTCCGAAAGCAACGAAGGTTCAGACAAAATCTGATCCAGTGACAAACTAGGTAAAGCAGGTAAAAATACTTTTAAATGTCAACAATTAAAAATGACATGACTATTTGTAATCTTCTCACCACACATACACTTTATATTTTTCACGTATTTTGTCCTGAAAGCGTTTAGTTTAAATCTGTAAATGAGGGATAAAACATTTCTCCGATTATACCAACCAGAATCTTTGTTACATACTAAAGCTTTTTGAAAATCTATCACATTGCTTGTGTGGCTATTCTACAGACAATAGCCAGACTCATTTATCTTCTTTCTAAAATGCTTCCAGCCAGCGTTTTGTAGCAAGTTGTATCACTCATGCAACATTTATTTCACAAGAATTTTTTATAACACGCGGGTGTGTGTGTGTGTGTGTGTGTGTGTGTGTGTGTGTGTGTGTGTGTGTGTGTGTGTGTGTGTGTGTGTGTATGTGTGTGTGTGTGTGTGTGTGTATGAATATATGTGTGTTTTTGTGTTTGTAAGTGTGTGTGTGCTTGTATGAATGTATGTGTGTGTGTGTGTGTGTGTGTGTGTGTGTGTGCGTGCGTACATGCGTGCGTGTGTTTGTGATATCTAGAACCACCACCCACTTAGACTTCTCATGCAGTCTGTAATTCAAGTCCTACAGTGATCCCAAAGTGTGAGGAATAACAAAAAGGTTCTCAGTAATCTCGAGCGTGTCAAGCAGGCAGAAACACTTAACAAAGACAGCAAACAAAGGTAAAAAAAAAAAAGCAACAGTAAAAGACAAAGCATCCAGATTATTAAAATACTGTGTTAGGGACTCAGAGATAGAGAGAGAGAAGAAGAAGAGAGAGAGAGAGAGAGAGAGAGAGAGAGAGAGAGAGAGAGAGAGAGAGAGAGAGAGAGAGAGAGAGAGAGAGAGAGAGAGAGAGATGAATGAATGAATGAATGAATGAATGAATGAATGAATGAATGAATGAATGAATGAATGAATGAATGAACGAACAAATGAACGAATGAATGAACGAATTTTATTTGACAAAAGCTACAAGCCCATCAGTCAAAGGGGGCTAATTGTAAATGTCATGTTAATAATGGATGGACAGAAAAGAAGACATGAATAATAACTCGAAATCCAGACAAATATCAACAAGTATTTTTAGTTATTACTTATAGAATCTATTTGGTTCATAGTCTTCTTCCGTTTTGAGAGAGAGACAGACAGACAGACAGACAGACAGACAGACAGACAGACAGACAGACAGACAGACAGACAGACAGAGACGGAGAGAGACGGAGAGATACAGAGAGAGCGAGAAAGACACAGAGAGAGAGAGACAGACACAGAGACAGAGAGGCAGACAGAGACAGACAAAAATAACTTTTTCTCTGCCATTTCTATTAACAAAAACATAGTACCTTTTTTTGTTGTTATTTTTGCTGCTGCATGCTTGATTTGTAAGACAAATGCAGCATACCTTTGACATGCCTGCCTTTTTAGGTTCATTAAACAATAACCTGAATCACAAAACAATACATAGCGATCCCTATCTGCACCCTAAGATCTATATCCATGCCTTACCCCCACAACGAACCCGGCTACCTATTGACAGGGGTGACCGGGCGACTAAAAATCCCTGAAAACGCAAACATCAGCCAACGACAAAGAGATGACCGCTTGGGAAATCATGCGAAAACTTGGACATGAGACTGCAATTAGACACCTGATAATACGATTTGGGCTTCCTTCTTTTTTTGCGTGTGTGTTGGGGTTTTTTGGTGGGGGGTTGTTTTTTGAGGGAGGGGGTTGTGTTAAGGAGGATTTATCGCTGAGAGGGAGGGGGGGGGGGGCGCGGGGAGGAGGGGGAGATTGCAAGTGTGTGTGTATGTGTGTGTGTATGTGTGTGTGTGTGTGTGTGTGTGTGTGTGTGTGTGCGTTGTGGTGTGTGTGTGTGTGTGTGTGGTGTGTGTGGGTGTGGTGGTAGTGTGTGTGTGTGTGTGTGTGTGTGTGTGTGTGTGTGTGGTTGTTGTGTGTGTGTGTGTGTTGTGTGCGTTGTATGTGTGTGTGTGTGTGTGTGTGTGTGTGTGTGCGGTGTGTGTGTGTGTGTGTGTGTGTGTGTGTGTGTGTGTGTGCGTGTTGTGTGTGTGTGTGTGTGTGTGTGTGTGTGTGTGGTTGTATGTGTGTGTGTGTTTTGTGTGCGTGTGTGTATGTGTGTGTTTGTTTGTCTGTCTGTCTGTCTGTCTGTCTTCTGTCTGTCTGTCGTCTGTCTGGTGATTAATGATGTTGTTCTGTTCTTGTTCTTTTTTGTGTGTATTTATTCTAAAGTGTATTTTTTGTCGATTTGATAGTGATTTAGGGTAAGGAAGGAGAAGAAGGGAAGGGGGGGGGGGGGGGGGGTAAGCTTGGCGGCTAAGGGATTGTTGTTTCTTGGTTTTGTTCGGTAGATTTGGGAGTGTATTTTTTCTCTTTTGTATGTTTGTCTTGGGGTGTGTTTTTTTCATTAAGGGTTCTCTCTCTCTCTCTCTCTCTCTCTCTCTCTCTCTCTCTCTCTCTCTCTCTCTCTCTCTCTCTCTCTCTCTCTCTCTCTCTCTCTCTCTCTCTCTCTCTCTCTCTCTCTCTCTCTATATATATATATATCTACCTCTATCTCTATCTCTCTCTCTCTCAGAACATCTTGTGCACACTTTAAATCCTGTTCCGCTTTTCGAAAGAGTAGGCCATCGTGTGCCGGTGGGAACAGATGACATTTACAAAACTGCATACACACGGGGACTGGATGTATAAAAGCATAAAATTGCTTATTCCATTATCCTCAACATAAAAATCTCTCTCTCTCTCTCTCTCTCTCTCTCTCTCCTCTCTCTCTCTCTCTCTCTCTCTCTCTCTCTCTCTCTCTCTCTCTCTCTCTCTCTCTCTCTCTCTCTCTCTCTCTCTCTCTCTCTCTCTCTCTCTCTCTCTCTCTCTCTCTCTCTCTGTAAGAGTGGGTTTGCGTGCGTGCATGTGTGTGTGTGTGTGTGGTGTGTGTGTGTGTGTGTGTGTGTGTGTGTGTGTGTGTGTGTGTGTGTGTGTTTGGGGGCTGTGTATGTGCGTGTGTATGCGTGTGTGTGTGTGTGTGCGTGCGCGCGTGCGTGTGTATGTGTGTGTGCGTGCATGTGTGTGTGCGTGTGCGTGTTATATGTGTGTGCGTGTGCATGTGTGTGTGTGTGTGTGTGTGAATATAAAAAGTAGGGACAGATGATGAGGACTAGGTGGGAGTGTGTTGTGTGGGGGGGGTGGGGGGGGGGGGGGGGGGGGGATCCGTTTGCCTCTGAATGGAACTAATGAACTACAAACGGACTATGGATTTGTTTTTTTTTTCCGAATCTTACCACCCGTAAATCTCTCTAACTCTCTGTGTCTGTATTTTTCGTTTAGTTTTCTCTCTGATTGTCCGTCTGATTGTCTGTCTGTCTGTCTGTCTGTCTGTCTGTCTGTCTGTCTGTCTGTCTGTCTGTCTGTCTGTTTGTCTGTCTTACTGTCTGTCTGACCGTTTGTGGGACTCTCTGCCTGTCTCTCAGTCTATCTGTTTGTATGCCTGTCTTTCAATCTGTCGGTCCCTCTGTCTGTTTATTTCTCTTTCTTACTGTTTCAGCTTTTTGCATGTGTTTGTGTGCCTTGCTTATTGTCTGTCTCTGTCTCTCTGTCTGTCTGTCTCTGTCTGTCTGTCCGCCTGTCTCTCTGTCTGTCTCTCTGTCTCTGTTTCTCTGTCCGCCTGTCCCTCTGTTTCTCTGTCTCTGTCTATCTGTCTGTCTCTATCACACACTCTCTCTAGCTCCTGTCTGTCTGTCTGTCTGTCTGTCTGTCTGTCTGTCTGTCTGTCTGTCTGTCTGTCTCTCTCTCTCTCTCTCTCTCTCTCTCTCTCTCTCTCTCTCTCTCTCTCTTTCTCTCTCTCTCTCTCTCTCTCTCTCTCTCTCTCTCTCTCTCTCTCTCCTCTCTCTCTCTCTCTCTCTCTCTCTCTCTCTCTCTGGGTCATACCATAGAGGTTTTGGGTTGTTTTTTTTTTTTACATATAATACTTTGTTAGTGTTGCAGTAATTTAAGGCTGGCAAAATCATATCCTATTGCAGCAACATTTTTCTAGTATGGTAACTGGTCAGATAATAATTATGTTAGTCTGTGTGTACAGTGGATTTCAGTTATCGTGATGTACATATGAATTCTGTACTATACTTAATGTTCCTATTTTGCATATGATATAGTGCTGATATAATCAAAGATAACTTTACCATGACGGATTCTCTACTTGATGTTGCTGTTTTGTGTATTTTGATAAAATATTGATATTATCAAAGATAACGCTATCATGATTTATTCTGTACTTGATATTTGTAGTTTCTGTATTATAATAAAGTGTTGAAATAATCAAAGATAACTTTATCATGGAGGTAGGATAGCTCAGTGGTCAGAGCGCTTGCTTTCCCCCAAGTCAAGTTAAGCAGCGTCAAGCGTGGTTACCAGTTGGGTAGGTGACCGTTTGCGCGCCTTTGCTTCAGTACAGTCCCCCAGGTAACCCAGCTGTAAATGGGTACCTGCCTTCTTTAGGGTCAGGGGAGGTAAAGCAGCGAGGGAGAGGAGATGGGCGCCGCCCTCAATATGCTGGCCCCTAGAGAAGCTGAGGTCTCTGATGCCTCGCTCCCCTATGACCGTATAGGTTATTGGACACCTTTACCTTTTACCTTTTTTTCAAAAACTCTATCGTAATGGATATTGTCAAGGATAATTCCATTAATAATTTTCTTTCTCTGTCTTTTATTTTTTTTTAAACATGCTCTAGCTCCCAGCTTCCAGTAAAAACAGCATCCCCACCTTCTAGAAATTCTGTGCTAAGATCTCAGTTTTTGCTATCCCTCTCTATGTATCTGCCTTGTTCCTTTTCTTCCTGTTACCTCTATTTTCTTGCCTTCTTGATCCATTCTCCTATCTCTTTTTGTATCCCGCAAAGGCTTAACAGATAACAATCTCTCTCACTCCGTAGTCAGATGCGCTGGGCCTGACTTGTCAGGCGCTCAACGGCAGCGCAACGCATTTTCCGCTCTATATGAAAGACAACAGGGGGCGGGATAGCTCAGTGGTCAGAGCGCTCGCTTTCCCCTGGTCAAATTCAGCAGCATCAAGCGTGGTTACCAGTTGGATGGGTGACTGTTTGCGCGCCTTGGCTTCAGTGCAGTCCCCCGGTTCACCCAGCTGTAAATGGGTACCTGCCCTCTTTAGGGTCAGGGAAGGTAAAGCAGCGAGGGAGAGGAGATGGGCGCCGCCCTCAATATGCTGGCCCCTAGAGAACCTGAGGTCTCTGATGCCTCGCTCCCCTACGACCGCCTAGGTTATGAGACACCTTTACCCTTTACCTTTACCTTTTAAGCAAAATCTTACCAATGGTGAACCTCGAAGCTCTAGCCCAGGAACAAAAACAAAAAGATACTGAAAGATGGCTAAAGGGGAACCAGGAAGAATAGGGGATTGGGGAAAGTCAGGAGGGGTGGTAGGCGAGAGAGTGGGAGAGGGGGGGGGGGAGAAAAGTGCCGTAGGCAAATGAGAACAGTTATCTCTCTTGGACAGGAGCCACTTGTGGCGGTGGTGACGTGAAGTAACCACGAATAAAAAAAGGCCTCTTTTTGTTCTTCCTATGTGAGCCAGCTTTTTTTTTTTTAAGGCAGAAAAATCGATAGTGAGGTAAAGGAGACAAGCTGTCCCTATTTTTCTCCGGGAAATGTGATATTCTTTCTGTGGAAGATAAGTAGGTACACGTGCACTCTCTTTCCTACCTGTGTGCTTTCTGGAACTGTCCCCGTTTCTGTTTCTGGTTTGCCCTGCTCTTTTTCTTCTGTCTCTCTTTCTCGTCTCTCTCTCTTCTCTCTGACTCTCTCTCTCTCTCTCTCTCTCTCCTTCTCTCTTCTCTCTCTCTCTCTCTCTCCTCTCTCTCTATCTATATCTATCTATCTATCTATCTATCTATCTTTAAGTGTGCTTTTGTACTAATATAATTCAGTGTTCAAAGCATTCAAGTCACACACGATTACCTATGGATTTGTAACGGGTTGAATGGCCTATACAATTAAATTCTTGAGCTCTATCTCTATCTCTCTATCTTAAAAATAATTATCAATGTACCTAGTGTGGATTATGTGTTTCTTAAATCTATACCCATGTCTTTTTAGAAATCATTGGTTGAACTGTTGTTGGTGATTGTGATGTGTGGGGTCAGGGGTTGCTATTTGAACAATTTTTTAAAATATATATTCCCTAATCAGGGCAAGGGTTGTGTGTGTGTGTGTGTGTGTGTGTGTGTGTGTGTGTGTGTGTGTGTGTGTGTGTGTGTGTGTGTGAATCATATGGGTTGTTTTTTGTTGGTTTTTTTTAAATCTGGGACATATGTTTATGTAATTTGTCATTGGTAGTACTCCCCAAAATGAAGCTAGTTTGATTAAGGTGGGGGGTTTTTGTTGGTTTGGTTTGGTTTGGGTTTCGGTTTTTGTTTTGTTTTGTTCAGTTTTTTCCCCTCTATTACCAAAATATTATTATCTCTAGGCCTATGACTAGTTTTGTTGTCAGATGATGGTTGGATAATGTACCCAGCAGCTAACTTGTTATGTTTTATTTACCACTTTTGTTTGTTTGTTTTTGTTTTAACTACCACTTACTTATTATCGATTTTCTGGTTTCACTTTGTTTTTATTTTCTATTATGATGATAATTTGATTGTTTATTATCAATTCTAGTTCACTGTATTGCGCCTTTGTTGTTCTATTATAATTATCTTCTGTCCTTACATCTTGTCTTCTGTTTATTACTGTCTTGTTGTTTTAGCCTTGTTGTTTGGTTTATTATTGATGTTAGTTGGAGGTGTTTCTTAAATTGATGTAATTCCTGATTAGGGTGTGGACTGGATGTAAAAAAAAAAAAAAAAAAAAAAAGCACATGAGTGCTTATTCATTACCCTTGAAATAAAAGAATTTGATTTGATTAGATCTCTCTCTCTCTTCTCACCTATTATCAAAATGTTATGATTTGAATGACGTATTTTGTTCTAGATGGTGGTGGATTGATGTTTTCAGTCGTTTACCTCATTATATTCTCATGTTTGCTCTTTATTGCGCTTTTTTTCAAGTCAAAATCATCATTTGATTCTTTCTTCCTATTTTCGTTTCTGAATGCGTGACTTTAAAAAAAAAACCTACTTATTAATGTATTTCTTTTTTATTTCTTGTCTGTTGTTTGCTGCTTGGTATGGTTTCTTGCTCTTGGTATTTGGATCATTATCATTGTTGTTGTTAGTTAGGGTTTTTTTATCTTGATGTATCCCTGGTAAGGGCGGGGAATGGATGTAAAAAAGCACACGAGAGCTTATTCATTATCCTCGAATAAAAGAATTTACCTTACTTTACTTTACTTTACCTTACCTTACTTACCTTACCTTACTACCTTACCTTACCTTACCTTACCTTACCTTCTCTCTCTCTCTCTCTCTCTCTCTCTCTCTCTCTCTTCTCTCTCTCTCTCTCTCTCTCTCTCTCTCTCTCTTGTTTTTTTTTTCTTTGCTTTCTTTAGTCTGGTTCTTTTTTATTTTTTTTCTGCTTTAGTTTTTTTCTCCTCTGGATTTTAGTCTACTTGATTTACGTAAATATATTCAATGCGTCTGTCTATTAAATGCTGTGTCAGCTGTGGACTATGTATTTGTGAATACATATCTTTCTTTTTTTTAAATAATCATCATCATCAATGTATCCAGTTAGAAATTAGGCGTTTTGTTGAATGTATCCCATTTTCTTCTTTTAAAATATAGGTTGAACTGCTATTGTTGATAAGTCATTTTCAAAATGATTGAGAAGCTGGTACCTGCACTTGTTTTTCCTTCACTACATTTTCCTAAAAAAAAAAATAAATAAATAAAACTCACCATAGATGGATCCCTCGGAGCTCTAACTGAGGAACGAAAAAACAACCCCACCAAACTAACCCAATACAATAATCTTAAACAGGGGCTAGTTTTGGTGACGTAACTAACCGTGAAATGGCTGCCATTCCCTCCCTACCTTTCCATGTGGACCACTGTGTGTGAGTCAGAAAATCGATAGAGAGAGGTGGGGGAGACAAAATGTCACCGTTTACCCCGGGCTCTTAATTCTTGTGGTGGGTAAGTATGCTCATAAAAATACCCTTTTTAGCCCATAAACGCTGTGTTTTTCTGTCTGTGTCTGTCGCTGTGCCTCTCTCTCTCTCTCTCTCTCTCTCTCTCTCTCTCTCTCTCTCTCTCTCTCTCTCTCTCTCTCTCTCTCTCTCTCTCTCTCTCTACCTACCTACCTACCTACCTACCTATTTCTTTTCTACTTTTTTATTCTCTCTTTTGCTCTACCTCCCTATCTTCCTATTTATTTGTCTATTTTTCTGTCTCCCTGAAAACAAACAAACAAACGAACACACACACACACACACACACACACACATACACACACACACACACACACACACACACGCACGCACACACACACACACACACACACACACACACACACACACACAGAGTCTCTATCTCTGTCTGTCTGTCTGTCTGTCTGTCTGTCTGTCTGTCTGTCTCTCTCTCTCTCTTTCTCTCTCTCTCTCTCTCTCCTCTCTCTCTCTCTCTCTCTCTCTCTCTCTCTCTCTCTCTCTCTCTCTCTCTCTCTCTCTCTCAACACACACACACACACACACACACACGCGCGCGCGCGCACACACACACACACACACACACACACACACACACACACACACACACACACACACACACACACACACACACACAACACACGAGTATGACAAAGAAATGATTGCAAATTTTAAAAAACTCAAGAGATCAGATGAACACGTGAAGCAGCTAAAAAAAAACAACCGGAAAATCAATAAACAAACATTGTAAGCAAAACAGTGTGATCAGTGGACATGAGAAGAAGAAAAAACTAACTACGATAAAAGCTATAAAACAAATTTTTTAAAGAAATGAAAAAAGATAGGAAAAAAATCTTCATTTATCTCACGATTCTCAAAGCACCTCTAAAGGCTTTTGTGAACCGAAATTCTCTGTTTCTACTGCTACAATCTCCCTTTACCTCCCCCTGTCCCCATTTCCCCCGCATATCTACGTCAGTGTCTACGTCATACCTACCGTCTACGTCAAACTATCCCAGTTCTTTTGTCTCTGGTTTGGTCAAGCTTTCTTTCCATCTAAACCAATTTATTGCATTTATAAAACCTTTTTTATTCCGAGGAGAATGAATCAGTGCAAGTGTGCTTTTGGTTTTACCTCCAATCCCCGTGTACAGGCGATTTTATAAAGTTTGCTTCGACATTCCTACCAGCACGCAATGGTTTACTCTTCCAAAAGGCGGAAAAGATTCACCTTTTATGCAAAAACAAAGTCAAAATCAAAACTTTGATTTGCCTTTTTGCTTTTTTTTTTTTTTTTTTTTTAAACATCAAGCCATCTACACGTTTTACGCGCGTTTGCGTACATGGGACCTTGATTTAAAGTTTATTCTTAAGGGTTTTCGGGGGAAGTGGAGTGGGTAGTGATGTTAACTCCGGGGGAAAAATGATGGAGGCTGGAATCCGAACCGTCAATCCACAAGCTTAACAAAGCTCTAACCACTAAGTGGATCGGTGGTCTAGAGGTAACACGCCTGCCTCGAAAGCGAAAAGTCCGGGTCGGAATGTGCGGTGGTTTGAATTCCGTTTGGGCCCAAAACTTTTCCCCCATCGATCATGTTAGACCATGAGTGGTGTTCTGGGTGCTATTCTTTCGGATGAGACGATAAACCGAAGTCCCATGTGTTACACATCATTATTTTAGCGCACGTAAAAGAACCCACGGTAACAAGGGGGTTGTCCCTGGCGAAACTCTGTAGAAAAAAGCAACTCTGATAGGGAAAGAAGTACAGTTGCGGACAGGAATAAAAAAAATGAGTAGGTGCTGCACTTGTGGTGACGCGCTCTCCGCGGGGAGAGCGTCCCAAATTTCACGCAGAGAAGTCTGCTGGGACATAAAGTGGTGTGAAAAAAAAAATATATATATATATATAAATTCTCCCTATTGATGTCTCTTTGTCTAGTTCTCTATCTATAATCTTTGTCTCTGCCTTGGTCTGTGTATCTGGTTGACTATATCTGTGCTGTCTGTCTGCCTTCCTGTCTGTCTGTCTGTCTGACTGTCTCTGTCTCTCTCTCTCACTCACTCACTCACACACACACCCTGAAGTTAACAACATCAGTACCAACTCTACGCTTTCAGACATCCTTTAGATGAGACTATAAACCGAGATGGCGTGTACAAACACACGCAGATTACACCAATTCTGCGGATGGGAGCAGATGACAATATTTACACACACACACACACACACACACACACACACACACACACACACACACACACACACACACACACACACACACACACATACATACATACATACATACATACATACATACATACATACATACATACATACATACATACATACATACATACATACATACATACATACATACAAGCAAATTTATAATTTATTTATTGCTTACTCAATGTACCATCTGGAAATAAATTTTTGACTTGACTTCACACACACACACACACACACACACACACACACACACACACACACACACACACACACACACACACACACAACACAACACAACACAACACAACACAACACAACACAACAGACACACACACACACACACACACACACACACACACACACACACACACACACACACACACACACACACACAACGTGCTCTTCTGTTTAGACATCAACCCAAGAAGTCGGAATGTGGCTGCCTTCATAGTTGGTAAACGGTCACATCTGCAATACCTCATCTCACCGTTGGTAAACCCCTGTGCTGTAGCTTAAGAACGAAACAGTCGGTAAAAACAGCTGCGAGAGAAGAGTAGGCTAATTCTACGATTCCCAGAGCAACTGTAAAGTTTTGTAGAACTAGAAGACTTTCTCCCTCTTAACAAACAACATCAACCCTTATGTAGTCCATAAGACTCGTCTCTGTCGTTTTCTGCCTCTGTCTCTCCTGGTTTTGTTGTGGTTTTGGTCTTCATGGTTTTATTCTTCCTCTGTGTTTTTGTCTCTCTATATGACTGTCGTGTGTGTGTGTGTGTGTGTGTGTGTGTGTGTGTGTGTGTGTGTGTGTGGTGTGTGTGTGTGTGTGTGTGTGTGTGTGTGTGTGTGTGTGTGTGTGAGTGTGTGTGTGTTCTGTCTTTCGATCGGTCTGTCTGTCTGTCCGTCTGTCTGTCTGTCTGTCTCTGTCTCTCTCTTTGTCTCTCTCTCTTTCTATCTACCTACCTACCTACCTACCTACCTATCTATCTATCTATCTATCTATCTATCTATCTATCTATCTATCTATCTATCTATCTATCTATCTATCTAACTTTGTATGTGTTTGTCTCTGTCTCTGTGTCGGTCTGTATTTCTATGTCTCTCCCTCTGACTTGTTTAAACACACACACACACACACACACACACACACACACACACACACACACACACCACACACACACCACACACACACACACACACACACACATACACACACACACACATACACACACACAACACAACACACACACACACACACACACACACACACACACACACACACACACACACACAAATGCACACATACACATACACACAAACACACATACACACAAAGCACACACACACCACACACACACACACACACACACACACACACACACACACACACACACACACACCCAGCCACCTACCCTAACCCACCTCACCCCACTCCCTACACATACACCAAAAACATAAGAAGAAACCAAAAGTATGAAAAACAAGTAAAGGCCAAAAAGAAACACAAAAGACCCAGGACAAAAACAAACCATGCAAAAAAAGAGAAAAATGATATGAAAACCACAACAAACAAACAAGCAAAGAACAGAACGTAATCCAGTGGACATGAAAAGATAAACAGACAGAAGAAAAGAAAACAAGAACAAAAACAAATTTTTAAAAAACCACAAAAAATCTTTCCTGATCTTACGATTCCCAAACTAACTTTACAGGCTTCTAGAAAGACTTTCTCTCTTTTCTTCTTCCCCCCTCCCCCCTCTCCCTCCCCCTGCCCCCGTTTTCCCTTTCCCTCCCCCCCCCCCCCCCACTCCCTCATCTGTTTGTTGTTACCGATGGTCACCATTCCTCTGTCTCTGTCGCTTTGTCGCTGTCACTTTGTCGCTATTTCTCTCTGTCTGTTTGTCTCTGTGTCTATCTGTCCTTGTCTCTATATATCCCTTTCTATCTCTTTCAGTCTGTCTGTCTAGTCTGTCTATCTCTATGTCTGTCTGTATTTGTATTTTGTATTTTGTACCACTTTATGTCACAGCAGATTTCTCTGCGTGAAATTCGGGCTGCTGAATATCTGTCTGTATATCTGTCTGTCTACTCCTCTCTCTCTCTCTCTCTCTCTCTCTCTCTCTCCTCTCTCTCTCTCTCTCTCTCTCTCTCTCTCTCTCTCCTCTCTCTCTCTCTCCTCTCTCTCTCTCTCTCTCTCTCTCTCTCTCTCTCTCTCTCTCTCTCTCTCTCCTTCCTTCCTTCCTTCCTTCCTTCCTTCCTTCTTTTCTTTACTTCTTCTTCTTCTTCTTCTTCTTCTTCTTCTTCTTCTTCTTCTTCTTCTTCTTCTTCTTCTTCTTCTTCTTCTTCTTCTTCTTCTTCTTCTTCTTCTTCTTGCGTGCACGCACGCACGCACACACACACACACACACACATATACATATACATATACATATATATATATATATATATATATATATATATATATATATATATATATATATATATATATATATATATATATACGCATGCAAACGTGCGCAAGTGCAAGCGCACTTGCCCGCCGAAAAACAGATGAATACAGAGACAGACACGCAGAAAGACAGACAGGCAGGCAGAGAAAAGTCTAAAAAGAAATAAAGGGGAAGGAAGAAGTGAGGTACACTAAAAACATCGCAAACATCTATCAACAAAGACAGAAGAAAAGACATAGATAAAAACAAAACAAAAAAGGAAAGAGCGTAATCAATGGACATAAGGAACACACAGTATGCTGAAATCCGGAAGAAAAAACAGCTTTCCTGATGATTTCAAAAGTGATTCCAAAGGCTTTGAGGAAGAGGGGGGGGGGGGGGGTCGCTTCGCTTGGGGGGGGGGGGGGGGAACGGGATAGCCTAGTGGTCAGAACATTGCACTCGCAATTTGACGACCCGGGTTCGATTCCCGTTCGAGGGGATTTTTTCCCTGGAGTTCACATCAGTGTTGACTCCACTCTCCCCTAAAGTCCTTCGGATGAGATTATAAACCGATGCCTCGTGTGCGAACTCACGCAGAACATCTTGCACACACGTTAAATCCTGTTCCGCTTTTCGTAAAAGTAAATCATTGTGTGCCGGTGGGAATGGTTGACAAGATTTACAAAACTGCATACACACGGGGACTGGATGTAAAAAAGCACATGAGTGTGCTTATTCCGTTATCCTCGATATAAAAGAATATAAAAGAATAAAAGCAAAAAAAAGAGTAGTGGTTAGAACATTGTGCTTGTGATTTTGACGGCCCGGGTTTCAATCACCACCAAGCTACCTGCTCAAAGCTTTTTTTTGCCCACTAGAATTACCATCAGTACTGAACCCACTCCCCTGAAAGTCCTTCAGGTGATACTATAAACCGAGGCATCGTATGCAAACGCACGCAGAACATCTTACGCACACGTTAAACCCTGTTTCATTTTTTTTCAGAAGAGTATTATACCATTGTGTCCTCCCAACATCAGGCAATGGACAGGCCTACAACTCAACAAAATTTCGAGAAAGGCAGAACAGAGAGAGGAATGAAAAAAAACTGGTTGTCAAGTCTTCATGGGTGCCCCCATGGTCTCCAGACTAAGGGATATGTAGATAGACAGACAGACAGACAGACAGACAGACAGACAGACAGACAGATAGATAGATAGATAGATAGATAGATAGATAGATAGATAGATAGATAGATAGATAGATAGATAGATAGATAGATAGATAGATAGATAGATAGATAGATAGATAGATACCATTGCGTGACGTTAGGAACAGGTGACAGGATTTTAAAACTACATAACACACTGGTATCGCGGTTAAACATCATCCACAAAGTCGAAATGTGGCTACTTTCATGCCGGACAACAACAAAAAACCGGTCACCTATGCAAAATGTCACCATTGCTGGTTCTGTTCAGTGATGACTATTTTAGAGGAAAGGACGTGAAACTGAAGAGCCAATTAACTATTCACCA
>CM060332.1:23927065-23939565 GCA_030674155.1 Stramonita haemastoma
ACACACACACACACACACACACACACACACACACACACACACACACACAACACACACACACACACACACACACACTGGGAATGCCGGGGCGGGGCTATTTCAGTATAAATTAATAGCATCCCCACCTTCGGGAAACTTTGTGCTGGAATTTTTCAATTTCCTATCACCATCACTCTCTTTGTTTCTGTCTTTTTTCTTAGCTATCTGTCATCTCTCTTGCTTATGTTCTGCTTTCCCAGTCCATTCTCCTCCCTGATGTCCAACAACTCTGACAGAATGTTTTCTGTTCATGGAATATAATTCTGATATTTTGCCTGTATTGTTTTTATCTGGTGATCAGGTAGTGGTGATGGTGTTAACACTGGGATGGGCACAAGATGTCCATTCTGCAGTGTTATGCAGTGCCCATATGTAATTTTCTTTTAGGGGACGGGATAGCTCAGTGGTCAGACCGCTCACTTTCCCCCAGCCAAGGTTAAGCAGCGTCGATGGTGGTTACCAGTTGGATGTGTGACCGTTTGCTCGCCTTGGCTTCAGTACAGTTCCCCCAGTTCACCCAGCTGTAAATGGGTACCTGCTCTCTTTAGGATCAGGGAAGGTAAAGCAGCGAGGGAGAGGAGATGGGCGCCGCCCTCAACATGCTGGCCCCTTAGAGAAGCTGAGGTCTCTGACGCCTCGCTCCCCTACGACCACACAGGTTATAGGACACCTTTACCTTGACCTTTTTAAAAAAATTTCTTCTGTGCTATTTTAAAAAATATTTTGAACTGTTTACTTTTTTCGTTGCTTTTTAAAAACATGGGGATCATAAATTAATTAGAATGCCTGCCATCCTTAGCACGGTCTGGTATTTAGGGGTCTTAAGAATGAAATAATGAAGATGCTTTGCCATTCAATTTTGTTTCTTTTGTTGTTATTTGAGGGTTTGTTTGTTTTTTCAAGTTGTGTTAGATAATTAAAAGGATTAGAATGGTGCTCGTTTTGAACTTGAAGGGAACGTTAGTGGAGTTGCTGATATCAGCATTACCGATGGTTTAAATCCATTGCAACTTCTTTATTATCAGCCGTTTTTTTTTTTTTTGCTTTTAAAGCAAAATATAAAATTCGCTGAAGCAGCACTTTTCCCCCCCAGTGAACAAGAAAAGAAAAAAAAGAAGAGTTTTAACTCGTACAGAAAAACTCAACATTTTATGACGCCAATTCTTAATCTCTTACGCCATCCAGTCTTGGTGGGGTTTTTTTGTTTATTTTTTGGTTTTACCTTCTCTGCACTTCTGATTTCTAAAAAGTAGACAGTAGAGATAAACATACCATTTTCTGATTTTAAAAAAGTGAATTTTTTTTTTTTTTGCCGTGGTGACATTATTAGCAATGTTGCAGTAACTCATTACACCTACGCCATTCTTTTCTAACTGCACTTAACGAGCGAATTTTGCGAGAAAATTATCCACCGGACTTTTTGTTTTTAGCATATTACGCACCTTTAGAACTGTGCAGCATTCGAAAGTACACTCATTGAGTTAAGTACTGGTCGTCATTTACATCTTAGTTCGTTTTTTTTATAGTGTTGTTTTTCGGCTATTTTATTTTGTTTAATGGCATTTTCATGTTGGGATAAAAAAAAGATTGTTGTTTTGTCTATATTAGGTATCCAAACTTGAAACCATTTCAAGGGTAAAAAAAAATACAACATTTACACATTCAAACGCTCTTTGTTTCTCTGTCTATGTTTCTGTCTCTTTCTCTGTATCTGTCTGTCTGTTTTACTGTCTTACTGTGTCTGTCTGTCTGTCTGTCTGTCTGTCTGTCTGTCTCTGTCTGTCTGTCTGTCTGTCTGTCTGTCTGTCTGTCTGTCTGTCTGTCTCTCTCTCTCTCTCTCTCTCTCTCTCTCTCTCTCTCTCTCTCTCCTCTCTCTCTCTCTCTCTCTCTCTCTCTCTCTCTCTCTCTCTCTCTCTCTCACACACACACACACACACACACACACACACACACACACACACACACACACATACATACACGCACGTACACACACACATACACGCACGTACACACACACACACACACACACACACACACACACACACACACACACACACACACACACACACACACACACACACAGGGGACTGGCAGCCAAGTGGTCAGAACATTGCCATCGCAAATTGACGACCCGGGTTCGATTCCTGTTGGAGGGAATTTTCTCGTGAAGTTAACATCAGTGCTGATTCCACTCTCCCCAAAATCCTTCGGATAAGACTATAAACTAAGGTCCCGTGTGCGAAAGCACGCAGAACATCTTGCGCGTACGATAAATCCTTTGCCGCTTTTCGTAAGAGTAGGCCATTGTGTGCTGGTGGGAACAGACGACAAGATTTACAAAACTGCATACACACGGGGACTGGATGTAAAAAAAAAGCACATGAGTGCATGTTCTATTATTCTCGATATAGAAGAATAAAAGAATGAATAAAGAAAGAAAGAAAGAAATTTCTCTCTTTCTATCTATATATTTATCTGTCTCTGTCTATCTGTAAAACTGTACCACTATAGAACAGACGGAACTATCAGTGGCAAAGACCCAGTACTGACAACAAGGGTTAAAGAAAAGGAAGAAAAGATTACACTTATCAGAGCATACAATGCATCAACGTGAGAGTTTATCCCTGGACAAGAATGCCAGTCAAACATCCCCCTCTCCAAGCTTTTAAAGCACAACGAACATTTATTTTCATTTATTTTATTCTTTTATATCGAGGATAATGGAACAAGCACTCTTGTGCTTTTTTTTGCATCCAGTCTCCGTGTTTATGCAGTTTTTGTAAATGTCATCTGTTCCCACCGCCACACGATGACCTACTCTTACGAAAAGTGGAACAGGATTTAACATGTGCGCAAGATGTTCTGCCTGCGTTCGCACACGGGGCCTCGGTTTATAGTCTCACCCCGAAAGACTTTCGGGGTGAATGGAGTCTGCACTGAGGTTAACTCCAGGAGAAAAATCTCCTCGAACGGGAATCGAACCCGGGTACGTCAAATTGCGAGCGTAATGTTCTGACCACTAAGGCTATCCCCGTCCCCCAACGGACATTAGGCTCAAGAGCCGGAGGCAGGCAAGCTGCTTCAACGAGGAATTCCCGAAGTCTCAGACACCTGTTGTGCTTACGTCATGGCACTGATCCAGGCTTTGTGTCTCACCTCAAATTGCCGATATATCCCCCTGTGACACACAAAAGCTGCGGAATAAAGTGGCGTCTTTTCATTTTTTTTTTTTAACTCTGTAAGGAATGGTAAGGGTATGCACTGCTAGCTGTGATTTTTTTTCAGGTTATTTTGTATTTTGTTTTTGTATTTTGTACCACTTTATGTCACGCAGATTTCTCTGCGTGAAATTCGGGCTGCTCTCCCCGGGGAGAGCGCGTCGCCACATGTGCAGCGCCTACCCATTTTTTTTCTTTTTCCTGCATGCAAGTGTATTTGTTTCCCTATCAGAGTGGCTATTTTCTACAGAATTTTGCCAGGGACAACCCCCTTGTTGCCGTGGGTTCTTTTACGTGCGCTAAATAGTGATGTGTAACACACGGGACCTCGGTTTATCGTCTTATCCGAAAGACTAGCGCCCAGACCACCACTCAGGGTCTAATGGATGGGGAAAAATTTGGGGTCCAAACGGGGTACGAACCCCGCACACTCCAACCCGGACTTTTTGCTTTCTAGGCAAGGCGCGTGACCACCTAGACCACCGATCCACCATATGTGTGTCGTGGGCAAGTTAACACACACACGTGTGTCGTTTATTGACATCATCTATAATGAAATATAAACAAGTTGACCATACCGACCGGACTGTTCGATTGTTTCAATTTGATGGTACAGTCACGTAAAAGATTCCATTCCCGTTCGAGGAGATTTTTCTCCTGGAGTTCACATCAGTGCTGACTCCACTCTCCCTCAAAGTCCTTCGGATGAGACTTTAAAACCGAGGCCCCGTGTGTGAACGCACGTAGAACATCTTGCACACACGTTGAATCCTGTTCCGCTTTTCGTCAGAGTAGGCCATCGTGTGCCGGTGGAAACAGATGAGAAGATTTACAAAACTGCATACACACGGGGGCTGGATGTAAAATAAAATAAAAAGCACACGAATGCTTATCCCACTATCTTCAATATAAAAGAATAAACTAACTAAAAATTTTACAAATAAATAAATAAATCCCCGAAGTAGAATTGTGACTTCCTCAATGACTGGCAAAGACGGTCCCATCCATAATCATGCAAAACTATCACCTTTGGTGAACTTCATAGCTCTAGCCATGGAATAAAAGCAAACAAAAAAACATGCCGAAGTCAATTCCTCTCTAGT
Organism: Stramonita haemastoma; assembly: GCA_030674155.1. Classification (NCBI taxonomy): domain Eukaryota; kingdom Metazoa; phylum Mollusca; class Gastropoda; order Neogastropoda; family Muricidae; genus Stramonita; species Stramonita haemastoma. The sequence continues at coordinate 23,931,426 of CM060332.1, forward strand.
TTTGATTATTATTATTATTATTATTATTATTATTATTATTATTATTATTATTATTATTATTATTATTATTATTATTATTATACATTTAAAATTAACCTGTTGATTATCTATTGATGATTATTATCCATTCTGAATCATTAGTTATGAAATAATATCGATTGTAAACTACTAGTCTTAAGGCATCTATTTCAAAAGGAAAAAGAAAGAAAAGAAAACAGCCTGTGAAGAAAGACATCTTAATCACTCAAAGAAGGATAAACAAAGAGAAAAAGACAGAAGAATGAAAACGTTTGAATGTACTGTACTCCATGGGATGTCCTAGTACTCAGAGCATTGCGCTCGCAATTTGACGACTCGGGTTCGATTCCCGTTCGAGGGGATATTTCCTCTGGAGTTGATATCAGTGCTGACTCCACTCCCCCCCAAAAAAAAAGTCCTTCGGAGGAGACTTTAAACTGAGGCCCCGTGTGCGAACGCACGCAGAACATCTTTCGCACACGTTAAATCCTGTTCCGCTTTTCGTAAGAGTAGGCCATCGTGTGCCTGTGGAAACAGATATAAATTCCATGTATTATTATTATTATTATTTATTATGACAAGATTGACAAAGCTGGATACACACGGGGATTGTATGTCAACAAGCACAGGAATTGCTTATTCCATTATCTTCGATATAAAAGAGTAAATAAATTAATAAATATCAGATGCATCGGGACACTATAGCTCAATGATCAGAGCGCTCCATTTCCACAAGTTAAGGTTAAGCGGTATTGATAATGGTTACCAAATGGATGGATGACCGTTTGCTTGCCTTGGTTCAGTACAGTCCGGAGATCCTCCCCGCCCCCCCGCCCCCCCTTCCCTCTAGTTTACCCAGCTGTCAATGGGCACCTGCCCTCTTTTGGGTCTGGGAAGGTAAAGCACCGAGAGAGAGATGGGTGCCGCCCTCAATATGCTGGCCCCTAGAGAAGCTTAGGTCTCTGATACCAAACTCCCTTACGACCATATAGCTTATGGGACACCTTTACCTTTACCTTTACCTTTACTTATGATCTGCATGCAACCAAGGCCCTAAAAAAAGATAATGCACCGAAGTGTAGCAGGTAAAATTGTTATATTTCCACTGATTAATGCTTTTTTATGTAAGTTTCAGCCCTTGTTAAAGATGTATGAAAATGAACAGACATTAATGTTGTGAGCACAGAGCACACACGCAAACTTTGTTGCCTTCCATTCATCAAACAAAAAGGGTTAGTTTAATATTTTAAAAAACAAGAGTACGACATTGCATACAAACATAGTATCGGTTGAGCACAAACTTTTTGGCTCAATGATGTCAAAAGTGTATATTTCACAATGTAACGGTATTCAAAAATTAGTGTGAGATGAAGGGTGTGTAATATACAACAAGTGGATCGGTGGTCTAAGAGGTAACGCGCCTTCCCTAGACAGCGAAAAGTCCGGATCGGAGTGTGTGGGGTTCGATTCCCGTTTGGGCCCAAAACTTTTCCCCCATCCATTAGACCATGAGTGGTGGTCTGGGTGCTAGTCTTCCGAAGGAGACGATGAGACGATAAACCGAGGTCCCGTGTGTTACACATCATTATTTAGCGCACGTAAAAGAACCTCTGACCCCTCAAATCAGATCAGAGGCTTCCTCTGCTATTGGTAACCATGTAACCCAGTACTACCTGCCACATGTGGGGAGTAAACCCAACCCAAAAATCCGACTTGGAGAGGGATGGGCTCCGCCAGGTCTGACTTGCCCAAGACTCACCCATGAAGACAGCAATCACAATTACCATACCGGATCGGTCGTCGCCCGGGTTACCAAATTTTGACAAAGGCAGAACAGAGAGAGGAATGGAGGGAACTGGTTGTCAAGTCTTCAGGGGTGCCCCCACGGTCGCCAGACTAAGGGATAGATAGATAGATAGATAGAGAGAGAGAGAGAGAGAGAGAGAGAGAGAGAGAGAGAGATAGATAGATAGATAGATAGATAGATAGATAGATAGATAGATAGATAGATAGATAGATAGATAGATAGATAGATAGATAGATAGATAGATAGATAGATAGATAGATAGATAGATAGATAGATATAGATAGATAGTCATAAATACTGAAATTTGTGATATTGTTTTGCTTGTTTGTTTGGGGGTGGGGGGTTTTTTGGCTGTTCCTTATTTTTGGCTATTTTGCTCTTTTTTTAAGCATACCGCTTTTTTGTCAAAAAACACTTTAGATATCCAGTTAACTGTTTCTATAACTCAGTGAATACTGATTGAGTTAAATGTTAGGATCTTTAACATTCATGCACATACAAACAAAAGGAAATAAATCACCAGCAAATCTGCATTAATTTTTATTTATTTATTTATTTCTATCGAGGGTATTGGAATAAGCACTCATGTGCTTTTTTTACGTCCAGTCCTCGTGTGTATGCAATTTTGTAAATCTTGTCATCTGTTCCCACCGAAACACGATGGCCTACTCGTACGAAAAGCGGAACAGGATTTAACGTGTGTGCAAGATGTTCTGCGTGCATTCGCACACGGGGCCTCGGTTTATAGGCTCATCCGAAGGACATTTGGGGAGAGTGGAAGCAGCACTGATGTAAACTCCAGGGGGAAAATCCCCTCGAACGAGATTCGAACCCGGCTCGTCAAATTACGAGCGCAATGTTCTGACCACTAGGCTATCCCGTTCCCACCCTTAAACCTCGTGTGATTCGAACCTGCAACTGCAGAACCATAAGAAGTGGAAGCTCATTACCTTTAAACGTTCAAGAAACGACAGTAGCACAGAACTTTGTGTTCAAACTTCCAATTATCTTCTTTTTTGTTTTGGTTCCTCGGCTAGAGCTCCAACGTTTACCAATGGTGAGATTTTGCGTATGCGACCGTTTTTGCCCACCATGAAGGTCGCCGCAGTACGACTTCGGGAGATATGCTGGGTATGTTTGTGTTTCTGTAACCCACTGAACGCTGATATGCATACCGGGATCTTTAACGTGCATATTTGATCTCCTGCAAGTGTATACACACAACTCGAATTAAGGTAGTGGCAGGTCTGCGCTTAAAGTTGACATGGGAGATGGTTAAAAATCACCACACTTTATTAACCAGACGCCGCCAAGATTCGAACCCTTGACTATAGAGTAATGGGATTGAAGTAGACCGGTCTTGACCACTCGCTTGTAGCGTCTGTCGAGCCATTATCTAAAACTGGAAACAAAACAGTGGCATAAAACAAAGTTTTCCCTGATGCAAAGAACAGACTATCCCTTTCTTGGCAAGCATCACATAACAATGAACGGTGCATCGCGTACACCTAATTCGATTCTGGTCTTTTTTTTTTTTGCCTGTGGCGAAAAATGTCGTAACAGCATTTTTCTCCGAACAAGACCAAAGTGTGAACAATGAAGTTTAACCCGTGGGTGGAAACGCAACACTTTATTACTCAAGTTTCTATTAGCTTACGCCATCCAAACGCACCGTTTTCTCCTTTTGCTTGTAGGTTTTTTTATTTATATTTTTCTTTCGGAATAGTTGATATGCAGCAGACAAATATTCTGCCATTTCTTGCACAAAACTGTTTCTTGTCTTAAACTGGTGATGACGTTAGTGGCTAAACACGAAACCATCGCACGCACGCACGCACGCACGCACGCACGCGCACACACACACACGCGCACACACACACACACACACACACATTATCCTCGATATAAAAGAATAAATAAATATATTAAAAAATAAACACACACACAGACACACCTACGCCCTTATTACCCTGTCGTCTCCACGCGCTAATTTTGTATTATGTGAACAGATGATGCTGCTGAACTTTTGCTCTGCATGCTGTGAAACTCTCCAAACTGCATCCATGGAGCTTGTTACTGGGCATCATTACAGCTAGGTTTTTAAGCTTTTCTTCTCCTGTTTAATCTTGTTTTATAGCAGTTAATGTTAAAAAAAAGCAACATTGATATTAGAATCTGTAAACAGAGTATAGACTCTTGTCTATAAGACGTTAAGGCTATAATTGATATAGCCACGCATAAAGTAATAAATAATAACAAATAATAATATTAGACTCTGTAAACAGAATACAGAATCCTGTCTATAAGACGTTAAGGCTAGAATTGATATACCCAGACAAAAAGATGTTTCAGTTAAAAACATTTTGCAACAGAAAGATGTTTTATTGAAAAATTCATTTTTGGTGTGTCAGAAATTGTTGATCATTACTTAAAAAAAAAATTGAAATATAAGATGCATGCCTAGATATCTTCGAATTAGAATTGTTAAAACTCTAATGTAGCCTAGAGTTCTGTATGTTTCAAAAGCATGGACACTACAAAAAGTGGAAGAAGACCAAAAAACGCATCCACAATGTGGCTATACAGGTGGCTTCTAAGAGTGAAATGGTCAGACAGGAGAACAAAGAAAAGCATTCTTGATGTATTCTCAATGCAAAGACTTTTTGTTGGCTAAAAATTGATAATCGCAGAGACGACGACGACGACGACGGTCATGATGATGACTATGACTTATGACGACGACGACGACGACGACGACGACGACGACGACGACGACGACGACGACGACGACGACGACGATGATGATGATGATGATGATGATGATGATGATGATGATGATGGTGGTGGTGGTGGTGGTGATGGTGGTGGTGTGGTGGTGGTAGTGGTGGTGGTGTTGGTGGTGGCGGTGGTGGTGGTGGGGATGGTGGTGACGATGATAATGATAATGAGAATCGTCATGATGAAAGATAATATTTAGCACGGAAAACTCCCGCTGGCATCCCAGGCTTTCCTTGTTGGATCAGGTTATAAATTTTAGGAAATATCTGCCGGATGTCTAAAGCAGCGTAGCGTGTATAGAACATTATTCTCGCTGTGATAACTTCTATGGAAAACCAGGAAACTGAACCGAAAAACCATCAACTTACATTCATTACACAATGTAGCAAGATGGTGTCGCTCTCTGCAAGACTGAAAATTTTCCCATTGACAAAAATGTTGGTCACTATGTAAAAGAAGTTCACACAGCAACCATGTCCCAAGAAGATAACACATCCGCCATGAAAACGAAAAGTATACAGTTCAAATCCTTTCTTTGTTGTCTCTGGCTCTTTTCTGCTGCCTCATCTTTTGTGATTTCCTGTTCTGCTGATCCCACCCCGTTCATTTCAATCTCTCTACCCCAACCATACGCAAATTTCGTTATGTCGCATCCTCATGGTTGAAAGTCCACAGGGAACCCATCAACGTCAGGTCATCGTAAAGGCTACCAGCTAGAACTCCCCTGCACTGCTGCTGGGTCACTTTGATGGCGTTCAGTGGTGCCTGTTCTGAGCTAACATACCACCTACAAAGCCCCCTACTAACGACAGTATTAGCTCAGTCACAGAGCCAGACTGAGAGAGTCATCCACCTGAGGTGGCGACCATAACAAAGTCCCTTCAACGAACCCTTTCCCCATGAATCTCCAACCCCAAAGGCTTTGACACAAACTCACCACAGGCACAGAAATGTGTGGGCAAACCAAATCGGAGGTCACCATGAGACCAGAGCACCCGGAGCAACCGAATCAAAGATGTTATTTTATGCATGACAATAAACGATAATAAGATGGTGTAATAATGCTGCTGTGGAAGTGCATATGCTTTGAGACTCTTGACAGGGTTGTTACTCTATGCTTACTATCATAATATATCCCGGCGCCTACCAAACCCTAGAGATACAGACACCTGCAGTGTTGACCAGGTAATTTGAGCAACACTGTCAAACTCGCATCCGTAAAGTGGATGAAGCTCGACTGTGTGGTCCCAGTCTTCCCACTGAGCCCACAGCACACTCACTCTGGGTAGGAGCCGGCCGGAGTCTGAGCAATTCATATGAATCTTACGGGATTTGAATCTGAGACCATCCAGTCCTTAACCAGAGACGCTAACCACTGCGCCAAGGTGGCTTGTTTATATGCTTCAATTCTGTTCATGGCCAGATTTTTCGTTCTTACAATTTGAGACTGAGTGGCGGTCTGCATGCTAATATTGCATAATGAGACAATAAGCCGAGTCTCCGCGCAAAACAACAAGAAAAAGAGTTCTTTAATTAATATGTAGAATTTTATCAACCGAATATGCCTTCAAAGACAATTTGAAACACAGACAGGAAAATAGCAAAGGAAATAATCAGGTGCGGAACAGAAGTGACGCCCCTCTCTCTCCTCTCTCTCTCTCTCTCTCTCTCTCTCTTCTCTCTCCTCTCTCTCTCTCTCTCCTCTCTCTCTCTCTCTCTCTCTCTCTCTCTCTCTCTCTCCTCTCTCTCTCTCTCTCTCTCTCTCTCTCTCTCTCTCTCTCTCTCTCTCTCTCTCTCTCTCTCTCTCTCTCTCTCCCCTCTCTCTCTCTCTCTCTCTCTCTCTCTCTCTCTCTCTCTCTCTCTCTCTCTCTCTCTCTCTCTCCTCTCTCTCTCTCTCTCTCTCTCTCTCTCTCTCTCTCTCTCTCTCTCTCTCTCTCTCTCTCTCTCTCTCCTCTCTCTCTCTCTTTTCAAAAGAACAAACGTGTCTTTCGTGCAGACGATAGGTTGTAACTATTCTTGATATACAAAACAATGTAACCCTACCTAACTTCAAAAGATTTCTCTTTTTTTAACTTAAAAACCTGCAACTTCAAAGACTATAATTTATTCTTTTTAACTTCTTACCTTCCTCCATTTCGCAACCAAACAACACAGTTCTGCTGCTCTTTGCTAAAACTTTTTGACATACTCTGATGAATTTTGGAAAAGAGGGGGGGAGGGTAGGAGAAAGGGAAGAGGGGAGGAGTGGAGGAAGAGTTTTTTTAGTTTTTTTTATGTAGCGAACATTCATCCATATTATTTGTTTTCTTCTCAGCTGGGTTTAATTTTCTGTGGCATTGTAAGGAATATCAATCAAGAGGATGTCGTGATTCTGAACGCTGCCCAAGAATGGAAGAAAATATTTCGTAATTGAGTTCAAGGGAGGAATTGACCGAATCGGCCTGTGAAAATATGACGAATAGAACGAGACAATCAATTCTTTATAGCAAACATTTATTTATAGTTGTTGTCGCGAGCTGTCCATTATTCATTGCAATTCACGTTTTTGGAAGAGTTAGACTGGAAATGATTTTTTATGTCTTTGCTTGTTTGCTTGTTTGCTTGTTTGTTTGCTTGTTTGTTTGCTTGTTTGTTTGCTTGTTTGTTTGCTTGTTAGCGTGCTTGCTTTCTGCTTGCTTCAATCTGAGTACCGAAGTCTTAACACACACACACACACACACACACACACACACACACACACACACACACACACACACACACACACACACACACTTGAAACACACACACACACACACACACACACACACACACACACACACACACACACACACACACACACACACACACACACACACACACACACACACACACACACACTTGAAACACACACACAATTGAAACACACACACACACACACACTTGAAACACACACACACACTTCAAACTCTCTCTCTCTCTCTCTCTCTCTCTCCTCTCTCTCTCTCTCTCTCTCTCTTCTCTTCTCTCTCTCTCTCTCTCTCTCTCTCTCTCTCTCTCTCTCTCTCTCTCTCTCTCTCTCTCTCTCTCTCTCTCTCTCTCTCTCTCTCTCTCTCTCTCTCTCTCTCTCTCTCTCTCTCTCTCTCTCTCACACACACACACACACACACACACACACACATACACACACACATTATCCTCGATATAAAAGATTTTTTTTTTAAATTAAATAAATAAATAAATAAGCACACACACACACACACACACACACACACACACACACACACACACACACACACACACACACACACACACACACACACACACACACTCACACACACACACACGCACCGTGTCGAGAGAGTACAGTTGTTAAGAAATAACCACGAGACCCAATCAAGTTTTTCCATTCGTCGGATTTTTTTTTCTTTCCTTTTGCTTTTTGGTGGCTACTTTTTCGATAACTTCTTATCCCTAAAAATACCTAGATCTTTTGATATTTCAAACACAAAGGCTAAAGCGAGCAAGTTAAAGAGACACGAGAACTGTTTTTTTAAAGTG
>CM060332.1:23944565-23947065 GCA_030674155.1 Stramonita haemastoma
CTCAATCCTCCATCAATCCTCATCAACCCTCCTCAATCCTCCCCCTCAACTCTCCTCAACCCTCCTCAAACCTCCTCAATCCTCCCCCTCAATCCTCCTCAATACTCCTCAACACCCTCAGCACACCCTTCTCTGGAAGCGGCAGTGGTATTCCTTGAGGACGGAGATCAACCCGAATTCCCAGGACTCGGGCTTGAGGGGCAGCAAGGTCTCATCCGTGGGGGGCAGGATGTCGAAGTTGAGCATGATGTTGGTGACGAACAGGAAGATACGAGCCCGTGCAAACCCTTCTCCCGGACAGGCCCGTTTTCCCGTGCTGAAGGGCATCAGGCTGTGTACAGATAAGGAACAAGGAAAAGAGATTAATTGTTGGTTGATTGATTGTTAGTGTGTGGGTTGGGTGGGGGTGTGTGGGGGTGGGTGTGTGTGTTTGAGTGTTTGTTTTTCGTTTAAAGTCTGTTTACTATAGGAAGGAAGGTGGCAGGATGGTTAAGACGTTCGTCTGCCAATATGTAAACCGTGACTTTCTGGGTTCGTACCCAGCCTCGCCCTTTCTTCCCAGCTTGACGAAAAAATCGAACTGAATGTCAAAGTCATTCGGATGAGACTATAAACCGAGGTCCCGTGTGCGAACGCATGCAGAACATCTTGCGCACACGTTAAACCCCGTGCTGCCTTTTGGAAGAGCAGGCCATTGTGTGCCGGTAGGAGCGGATGACAAAATTATTAAAAACCAGCATGCACACAGGTGTCGTGTTTAGACACCATCCCTGAGGAAAAATCGGGGAGTTAGAGTCCCAGGGCGGCTCGGGGCTGTATATGGCAACGTTCTGGTGGCTCCTGCGACGGTACTGGAACCATTCGTATCGGTCATTGCCTTTCCAATGGACCATTCCAGTGGCGTGGAGAGGGGGGTTCTGCTGCATGGGTAACAGCTTGACCTCCATACTTACTTACCCAGGATTTGCGCTCTAAAGACTAGAGCGCAACTCCATAGTCTTCCGAGACTGATGGGTGCCTACTACTACTACTCTAGGTGATGTTGGACTAAAACAAGAATTAAAAGTAGCTAAAACAAAGCCAACAATTAAAACAACTGAATTCAAAAGAAAACCAATAACAGAACAATTGATAACAGACCGAGAAATAACCGAGTGTATGGGCAGTGGCGGGTTGTGGATGTGGTGGTGATGTCAGGTGTGGGAGTGGTGTGTGGGTATGGTGTGGTGTGGTGTGGTGTGGTGTGGTGTGGTGTGTGGTGTGATGTGGTGTGGGGTGTGGTGTAGTGGAGTGGGGTGTAGTGTGGTGTGGTGTGGTGTGATGTTGTGGGCTTATGTGTAGTTCAGTGTGCCTGTGCTTTGCTTTGTGTGGCGATACATCACTTTGTTGCGTTTTCTGTTGCGTTGCACTACAGTGCATGGAACTGCACTGTGCTGTAAAGTTTAGCGTCGCATTGTGTTTATTGTATTGTATGGCATTTCATTGTGTTAGGTTTGTTGCGCTGTGTCGTATTACAATGCGTTGTACTGTGCTGTGCTGCGGTGTTCTGTGCTGTGTTGTGCTGTGCTGTGATCTGCTGTGCATTGTTAAAACTATGTTTTCTCTCTTTGATTTAAGCTTCTTCTCATGTTTATGCACTTTTTTCATTTGTTACTTTTTTCTCTGTTTCTCTCTATCTTTTGTTCGTTATTTCTTTCTTTCTTTCCTGATTTGTTTGAAGTAGAAGATATATTCACCAATGCTGCATGCATGCATAAATGTGTTCAGGTTTGCTTATCTGCATGACTGCATATGTATGTGAGAGAGGGACACACACACACACACACACACACACACACACACACACACACACACACACACACACACACACACACACACACACACACAACACACACACACACACACAGTGACAGCCAACCAGCCAGTCAATCAAGTAGCCAACCAGACATCCACACATCCAGACAGACAGACAGACACACACACACACACACACACACACACACACACACACACACACACAGACACACACACACACACACACACACACACACACACACACACACACACACACACACACACACACACACACAGCACTGACTTCAGTCTGATGGGGTGGGTGACAGGCAGGATCTGACCCTGCTCATCCAGAAACCTCTCCGGTCTGAAGACATCGGCATCGCTGAAGAAGTGGTCGTTGTGGTGGAAAGTGTAGGCCGCGCTGAAAGACTGCAACACATACAGCAGAAAGAGAACGCCCAACATTACATACAACTGTGCATCAATACCAACAACGCCATATGCACTGAAAGATTGCATTAAATAACATAGAAATAGAACCCAACATATACCAACAACTCCATAATTAAGCACTGAAAGATTGCTTTACATAAAACAGAAAGTGAACACAACATTACGACAACAACAACCAACAGCGCCATAATTATGCACTGAAAGACTGCATTACATAACAGAGAAATAGAACTCAATATTACAACTGTGC
>CM060332.1:23952065-23959565 GCA_030674155.1 Stramonita haemastoma
AAACACAAGTTTACACACGTACGCACGCACGCACGCACGCGCGTACGCACGTACGCACGCACGCACATACACGCACGCACGCACGCACGCACGCACGCACACACACACATACACACACACACGTATCACTTCGAGTGAAAAGATGTTCAGTAGAAGAAAGTCACACACACACACACACACACACACACACACACACACACCACACACACACACACACACACACACACACTACACTACACTACACTACACTACACTACACTCCACTCCACTCCACTCCACTCCACTCCACTCCACTCCACTCCACTACACTACATTACACTACACTACACTACACTACACTACACTACACTACACTACACTACACTACACTACACTGCACTACACTACACTACACTACACTACACCACACTCCACCACACTCCACTCCACTCCACTACACTACACTACACTACATTACACTACACTACACTACACTAAACTACACTACACTACACTACACTGCACTACACTACACTACACTACACTACTCTACACCACACTCCAGTCCACTCCACTCCACTCCACTCCACTAAAAAAAAAAAAGTTTAAAAAACAGCCCAACCCATCCAACACAACACAACACAACACACAGCACAACACATTAAAACACAACACTACACAACATCACAACACAACACTACACAACATGACAACACACAACAACACAACACTACATGAAAACACATCACACTACACAACACACAACATTACAACACATAAACACAACACACCATTACAAAACACGTAACCTCAACAATCAATACCTTTCTGTCCAGGAAGACTACCTGTCGTACCACCTCTTTGGCTGTTTCGATTCGACTTCTGGCCATGCTGTAGTATGTGCCGGGAACATAGTCAAGGAACGGACAGGCCTGCAGACAGACAGACAGACAGAAACTATTAAAAACCAACAACAACAACAACAACAACAACAACAACAACAACAACAATGACAACAACAACGTCCGTCATGTTCATGTTAAAATTGTTATTATTTGATTAAGCACACCATAAGCCACAAGCTTGTTATTGCTACGATGCTAAACTACTGTTGTTGTTTTCTCAATGTTAAGTCTTATTTCTGAATAAAATCGAATTTTTAAAAAAATTTCAAAACAAATGACGACAACAGCAATAACAACAACAACAACAACAGCAACAACAAAAGCAGCAACAGCAAAAACAACAACAACAACCAACAGCAACAAAAACCACAAGGACAACAACAAAAACAACAACAGCAGCAGCAAAAACACCACCACCACCACCACCACCACCAACAACAACAACAACAACAATAACAGCAACAACAAAAACACCACCGATAACAACAACCAGCAACAACAAACAACCAACAACAACAGCAGCCACCACTACCACCACCACTACCACCACCACGACCACAACCAACGACAACAACAACAACAACAACAAAAACAGCAACCAACACCAACACCAACACCAACACCACCACCACCAACAACAACAACAACAACAGCAGCCTTCCAACCTTGATGGCAAAGCTGAAGGCAGGATCTGCAATGCGCAGAGCGTCCTCATTGAATTGTCTCATGGCTTTCCACACTGGGGACCCCACATCCTGGGGATCTCCCGTCAACTGAAACAGCAGCAACAACATCACCACCATCATCACCACCATCACCACCATCACCATCATCACCACCACCATCACCGCCACCATCCCAGGATTCAATCTAATCCAATCATATTGCTTAGAGCCCCGCCGACCGCACAGGCCATATCGGGGCTGTCACCTCGTCACATTTTAAAACCCATATTAAAGCTGTGCAACTATATACAGATTAAAACGGGGTAAAAAACAACAACAACATATATATATATATATATATATATATATATATATATATATATATATATATATATATATATAACAACTTCACTGTCCTTGCTTGTATCGACGCCCAGGTCAACAATCAAGGGTCAGCCCAGGACGGCCACCACCGCATTGTGGGAAAACCCACATCGATCACACATAAAATGAGATAAAACCAAAACCAGAATCATTAAAACAACCTTGTCCTTAGAGACCAACTATACCACTTTCACTCATATCAGACGGGAAAAGCCACTTTCCACATCCATCCATCCATCCAAAGCTACATCTATGCCACTTTCCGCTCTAGCCACGCATCGCAAGAGAAAGTGGATACGTGTGAAGAACAATGAACAGGCCTTAACAGGCCTCAACCATTGACAATGTCAAGTCAAGTCAAGTCAAGTCAAGTCAAGCCCGATTCTCTCAGGAAGTTAAAAATACACCCCATCCAGGATGAAAGCATAGCAAACGACACGACACGACAGGATAAGACAAGAAAGAACAGGAATGTGGTCAGTTTGCGTCAAAGCCTTTCTGATTTAGAGGTTCAGGGAAGAAGGCTGATGGAGAATCGTTGCCTTACAATAGTTGTCACCTCGGGGTGGGTGTCTCACTCAGTCTGGTTCTACAGCTGAGATATTACTGTCGTTTTTAGGGTATTTTAGCAGATAGTGTCCTGCATGGGTTTTTTTCAGAACAGGCACCACTGAACACCACAGTGATACATACATACATACATACATACATACATACATACATACATACATACATACATACATACATACATACATACATACATACATACATACATACATACATACACACACACACTCACACACACACACACACACACACACACACACACACACACACACACACACACACACACACACACACACACACACACACACACACACACACACACACACACAAAATACATAGAGAGAGAGAGAGAGAGAGAGAGAGAGAGAGAGAGAGAGAGAGAGAGAGAGAGAGAGAGAGAGAGAGAGAGACAGACAGACAGACAGACAGACAGACAGACAGACAGACAGACATGACATACATACATACATACATACATACATACATACATACATACATACATTACATACAACATACATACATACATACATCATACATATACATAACATACATACATACATACATACATACATACATACATACATACATACATACATACATACATACATACATACATACATACATACATACATACATACATACATACATACACACACACATACACACACACTTACACACACACACTACACACACACACACACACACACACACACACACACACACACACACACACAACACACACACACACACACACACACACACACTTACGCACACACATACACACACACGCACACACATACACGCACACACACACACACACACACACACTACCCCCCCCCCCCCACACACACACACTACCCCCACCCCACCCCCACCCCCCACCCCCCCACACACACTACCCCCCCCCCCCCCCACCCCACCCCCCCCCCCCCCCCCACACACACACTGACAAACTGACCAGAATACCGATGAGACTGGTGATGGTGTCCTCGATGACACTCCTGATGTAGACGTTCTGACCGCTGGTTCGGTCCAGTTCCTTGACCAGATTGCCCAGAGCGTCTGTCACCATGCCTTCGAACTCCGCGATCCCCTCCCCGTAAAACTGACCCCGGGCAGAAAGGAGAACATTAATGGTGTGTTGATCTGTCTGTCTGTCTGTCTGTCTGTCTGTCTGTCTGTCTGTCTGTCTGTCTGTCTGTCTGTCTATCTATCTATCCCTTAGTCTGGCCACCGTGGGGGCACCCCTGAAGACTTGACAACCAGTTCCCTCCATTCCTCTCTCTGTTCTGCCTTTCTCAAAATGTGGTGGAGTTCTAGGCCTGTCCATTCGCTGATGTTGTCCTCCCATCTCTTCCTTGGTCTGCCTCTTTTTTCTTCCTCCTTGGACAGTGCCTTGCAGTATTGTTTTTGCAAGTCCTTTTGATCTTGTGACATTCCCGTACCATTTAAGTTTACGCTTCTTTACGATTGATAGAACATTTTCGTAGGGACCAATGGTTTGCTGGATTCCACAATCACCAACCACCACAACCATCACCGCCAAGACTAGCACCATCACCACCATCACCACCTCTCCCCCACCATCACTACCACCATCACTACCACCACCCACCACCCATCACCACCACCCCAACCATCACCCACACCACTGGATCCAACCCCACCCACCACCACCAACACCAACACCCACCATCACCCACCACCAACCACCAACCCCCACTACCCCCCCCCCACACACACACACACAGACACACACACTACCCCCCCCACCATCACCCACACCACCCACCACCACCACCACCCCTATACCTAACCATCTCTCACTTAACCCTCTTAGTCCCGTACCGGGATTTGCCGGGATTGAATAATTGTCCCCCTTTAGTCCCGAACCGGGATTTGCCGGGATTTACACACAGTAGATTTCCATCAGGCTGTGACCATCACTTATTGCTACCACATGTCAAAGCTCTATCAGGCTAGAAGGAGAAACCCTGCTGAGTGTCTGGAAGTACTTATAGCTGCTGGTATGTACTTAGGAGGAGGAAAAGGCCAGCGAGCATGTGTGCCTGACCTGATTTCGTGATAGAATGCGAAATCTAGGGGGACAGTTTGCGTTCAGAGACACCGAATGCAAGAGGGTTAAAGCAATCCTCTATCTACCTTATTTATTTACTTATTTATTTATCTATCTATATATCTATCTATCCATTTATTTTTTTTATTCTTTTGTATCGAAGACAACGGAATAAGCATCCATATCCTTTTTTTTTTTCATCCGGTCCCCCGTGTGTATGCAGGGGTTTTTTTTTTTGGTTTGTACCTACCTTCACATTAGCATGCATGAGCTTGCGCATCTTGGCCCAGTTAGGGTCGGAGGGGTTAGCGAAAGCCAGACATTTTCGCAGACATAGAGTATCGGCCACATAGCTCCACATGCGGTCGTTGGTGTGTTTCTCTGTGTTCTTCCCGGCATAAAACTCGCGGGCGGCATTGGGCGTGGTGAGGAAGAGCATGCTGCCTTGAAGATGAGGCACGTAGATGATGTCTCCGTACTTCTCTTTCCATTGCTTCACCTAGATAGACAAGGAAGGGTTAAGATATACTACCACAGAAAGCCACGTTTTGGGGGCCTAAAACTTTTTTCCCACCCATCCATTAGGACAGTTTATGTATTTATTTATTTGTTTGTTTATTTATTTATTTATGTATCTATTTATTTATTTATTTATTTATTTATTTATTCATTCATTCATTCATTTATTCTTTTGGATCGAGGATAATGGAATAAGCAATCATATGTTGTTTTTTTACATCCAGTCCCGTGTGTATGCACTTTTGTAAATGTCATCTGTTCCCACCGGCACACGATGGCCTACTCTTCCGAAAAGCGGAACAGGATTTAACGTGTGCACAAGATGTTCTGCGTGCGTTCGCACACGGGGCCTCGGTTTAAAGTCTCATCCGAAAGACTTTGGGGGGGGGGGAGTATAGTCAGCACTGATGTTAACTCCAGAGGAAAAATCCCCTCGACCGGGAATAGGTGAGTGGTGGTCTGGTTTTAGTTTACTCTTAAGGGTTTTCGGGGGGGGGGGGGGGGGGGGGGGGGCAGTGGAGTGGGTTAGTGATATTAACTCCGGGGGGGGGGGGGGGGGGGAATTCCCTTAAAGGAGTGCCTTGGTGGTGGCTGGAACCAAAGCTGTCAAGTCACAAGCTTAATTTACAACACTCTAACCACTAAGTGGGTCGGAGTGTGCTAGGTTTGAATCCAGTTTGGGCCCAAAACTTTTTCCCCCCATCCATTAGACCCTGAGTGGTGGTCTGGGTGCTAGTCTTTCGGATGAGACGATAAACCGAGGTCCTGTGGTGTTACACATCATTATTTATCGCACGTTAAAAAGAACCCACGGCAACAAAGGGGTTGTCTCTGGCAAAATTCTGTAGGAAAAAAAGCCACTCTGATAGGGAAACAAAAAAACAGTTCCATACAGGAAAAAGAAAAAAAATGGGTGGCACTGCACTTGTGGTGAGGCGCTCTCCCCGGGGGGGAGAGCAGCCCGAATTTCACGCAGAGAAATCTGCTATGACATAAAGTGATATAAGCTAAATTATATTTTAAAATGAAATAAAATTTGAAATAAAGGAAGAAAGGGAATTATTTTGAACTTTCATTTGTTTGTTGGTTTAGTTTCGGGGTTGGTTTTTTTTTTCGAGGGAGGGGGTAGTGTTTGGGGGGTGTTGTTTTTTATTAAGGGGTACCCTTCTTTTTATTTTTGGTTAATGAATTTTAGTAAGGGAGTTTTGGTAATGTTTGAAAACGCACGCACGCACGCACGCACGCACACACACACACCACACACCACACCACCACACCACACAACAACACAACACAACCCCCGACCCCACACCCACACCACCCCACCCAAACCCCCACAACCCCACCCCCACCCCCCACCCACCCACACACCCCCACCACACACACACCCACACCCACACCCACACCCCACACCACACCCACACCCCACACCCCCACCCCCACCCACACAACACTACTACACTACCTGCAGAGTCAGGGAGCCATCGATGCTGCAGAAGAACGCTTTGACCACACACACACACACACACACACACACACACACACACACACACACACACACACACACACACACACACACACACACACACACACACACACACACGATACACCATACACTACACTACCTGCAAAGTCAAGGGAGCCATCAATGCTGCAGAAGAACGCCTTGACCAGCTCCCAACCTCTGGGGCCCGGAGGGTAAGGCTTGGAGGGCTTCTTTCTGTTGAGGTAGTGGTAGATGAGGAACCCCATCACCCCCAAACAGGATGGTGGTGGAGAAGAAGCACATGCTGAGATGACTTGGAGGAGGAGGGGGGTACCTAGAAGGGGATTATCATCATCATCATCGTCGTCGTCGGTCGTCGTCGTCGTCGTCGTCGTCGTCGTCGTCGTCGTCATCGTCATCATCATCATCATCATCATATGATATGATGTATGTATGATATGATATGATGATGTGATGATGATGAGACGACGACCAAAAAGTGATGATGATGATGATGATGATTGATGATGTGATGATGATGATGATGATGATGATGATGATGATGATGGATGATGATGATGAGGGATGTGTGGTGTGTGTGTAGTGTGTGTGGTGGTAGTGTAGTAGTAGTAGTAGTAGTAGTTGTAGTAGTAGTAGTAGTAGTAGTAGTAGTAGTAGTAGTAGTAGTAGTAGTAGTAGTATTTGTAGTAGTAGTGAGTGTAGTGTGTGTGATGTGATTGTAATGATGATGATGATGATGATGATGATGATGATGATGATGATGATGATGATGATGATAATGATATAATATATATAAATCATACATACATACAACAACATATAATACACAACAATCAACAACAACAATAACGATGATGATGTAAGTGAAATAACAGAGCCGCACGCATGCAGTTTTCT
>CM060332.1:23969565-23972065 GCA_030674155.1 Stramonita haemastoma
AGCGGAGGTTTAAAACTATAGTATGTCAACAACAGGATCATTGCTCTTCACAGTTCACTGGTTAACTGACTGGCTGACTGATTAATTGACCTACCGGCCGACTTTCTGGCTGGTTCGTAAGGTGGCTAATCGTTAACCTCTAGACCACATTAATTTTTCTCTTTATTTCCGATTTCATTCTCTTGCAAGTAAGATGATATTGTTGGTGTACGTTTAAAGTCTGTTCACATTTAGTGATGTTAAATCAGAGAGACAGACAGAAAGACAGAGAGGGACAGGAAAGTGAGAAGGGAGGGAGGGATACAAGTTAGATTTAACAACAAAATAAACATACATAAAAAGCACAGACAGACGATGGCCTACTCTTACGAAAAGCGGAACAGGATTTAACTTATGCGCAAGATGTTCTGCGTGCGTTCGCACACGGGGCCTCGGTTTACAATCTCATCCGAAAGACTTTTGGGGAGAGTGGAGTCGGCACTGATGTTAACTCCAGGAGAAAAAATCTCCTCGAGCGGGAATCGAACCCGTGTCGTCAAATTGCTGCGAGCGCAATGTTC
Organism: Stramonita haemastoma; assembly: GCA_030674155.1. NCBI lineage: Eukaryota > Metazoa > Mollusca > Gastropoda > Neogastropoda > Muricidae > Stramonita > Stramonita haemastoma. Next base: position 23,970,126 of record CM060332.1, read on the forward strand.
TGACCACTAGGCTATCCCGTCCCCCCCCCTAGGCTACCATTTAGGTAGCTGCATTCCGATTTTAAGGAAACTCTTTTCTTGATTTCAGCAGTTTCTCGTAACGCATCCTCAACTCTGAAATGTTTTTCAGAAGATTCTGTCCCCGTTGACTGTGTGGGTAGTCACCCACCACTACACTCAAGGCTTGCGTGTCCTCCGTTTATGTTGGCTGTGTGCCAAGGCCTTACTTCTCTGCAAATAATGTTCATTGCTCGCTAAATAGCCATGTGACCCTGAAAAACAAAGACTTGGTTTAACCGTCCATAAACCTACTTTTTTTTAGGGTCTGTAGAACTTATCAGAGAAGGAGTCTAGACTATGAAATAGTACACTGTCATCAAATGTGAGGGATAGTCTGTTCTTGAGATGAGGGGATTGAAAAGAGTTAGTAAATGTCACCTCTTATAGAGACAAGCACGCACATACGCGCTCAAAAAACACACACGCGCGCACGCGCGCGAGTTCACACACGCCTGTGCGCGCGCCCATACACACATACACACACATACACGCAGACACACACACACACACACACACACACACACACACACACACACACACACACCACACACACACACACACACCGCAACTACGACCACCACAAACAACAACATCAACGATAACGACTACTACTACTACTGCTGCTGCTGCTGCTGCTGCTGCTGCTGCTGCTGCTGCTGCCGCTACTACTAACAACTGCTGCTGCTGCTGCTACTACTACTACTACTACTACTACTACTACTACTACTACAAAGCATAGCAGAGCAAGCAAACAACACAACACAAAATTATTAAACTGGTGAACAGTGATCTAGTCCCTACAGTTTCTCTGCCAAACAGTCAGGTCAGTCAGTCAGTCAGTCAGTCTCGTCTCTCTCTCTCTCTCTCTCTCTCTCTCTCTCTCTCTCTCTCTCTCTCTCTCTCTCTCTCTCTCTCTCTCTCTCTCTCTCTCTCTCTCTCTCTCTCTCTCGGTAAAAAGATTTTGATAGCTCTTCCTGATTCTGCTACTTAACTGTAATGTTTATGCGTGCTTGAGTTTGAGAGTGTGTGTGTGTGTATCTGTCTGTCTATTTGTTTGTCTGCATCCGTATATCTAATAACATGCAGTTAGCTCATGCGTGGTTTCATTTTGTCTAACAATTTTATTTTAGTCGCGGGGGGCATTACTGCAACTTCAGTATGAAATAGCAGTCTTTCCTTTCGCGTCGTAAAACACAATCCGAGAAGTTGTCCATGTTTTTTGTTTTTTTTTTATTACTTTCTGAAAGGTGTATCAGATTTTAATGACTAGCTTTGACGTGACGTGGAAGGTGAGGGTTATCCTTTAAGAGCTTTAAGCATAAGTGTTAGGCTTGTGTGCACGCGTGCGCGGGCACATATACACACACTCGAAGGCAAGCACACACGCACACACACATACAGACACGTTATATATATACCGTAAAATCCCTAGCATAAGCCCACCATCTACCAAACGCCCACCCCCCACTTTGGGCCAAAAGTTGTGCACCGGGGTAACTACCTAGCAAACGCCCACCCTGCTTTTTTCAAAGACTATGCTCACTTTCACTAGGATTTGTGCAGACTGTTCTAAAAGTCATCTTTTCCCCCTTCTTTACCTTTTCGTGTTTCTTTCCTTTTTTTCTTATTCTTTGCCCCCTCCCTCACTCCCACCCATCCCTAACAAAGTGAATTAAAATTACGTCCCTGCAGACTTTTGAGGATCAACTTCTTTAGTTCCGACGGAACGTTCTGCGACTACGTCATCGCCATGGTTATCCTCTGTTCAACATCATGAACATGGATCAGAACGATGGTCCGGTTTGACATGATGCCAGCCATTACCAACAACATGAAAGGTGCAAAACAAGTTAGAATCAAGAGCCCAAAGGCTGAAAAGC
>CM060332.1:23974565-23980688 GCA_030674155.1 Stramonita haemastoma
CCAACCCCCCACCCCTTCCCCACTCCTGCCCACCTCCCTAACCTCTTCCGGGTGCGTACTAAACGGTACAGTTGTCCCATAACCTATGTGGGGGTAGGGGAGCGAGGTATCAGAGACCTGTTTCTCTAGAGGCCAGCATGTTGAGGGTAGCGCCCATCTCTCCTCTCGCTCGCTGCTTTACCTTCCCTGACCCTACAGAGGGCAGGTAACCCATTTACAGCTGGGTGAACTGGGGGGACTGTACTGAAAGCCGAGGCGCGCTAACCGTCACCCATCCAAGTGGTAACCACACTCGATGGTGCTTAAACCTTAGCTTGGCGAAAGCTAGTGCTCTGTCCACTGAGCTACCCTGTCTCCTCGGGTGCACACTACTCTCATGACTATAAAATTCTCATGTCATTGTGTATCATGTTAACACACTGACATGTTTACATCACATGTCTTTTTTTTTTCACTCCTCAAGGAGTTTGTTTAAAGGGTTCTGCACTAAATTTTCTTGGGCATTGTTTGGTGGGGATGTTTGAGGGCAAGAAACAGTCAAGCTTTCTTTCTTCAAGTGTTGCATACTAACCTGTTGTTATTTTGGGGGTGTTTTTTTTTTTTTAAGTTTTTGTTGTTGTGCGTTCCCCAGCTTAACATTCTGGGGGTCACCCAGTTAAGTATGTGTACTCTCGACTTACTCATCCCACCTGGGAATCACTGTGGGATTGAAATTAAACACTGAATGAGAAGTTTGCGTGTATGACTGTTTTTAAGTACTTCGCCATATAAACAGCCATACTCCGACTTCAGATTTTTTTCTCCTTTATTTATTTATTTATTTATTTATTATTTATTCTTTTATATCGAGGAAACCAGAATAAGCAATCATGTACTTTTTTCATCCGGTCCCCGTGTGTATGCAGTTTTGTAAGTATTGTCATCTGTTCCCACCGGCACGCGATGGCCTACTCTTACGAAAAGCGGAACAGGATTTAACGTGTGCGCAAGATGTTCTGCGTGCGTTCGTACACGGGGCCTCGGTTTAAAGTCTCATCCGAAGTCTCATCCTTTAAGGGAGGGAGAGTGCAGGTTGTTAGATTAAGAGCTTGTCATGGGTGAAAGTAATCTCAACTCAACATTTTATAACATAACAACATTTCAGTGTAGGCCTTGACAATTTATTCACCTTCACCTTCACCTGTCCCGTAGTCTATGGACCGTGGGGGCACAACTGAAGATTTTGCAACCAGCTTCCTCCACTCCCTACGGTCCTTTACCCTCCGTAGCAGGTCGTTCCACCCAAGGCCTGTCCACTCTTTGACGATGTCTTCCGATCGTTTCTCCTCTGTCTGCCTCTTCGTCTCCCTCCCCTTATTGTTCCCTTTAAGACTGTCTTGGCCAGTCTAGATGTAGACTTCGGATGAGACTTTAAACCGAGGCCCCGTGTGCGAACGCACGCAGAACAGCTTGCGCACACGTTAAATCCTGTTCCGCTTTTCGTAAGAGTAGGCCATCGTGTGCCGGTGGGAACAGATGACTTTTACAAAACTGCATACACACGGGGGAACTTGATGTAAAAAAAACAAAAATAAAAAGCACAAGAGTGCTTATTCCATTATCCTCGATATAAAAGAATAAATAAATTATAAAATAAATAGATGGTTGAGAATTAGCTGACGTCAATAACTGACCCGGCTTTTGACGTGTGCCAGTTTTTTTGTTTTTTTGTTTTTTTCAGTTACGAGAAGAAACAGGATATCAGGAGGCTGTAGGGCAGTAAAGAAAGAAGAGGGGGAGGGAGAGAGGGAAGAGAAATAATAGATAAAATGTTACCTTAAATCCTCGATTTTTTTTTTTTTTTAATGTATGACTGCTGTGTCCTAAAAATGATTGTCATCCTAAAGTGGATTGGCTCAACCGAGATAAGAACTCATCCCAAAGTTTGGAACTTCCTAGGGAAACTTACTTTCTTTTTTTCCTTCTCCAGGCAGGCCTCTAGTGCAAATTGCAAAACAAACGATTTCGAATCTGACAATGTCTTTGTTAGCGTGAGAATCGCACACACAGACACAGACAGACACACAGACACAGACAGACAGTCAAGACAGACAAGACAGACAGACAACACACACACACACACACACACACACACACACACACACACACACACACACACACACACACACACACACACACACATGTTTGGATGGGGAAAGTTAAGGGGTACTCGTTTTTGTTTTTGTTTTTTTTTTGTTTGCAGTCTCGATTTAGTTTTTGCTTATGTAATAATTATCTTTTTATCGCCATTGTTTTGAGTCGTGTTTTCATGAATGTTGATTAAAAAAAAAAAACACATAAAAAACGTGTGCTAAGCAATTTAAAACTAAATTTTAATTACGTTTGGATCGGAGGGTGTTTTTTTGTGTGTTTTTTTGTAGTTGAAGGCCTTAATCCATTCAGTAACAAAGAAACCATTAATTTAACGACATCGCATACGACCAATAAATTTAAAGGATTGGCAATGCTTTATGGTTAAGTGTATGATCGCATCAACTTTTCCAGGGGTGAGAGGAGGGGGGGGGGGGGTGCTGTCCTATTTTTTCAACTCCAATTTTTTTACCTGTTTGTCTCTTAAGGCAGTCGACTGTACTGCAAAAGTATTTTATTGTACCTTCATAAATGTCAATATATCGGGGGGGTTTTCTCATTAAAAAAAAAAATTGTTTGTTCAGTAAGCTTTGTTGGATTACATATATATATTATATAATATATATATATATTATATATATATATATATATATATATATATATATATATATATATATAATATATATATATATATTATTATTATTATTGAGGAAAAAGTAGTGGAGGAAAAACAAGTGCAGGTACCACTTTCTCAATCATTTTGGAAATGACTTATCAAAGATTCAATTTAAAAAAAAATAATAATAACGATTATAATAAAATTGAAATGAAAATAAATTCTAAGGAATAAGTCTTTCATATATATATATATATATATATATATATATATATATATATATTATATATATATATATATATATATATATATTTCTATTTTCGTTCCTTTATAGTGTGATCTGTGTGTTCGAGTTGTTTTGCTAATTCCTCTCTGCCTTTCCTCGTCTCAGCTCGTGCTGACCTGTGTGTTCTAGCTTAATTTTGTTTATTTCTGTCTTTGAGTTAAGGTCAGCGCGACCTTGTTTTTTAGGCGTTGTTTTTGTTTATTATATATATGTTTTATTGAGTTTGGTGTGACCTCCTCGAGTTTTGTTGTTGTTGTTATTTGGATTTTGTCAAGTCTTTGTTACGGTTTAGAGTGAAATGTGTTTTGCGTTGCTTTGTTGTTGGTTGGGAGATTGTTTGGTTTTTTGGAGTGTCTTTGTTTAAGCGCAGTGAGGCTCAAGTGGTTTTTGTTGCTTTGTTTTTTTTTTTGTTTGTGGGTGTTTGTATTCAGCGAGCTCGTTTTGATTTTTTTTTGTTTTTGTTTGTTTTTGGGTCGGGTTTTTTTTTTTTTTTTTTTTTTGGGGGGGGGGGGGGGGGGGGGGGGCTTTTTTATATCCGTCTTTCTTTCCATCAGTTTAGGTTTGGCTTGCTTTTTTTCTGTGTTTTTCTTCTTTCTTTGTTGTTGTCGAGTTCAGTGTGCCCATGACTTCCTGCATGTTTGGAATTATTTTGTTCAATTATTTTTTCCCGTCTTTTGTTTCAGTTCAAAGTAACGTTATGTAGTTTTGTTTTGGGATTGTTAATATCTGTTTTTAAATTTATTGATGTCAGTGGGGGGTTTTGGTTCTTTTTTGGTTTTTTTTTTTTTTTTTTTTTTTTGGTTTGTTTGGTTTAGCCGCCGCTGTAGTCTAGTGGTTAGGGCGTTGGACTCTTTAATCTAAACGTTGCGGGTTCGATTCCCACCCTTTCGGCTATGGCGTTGTGCCTTGGAAAAAGGCACTTTACGGCTATTTTTCACCCCACCCAGGTTTTAAAAGGGGGGTTTCCCAAAACCTTGTGGTTGGGGGTTAAACCCTGCGACAGACTGGCGTCCTATCCAGGGGGGAGTCTATGACTCTCAGTCGCTTAACGCCACAGAAAAACCCGGGGGATAAGCACCGGCCTGATGAGCCTTAGGCTCGGGACAGACTTTAACGTAATTTTAACTTTGTTTGGTTGGGGGGGGGGGGGGGGGGGGGGGGGGGGGGGGTCTGTTCTGGGCCTAGATCTCAGAGGGACCACAACCCACTGGTGAGATGCTGCGTATAATTTCATTTTGTTTTTATACCATTTTGGGTCACAGCAGATGTCTGTGCGAAATTCAGGCTGCTCTCCCTGGGGAGAGCCCCGTCGCCAACAAGTGCAGGCCTACCCATTACTTTTATATATATATATATATATATATATATATATATATATTATATATATATATATATATATATATACCCCTGAGCCGCCCTTGGGACTCACAACCCCCCGATTTTTCCTCAGGGATGGTGTCTAAACACGCACCTGTTTTGCATGCTGTTTTTGCCTACTTATTTAATTTTTTTTATATCGAGGAAAATGGGATAAGCACTCGTGTGCTTTTTCATCCAGTCCCCGTGTGTATGCAGTTGTGTAATATTGTCATCTGTTCCCACCGGCATACAATGGCCTACTCTTACGAAAAGCGGAACTGGATTTAAACTTTGTGCGCAAGATTTCTGCGTGCGTTCGCACACGGGGCCTCGGTTTAAAGTCTCATTCGAAGGACTTTTGGGGAGATTGGAGTCTCCCACAGGTGTTAACTCCAGGAGAAAAAACTCCTTCCAACGGAAACGAACTCGGGTCGTCAAATTGCCAGCACAATGTTCTGACCACTAGGCTATCCCCTCCCCTACCATGGAGGTAAACCACATTCCCTTTCCGGGTGATGGGGTCAGTATGACCTCACGTGCGGTTTTTGGGGTCACTTGATTTACGGTCTTTTAGTTTAATGAGATCTTGTGCGTTGTGTTGCTTTTGTTTTCTTCTGTCTTTGTTTTACCGAGGGTTTAGTAAGACTTTCTATGTGTTTGGGATCCTTTCATGTCCGTGTTTTTTTTTTGGGGGGGGTTTCAGTTTAGTTCAAGACTTGTTTGATCGTGTGTTGCTTTGTTTTTGTGTCTTTCTTTATATTTTGTAGAGTTATTTTAGTTCCCGTCTCGTCTTTTGCTTTACTAAGTTTAGTAAAAAAAAAATATATATAATTTTTTTTTAAAAAACACACCTTTGTGTTTGGTGCGCTTTCATGTCCCATTGTTTGGTTTGATTTTTTTGTATGTGTTTGGGTTCATTTCTTTGAACAGTATTATGAAGTTTGAGGGTGACCTGCTGTATGTTTTGGGGTTGTTGTTGGGTAACCTCCCCCCCCCCCCCCCCCCCCCCCCCCCCCCCCCCCCCCCCCCCCCCCCCCCCCCCCCCCCCCCGTTTTAGTTTATTACGGCCTGCGTTTTGCTCTATATCGCCTTGGAGGTTTGGGGTTTGGGTTTTTTTTTGTTGTTTTGCTGGGGGTTTGTATTAAAAGTGTGTAATACGGGGTTTTCTTTACTTCTGTCTTTTGTTTCGTGCAACCTTGTGTTTCTTTTTGTTTTTTTCCATCGAGTGTTTTTTTACAGTGATTTTTTTCATTTGCGGATGCACAAAGCGCTTTTTTAAAATAGAAAAAAAAAAAAGGGGGGGGGGGGGGGGAATCTAGTCTAGAGAATCTCTACTACAAACTACCCACGAGTTCTAAACATTAACTCATTCGTTCCTTGTTCGCGACACTGAAATTTGTTGTACGTAGCTTTTTTAATCTCACATCAACCGTTTTTGTGTGCTTTGCTGTATCCTCGTCATGATTTATGGGTTCAGTATAGCCTAACCCTTTTGTGGGTTTTGTTGAGTAACATGCAACGTGAAGGACTTCGAATGTTAATGTTTTGTTATGGTCTGTCTGCGGAGTTTTTTTTTTTTTCTGTGTCGCGTCTCTGTTGATTTTCCCCCCCTTTGCTCAATGAAATGCTTCATGTTGTTCTATTGTAGTAATTATTTTGTGTCAGTTAAAGGGGGTGGTGGGTGGATATTTTGTTTGGGTGATGGATTGTGCGTTTAGTTTCGGGTTTTTTT
>CM060332.1:23980788-23985788 GCA_030674155.1 Stramonita haemastoma
TGGATGACCGATGATCACGTGATGGGCAACATAATGGACGTCATCGCTGCTGGTCAGCATACTGATTGTTTAGTGGACAAGACTTTTCTGTCTCTGTCTGTCTGTCTGTTTGTTTGTTTGTCTGTCTGTCTGTCTGTCTGTCTGTGTCTGTCTGTCTCTGTTTCTGTCTGTCTGTCTCTTTGTCTCTCTCTCTCTCTTTGTTTCTTTCTCTCTTTCTTTCTCTCTTTCTTTCTCTCTCTCTCTCTCTCTCTCTCTCTCTCTCTCTCTCTCTCTCTCTCTCTCTCTCTCTCTCTCTCTCTCTCTCTCTCTCTCTCTCTCTCTCTCTCTCTCTCTCTCTCTCTCTCTCTCTCTCTCTCTCTCTCTCTCTCTCTGTGTCTTTGTCTCTGTCTCTATCTGTGTGTCTCACTCACTCTCTCTGTTTTTCTGTCTCTGTCTGTTTTTCTGTTCCTGCCTCTGTCTGTCTGTGTGTCTGTCTGTCTGTCTGTCTGTCTGTCTGTCTGTCTCTCCTTCTATCTGTCTGTCTTTTCTTTTGACTGTCTGTCTCTGTGTCTATCTCTCTGTCTCTGCTTCCTCCTCTCTTTTTCTTTTTCTGTCTGTCTGCATCTGTTTTTCTTTGTCTGCATGTTTGTCTGTCTGTCTGCCTATCTGTTTGTCTATCTGTCTTTCTGTGTGTCTCTCACCTCTCGGTCTCTGTCTCTGTCTCTCTGTGTCCCTCTCCCCCTCTGTCTCCGTCTCTCTCTGTGTCCCTCTCTCCCTCTGTCTCCGTCTCTCTCTCTACCTCCCTCTGTTTTCTGTCTGTCTGTCTGTCTTTCTGTCTGTCTGTCTCTCTAAGTCTATCTTCTCTGTTTGTCTGTCTGTCTGTCTGTCTGTCTGTATCTCTCTGTCTCTCTCTTCCCCCTCTCTCCCCCACCTCTCTCTCATTCTTTCTCTTTCTATGTACTTTCTACCCTGTCTCTGTAACCACCCACCCTTTATAATTATCAAGTATGTTATCATCATCATCATCATCATCATCATCATCATCATCATCATCATCATCATCATCATCATCATCATCATCATCATCATCATCATCATCATCATCATCAGATACTTTATATAAAGGGTGGGTAGTTATAGAGACAGGGGAGAAAGTACTATACAAAGAGAAAAAAATGAGAGAGAGGGGTAGGATGATGATGATGATGATGATGATGATGATGATGATGATGATGATGATGATGATGATGATGATGATGATGATGATGATGATGACGACGACGATGATGATGATGACGATGATGACGATGACGATGATGACGATGATGACGATGATGACGATGATGATGATGACGACGACGATGATGATGATGATGATGATGAGATGATGATGATGATGATGATGATGATGATGACGATGATGATATGATGATGATGATGATGATGATGATGATGATGATGATGATGATGATGATGAACAATCTTTCAGCTGTCAACACCTCCACCCAAAGCCTCTCCTCCATCATGCTCCACCTCATCCACTACCCAGATGTCATGCGCAAGATCCAGCAGGAAGTGGACACAGTGATCGGCCATAACCGGAAGCCGTCTTTGGAGGACCGCCGCGCATGCAACTACACAGAAGCCTTCCTGTTGGAGACCTTCCGCATGACCTCTGTGGTGCCCTTGGGATTTGACCATTTCGTCAACGAAGATGTGGAGATCCGTGGTTACACTGTGCCTAAGGGTACTGTGGTAAGTAGGGCTTCGGGGTGTGTGTGTGGTGTGTGGTGGTGTGGGGGTGGGGGGTGGGGGGGGTACCTGTGTGCCTGTGTGCAGTCTTTCAGTGCATATAGCGTTGTCGGTATTGATGCAGAGTTGGTATATGTTGGGTTCTATTTCTGCTGTATTTGATGCAGGTTTTCAGTGCATAATTATGGCTTACTTGGCATTTATGATTGCTGTATTTAATGCAGTCTTTCAGTGCATATGGCGTTGTTAGTATTGATGCAGAGTTGGTATATGTTGGGTTCTGTTTCTGCTGTATTTGACGCAGTCTTTCAGTACATATAGCGTTGTTGGTATTGATGCAGAGTTGGTATATATTATGTTGGGTTCTATTTCTGCTGTATTTGATGCAGTATTTCAGTGCTTTTGGCGTTGATGGTATCGATGCATATTTATAATATTGAGTTCTGTTTCTGCTGTATTTAATGCATATGGCTTTTTTTAGGTTGGCATTGATGCACAGTTATAATGTTGAGTTCTGTTTCTGCTGTATGTGTTGCAGTCTTTCAGCGCGGCCTACACTTTCCACCACAACGACCACTTCTTCAGCGATGCCGATGTCTTCAGACCGGAGAGGTTTCTGGATGAGCAGGGACAGATCCTGCCCGTCACCCACCCCATCAGACTGAAGTCAGTGCTGTGTGTGTGTGTGTGTGTGTGTGTGTGTGTGTGTGTGTGTGTGTGTGTGTGTGTGTGTGTGTGTGTGTGTGTGTGTGTGTGTGTGTGTGTGTGTGTGCCTGCCTCTGTGTGTGTGTGTGTGTGTGTGTGTGTGTGTGTGTGTGTGTGTGTGTGAGTGTGTCTGTATGTTTGTGTGTGTGTAGTGTGTGTGTGTGTGTGTGTGTGTGTGTGTCTGTCTGTCTGTCTGTCTGTCTGTCTGTCTGTCTTTCTGTTTCTCTGGATATCTGGTTGGAAGCTTGATTGGCTGGCTGGTTGGCTGTCATCACCGTGTGTGTGTGTGTGTGTGTGTGTGTGTGTGTGTGTGTGTGTGTGTGTGTGTGTGTGTGTGTGTGTGTGTGTGTGTGTGTGTGTGTGTGTGTGTGTGTTTTATATATATATATATATGTATATATGCATATATATATATATATATATATATATATATATATATATATATGTGTGTGTGTGTGTGTGTGTGTGTGTGTGTGTGCGTCTGTGTATGTGTGTGTGCACGTGTGTGCGCGTCTGTGTATGTGTGTGTCTGTGTATGTGTCCCTCTCTCACATGCATACGCAGTCATGCAGACAGGCATACCTGAACATATTTATGCATGCACACAGCGTTATAGCATAACATCTTCTACCCCAAACAAAGAAAGAGAGAAAGAACAAAAGATCGATAGAAACAGATAAAAAAGTAACACACACAGTGACACACACACACACACACACACACACACACACACACACACACACACACACACACACACACACACACACACACACACATACTGACATCCACACCCACCCCACCCACACACCCACTCCACCACACACACATCCACAACCCCCCCTCCCCCCACCCCCCTACCCCCACACACTGACATCCCCACCCACACACAAACACTGACACCCACATACAGCCCCCCCCACACACACTAGCACCGCCCCCCCCCCCCCCCCCCCCGATCACCCCCACACAAACGCTGACACCCCCCCCCACACACACACCCCCCATCACCCCCCCCACCCCCCCCCCTCCCCACCCTACACACTAACAATCAATCAACCAATAATTCATCTCTCTCTTCTCCTTGTTCCCTATCCTGTACACAGCCTGATGCCCTTCAGCACGGGAAAACGGGCCTGTCCGGGAGAAGGGTTTGCACGGGCTCGTATCTTCCTCTTCGTCACCAACATCATGCTCAACTTCGACATCCTGCCCCCCACGGATGAGACCTTGCTGCCCCTCAAGCCCGAGTCCTGGGAGTTCGGACTGATCTCCGTCCTCAAGGAATACCACTGCCGCTTCCAGAGAAGGGTGTGCTGAGGGTGTTGAGGATTGATGAGGATTGATTGAGGAGGGTTGAGGAGGGTTGAGGAGGGTGGAGGAGGGTTGAAGAGGGTGGAGGAGGGTGGAGGAGGATTGAGGAGGATTGAGGAGGGTTGAGGAGGTTTGAGGAGAGTTGAGGAGAGTTGAGGAGGGTTGAGGAGGGTTGAGGCGGATTGAGGAGGATTGAGGAGGGTTGAGGAGAGTTGATGAGGATTGATGGAGGAGGGTTGAGGAGGGTTGAGGAGGGTGGTAGTGTTGGTGGTTGGTGGCTGGTTGGTTGTGTTGTGTGTTGACAGAGATTTTTTGGTGGGACTTTTTTTTGTGTGATGGCTTTTTTGGGGTTTGTTTTGTTTTGGTTTGAGGTTGATGGTTATGGAATGTTGGAGGTGGTTGTCAATTTTTGGTTTTTTTTTGGTTTGTTAGTTTTGATTTATGGTAGATTTATTTAAGTTGAGTCTGGGTTAGTTTTTTTTTTTTCTGCTATGAAGATCAAAAAGAAAGGTTATTCGTTTTGATATAGATGCTTATCACTTTTAGTTTTTCTTGTTCTTCTTCTGGTTCTTGTTTTAATATTCCTTGTACTGATTTTTTTAAAGTGTACTTCTTTTTTTAAAAATCTGTTTTATGGTTGTATATATGGTCTTTTTATCTTTTTGATTTTCTTGTTCTTGTTGTTCTTGTTCTTGATCTTCTTGTTCTTGTTGTTGTTGTTGTTCTTCTTCTTCTTTGAATTCTTGTTGTTATTCGTCATCTTCTTCTTTGAATTCTTCTCCTTCTTTATTCTTTCAGTGTATGCTGTCCTTCAGTTACTGTGAGACTCTTTAGTCTAAGCCAATAAAACCTATAATAATCTTACCCATCAAAATTCGATGGGGGCGGGGGCTGAACTTAAGGTTGTATAACTTTTTGCTTTAATTTGCTCTTAAGGATTCTATACTTCGTCATAGGGGAGACAATTATTAAATCATCAATGGTTTGTCTCCTATGAAAAGTTATATAGTTTATAGGTATACGACAAATAAAGGGATAATGGTGAATAATGTGCTTAATTTCAGCAACGATGAAGAAGAAAAGAAATGGGCAAACATAGATAATGAATATTGGAAATGGGACTGCGTTATCGTTAATTTTGAGAAATGCATAAAGAAACGATGGCATATCACTCACTCACTCACACACACACACACACACACACACACACACACACACACACACACACACACACACACACACACACACACACA
>CM060332.1:23990788-23995788 GCA_030674155.1 Stramonita haemastoma
TTCAAATCCCGTAAGATTCATACGAATTGCTCAGACTCCGGCTGGCTCCTACCCAGAGTGAGTGTGCTGTGGGCTCAGTGGGGAGACTGGGACCACACAGTCGAGCTTCATCCTCTCTAAGGATGCTGGTTTGACAGTGTTGCTCAAGTTATCTTACCAACACTGCAGGTGTCTGTATCTCTCAGGTCTGGTAGGCGCTGGGATATATTATGATAGTAAGCGTCGAGTACAACCCTGCCAAGAAGTCTCAAAGCATATGCACTTCCATTGCAGCAGCATTACACCGTCTTATTATCGTTTATCATCATGCATAAAATAACGTCTCTGATTCGGTTGCTCCGGGTGCTCTGGTCTCATGGTGACCTCCGATTTGGTTTCCTAATACACTTCTGTGCCTGTGATAAATTTGTGTCAAAGCCTTTGGGGTTAGAGGTTCATGGGGAAGGGTTCGTTGAAGGGACTTTGTTGTGGTTGCCACCTTGCGTGGATGACTCACTCATTCTGGCTCCACGACTGAACTAATACTGTCGTTAGTAGGGGGGCTTAGTAAGTGGTGTCCTGCGTATGTTAGCTCAGAACAGATCACTGAGCACCACCAAAGTGACACGACAACAAGGCAGGGAAGCTTTAACTGGTGGCCTTTACGATGGCCTGACATTGATGGGCTCCCTGTGGACTTTCGACCATGAGGATGCGACATAACAAAATTTGCGTATGGCTGGGGTAAAGAGATTGAAATGGACGGGGTGGCATCAGCAGGACAGGAACGTCACAAAAGACAAGACAGCAAAAACAAAAAGAAAAGAGCCACAGACAACAAAAACAGATTTGAACTGTATACTTTTCGTTTTCATGGCGAATGTGTTATCTTCTTGACACATAGCTGGTTGCTGTGTAAAATGTTTTTTTTACATAGTGACCAACATTTTTGTCAATTGGAAAATGTTCAGCCTTGTAGAAAGCGACGCCATCTTGCTACATTGTCTAATGAATGTAAGTTGATGGTTTTTCGGTTCAGCCTCCTGGTTTCCCATAGAAGTTATCACAGCAAGAACAATGTTCCATGCACGCAACGCTGCTTTAGACATCCGGCAGATATTTCATAAAATTTATAACCTGATCCAACAAGGAAAGCCTGTGATGTCAGCGGGATTTTTTCGTGCTTACTATCATCTTTCATCATGATGATTCTCATCATTATCATCGCCACCACCACCACCACCACCACCACCACCACCACCACCACCACCACCACCACCACCACCACCACCACCACCACGATCATCATCATCATCATCATCATCATCATCATCATCATCATCATCATCATCATCATCATCATCATCGTCGTCGTCGTCGTCGTCATAAGTCATAGTCATTAACGTCATCATTATCATCATCGTCGTCATCGTCGTCTCTGTCTGCGCATATAAATTTTTAGCCAACAAAAAGTCTTCGCATTGAGAATACATCAAGAATACTTTTCTTTGTTCTTCTGTCTCACCATTTCACTCTTAGAAGCCACCAATATAGCCACATCTTGTCTTCTTCCACTTATTGTAGTGTCCATGCTTCTGATCCATGCAGAAATGTAGGCTACATTAGAGTTTTAAACAATTCTAATTTGGAGATATTTAGGTATACCTCTCTATATCAAAATGTTTTCTTTTTAAATATTAGTAATGATGAGCAATTTCTGACAACACCAAAAATGAATTTTTCTAAAAAAAATAATCTTTCTCTTTCAAAATGTTTTTAACTGAAACATCTTTTTGCCTGGCCATAGCAATTCTAGCCTTAACGTCTTATAGACAGGAGCCTATATTCTGTTTACAGAGTCTAATATTATCATTTGTTATTATTTATTACTTTATGCGTGGCTATATCAATTCTAGCCTTAACGTCTTATAGACAAGAATCTATACTCTGTTTACAGATTCTAATATCAATTTTTTTTTAACATTAACTGCTATAAAACAAGATTAAACAGGAGAAGAAAAGCTTTAAAAGTTAGCTGCAATGATGCCCAGTAACAAGCTCCATGGATGCAGTTTGGAGAGTTTCACAGCATGCAGAGCAAAAGTTCAGCGGCATCATTTGTTCACATAATTAGCGCGTGGAGACGACAGGGTAATAAGGGCGTAGGTGTGTGTGTGTGTGTGTGTGTGTGTGTGTGTGTGTGTGTGTGTGTGTGTGTGTGTGTGTGTGTGTGCGTGCGTGCGTGCGTGCGTGCGTGCGTGCGTGCGTGTGTGAGTGCGTGCGTGCGTGCGTGCGTGCGTGCGTGCGTGTGTGTGTGTGTGTGTGTGTGTGTGTGTGTGTGTGTGTGTGCGTGCGTGTGTGTGTGTGTGTGCGTGTTTATTTTTTAAAATAAATTTATTTATTCTTTTATATCGAGGATAATGTGTGTGTGTGTGTGTGCGTGCGTGTGTGTGTGTGTGTGTGTGTGTGCGTGCGTGCGTGCGTGCGTGCGCGCGTGTGTGTGTGTGTGTGTGCGCGTGCGTGCGTCCGTGTATGCGCGTGCGTGCGTGCGTGCGTGATGGTTTTGTGTTTAGCCACTAACGTCATCACCAGTTTAAGAAAAGAAACAGTTTTGTCAAGAACTGGCAGAATATTTGTCTGCTGCATATCAACTATTCCGAAAGAAAAAAACAGCAACACTACAAGCAAAAGAAAGAAAACAGTGCGTTTGGATGGCGTAAGCTAATAGAAACTTGAGTAATAAAGTGTTGCGTTTCCACCCACGGTTAAACTTCGCTGTTCACACTTTGGTCTTGTTCGGAGAAAAATGCTGTTACGACATTTTTAGCCACAGGCAAAAAAAAAAAAAGACCAGAATCGAATTAGGTGTACCCGATGCACCGTTTATTGTTGTGTAATGCTTGCCAAGAAAGGAATAGTCTGTTCTTTGCATCAGGGAAAACTTTGTTATATGCCACTGTTTTGTGTGCAGTTTTAGATGATGACTCGACAGACGCAACAGGTGAGTGGTCAAGAATGGTATACTTCCATCTCAAGGGTCTATAAAGTCAAGGGTTCGAATCTTGGCGGCGTCTGGTTAATAAAGTGTGGGGATTTTTAACCATCTTCCACGTCAACTTTAAGTACAAACCTGCGCGTACCTTAAATTTGATTTATATGTATACACATGCTGGGATCGAACCTACAACTTGTCGCTTTCTAAACGGGTTCGTTACCTCTAGACCACCATTTTCTTCTATTTTTTTCTTCTTTTTCTTTACGAACGCTCAGACAACAACTATTGTTGTCTGTCATATGAGCGAAAATACGATGCACCGCCATTAAGCGCCTGACAAGTCAGGCCCAGCACATCCGACATCGGCGTGTGAGAGAATTGTAATCTCTGAAGTTTTTTCAGCCAAAAAAAAAAGCAGGAGAATGGAGCAAGAAGGCAGAAAGTAGAGAAGAAGGGGGTGACAGGGAAGGAAAGGTATACAAAAGATGCAAAAAGAGGGATAGAAAATAGGGAATTTTTTGTAGCACAGAATCTCCAGAAGGTGAAGATGCTAGTTATACTCACGGATCCCCAGCATCCACACGAGCGATTATTTATTTATTTATTTATTTAATTTTATTTTTATTTTTTAGAAAGCGACCAATCGTGAGTTCGATTCCCCTTTTGAATCCAAACATTACCACCTGTCTGCTAGAATAGGAGTCATGGCCGAGGTGCCGCCGATAATCTTTTGAACTAGATGATAAACCAGTTGTCTTGTGTCCAGCACACCTTTAGCGCACGAAAAAGAATCCACGGCAGCAAGAGCAGTTGTCCGTGGCAAAAAATGTAGAAAAAAGCTACTCTCAGAGGAAAACAAATATACGTGCAGGCAGAAAAAAAGGACGGCGCTGCTCTTGTGGCGATGCAGTTTTCCAGAGAAATCAGCTCAAATATCACGTAGAGAAATTAGCAGTAATTGGAAGTGGTATACAATACAAAATAACACGCATGTTTTTTCTTTTAATCTGACAAGCTGTTTTCATAAGTTTTCAGCCCACTTTCTTTGGATCCAGTTTCAAACATTCCAACACTTTCGGTTTCCAAAATATTAAGCTTACACGTTTATAGATATTTTTTAAAATTAAAGTGAACGGAGAGTAACAAAGTTGTAGTGTACAATTTCATCCCACACCCATTTTGAAGATATTTTCAGTCCACGCTGTTTTAGGATATAATTTCATCCCCTCTCTTTTTTTTAAAACACATAATTCTATAGTCGATTTCATAACGTTTACTTGACACTGTTTCCGATTCTGTTTGATGGTTGCAAATTTTACACTCGTGGGCCACACAATTTAAAAAAAAAAACAATTTGATCCTTGTGTATGTCATACCTTGCAGCAGACTCATTTTGGGTTCTTTGGATAGAGCTCCAATAGTGACGTTATCTGTTACGGTTATTACGTTATCCGTTATCGGTTATTCTTATCCGTTCCTACCAGCAAAAAATGACCTAGTCTTCCAAAAGGCGCACACGTTAAAACCCGTTCCGCTTTTTGGAAGAGTAGGCCATTGTGTGCCTGTGGGAATGGATGACAAAATTTACAATACTGCAAACACACGGGGACTGGATGTAAAAAAACAACACATAACTTTTATTTTATTAACCTCGAAAAAAAAACCTTTTAAAAGGCAGAACGGGTTTTTAACGTGTGCGTAAAATGTTCTGCGTATTCGCACAAGGAACCTTGGTTTATAGTCTTATCAAAAAGTTTTTTTGGGAACAGAAATGGTACTGATGATAACTCCTGGGGAAAAAAACACCCTCAAACGCCTTGGCTCAAACAGACGCCTTGGTAGTGTCTTGACCTCGAGCCATATGATCACGAGCACAACACTCAAACCTCAAGGAAACAGTTCGACAGTTTTTTTTATATTTTATTTCATACCCCTTTATGTCACAGAAGATTTCTCTGCGTGAAATTCAGGCTGCCCTCCCCGGGGAGAGCGCGTCGCCACAAGTGCAGCGCTTACCCATTTTTTC
>CM060332.1:23998288-24000788 GCA_030674155.1 Stramonita haemastoma
GAGAGAGACAGAGACAGAGACAGAGACAGATACAGAGAGAGAGAGAGAAAGAAAGAGAGAGACAGAGAGAGAGACCGAGACAGAGACAGAGACAGAGACAGACAGACAGACAGACACAGTAAGACAGTAAAACAGACAGACAGATACAGAGAAAGAGACAGAAACATAGACAGAGAAACAAAGAGCGTTTGAATGTGTAAATGTTGTATTTTTTAACCCGTGAAATGGTTTCAAGTTTGGATACCTAATATAGACAAAACAACAATCTTTTTTATCCCAACATGAAAATGCCATTAAACAAAATAAAATAGCCGAAAAACAACACTATAAAAAAACGAACTAAGGTGTAAATGACGACCAGTACTTAACTCAACGAGTGTACTTTCGAATGCTGCACAGTTCGAAAGGTGCGTAATATGCTAAAAACAAAAAGTCCGGTGGATAATTTGCTCGCAAAATTCGCTCGTTAAGAGTAGTTAGAAAAAAATGGCGTAGGTGTAATGAGTTACTGCAACATTGCTAATAATGTCACCACCACAAAGAATTTTTTTTTAATCAGAAAAGGGTATGGGTATCTCTACTGTCTAATTTTCAGAAATCAGAAGTCCAGCGAAGGAAAAAAAAAAAAAAAACCTAAAAAAAAAACCCCGCCAAGACTGGATTGCGTAAGAGATTAAGAATTGGCGTCATAAAATGTTGAGTTTTTCTGTACGAGTTAAAACTCTTCTTTTTTTTCTTTTCTTGTTCACTGGATGGAAAAGTGCTGCTTCAGCAAATTTTATATTTTGCTTTAACAGCAAAAAAACGGCTGATAATAAAGAAGTTGCGATGGAATCAAACCAGCGGTAATGCTGATATCAGCAACTCCACTAACGTTCCCTTCAAGTTCGAAATGAGCACCATCTAATTCTTTTAAGTATCTAACACAGTCAGCTTGAAAAAACACACACACACACACACACCCAAATAACAACAAAAAGAAACAAAATTGAATGGCAAAGCATCTTCATTATTTCATTCTTAAGACCCCTAAATACCAGGCCCTGTTAAGGATGGCAGGCATTCTAATTAATTTATGATCCCCATGTTTTTAAAAAGTGACCAAAAAAGTAAACAGTTCAAAATATTTTTAAAAATAGCAGAGAAGAAAGTTTTTTTAAAAAAAGGTCAAGGTAAAGGTGTCCCATAACCTGTGTGGTCATAGGGAGCGAGGTGTTCTCTAGGGGGCAGCACATTGAGGGCGGCGCCCATCTCCTCTCCCTCGCGGCTTTACCTTCCCTGACCCTAAAAGAGGGCAGGTACCCAGTTACAGCTGGGTGAACTGGGGGAACTGTACTGAAGCCAAGGCGAGCAAACGGTCACACATCCAATTGGAAACCAGGCTCCACGCTTCTTAACCTTGGCTGGGGGAAAGCAAGCGCTCTGCCCACTGAGCTATGCCGTCCCCTATAGGAAAATTACACATGGACAAATAACACTACAGAATGGACATCTTGTGCCCATCCCATTATCAACACTATCACTACTATCTGGTCACCTGAGCAAAACAATACAGGCAAAATATCAGAATTATATTCCATGAACAGAAAACATTTTGTCAGAGTTGCTCGACATCAGGGAGGAGAGTGGACTGGGAAGGCAGAAAGTAAGCGAGAGAGATGACAGAAAGGTAAGAAAAAAGACAGAAAGAAAGAGAGTGGTGGTAGGAAATTGGAAATTTCTAGCACAGTTTCCCGAAGGTGGGGATGCTATTAATTTATACTGAATTAGCCCCGCCCCGGCATTCCCAGTGTGTGTGTGTGTATGTGTGTGTGTTTATTTATTAATCTATTTATTTACTATTTATTCATTCAGGCTATCCGTCCCCCTAGAGAGAGAGAGAGAGAGAGAGAGAGAGAGAGAGAGAGAGAGAGAGAGAGAGAGAGAAGAGAGAGAGAGAGAGAGAGAGAGAGAGAGAGAGAGAGAGAGAGAGAGAGAGAGAGAGAGAGAGAGAGAGAGAGAGAGAGAGAGAGAGAGAGAGAGAGAGAGAGAGAGAGGAGGGGGGAGCAGGGACTTGAACCAGAGGTCTTCGGATTATTTCTGATTGCGAGTTGTACGCTCCGGCCATCGAGCTAATATTTTCCTTCCTGTTAAATGGATTCGCGAGGCAATGTTTGCTGTTCCTGTGCCTTGCTCTTGTCTCTTTTCTCCTTCTGTTCTCCTTCTTTTCTTCTTTTTGTTCTTGTTCTTGTTCTGCTTCTTGTTCTTCTTCTTTGCTCTTCTTCTTCTTCTTCTGCTTCTGCTTTTTCCACTTCACAATTCTTGTTCTTGTTCTTGTTCTTGTTCTTGTTGTTGTTGTTCTTCTTCTTCTTCTGCTTTTTCCACTTCACAATTGTTGTTGTTGTTGTTGTTGTTGTTGTTGTTGTTGTTGTTGTTCTTCTTCTTCTTCTTCTTCTTCTTCTTCTTCTTCTTCTTCTTCTTCTTCTTCTTCTACTTCGCAATTCTTCTTCTTTCTCTTGTT
>CM060332.1:24018288-24020788 GCA_030674155.1 Stramonita haemastoma
CAGAAGATAATTATAATAGAACAACAAAGGCGCAATACAGTGAACTAGAATTGATAATCAACAATCAAATTATCATCATAATAGAAAATAAAAACAAAGTGAAACCAGAAAAATCGATAATAACTAAGTGGTAGTTAAAACAAAAACAAACAAACAAAAGTGGTAAATAAAACATAACAAGTTAGCTACTGGGTACATTATCCAACCATCATCTGTCAACAAAATTAGTCATAGGCCTAGAGATAATAATATTTTGGTAATAGAGGGGGAAAAAACTGAACAAAACAAAACAAAAACCGAAACCCAAACCAAACCAAACCAACAAAATAACCCACCTTAATCAAACTAGCTTCATTTTGGGGAGTACTACCAATGACAAATTACATCAACATATGTCCCAGATATAAAAAAAACAACAACAAAAAACAACCCATATGATTCACACACACACACACACACACACACACACACACACACACACACACACACACACACACACACACACACACACACACACACACAACAGGTTCTCGTGCACGTCATTAGGCACACAAAAAATACATAACCATAACATAACTATGTTGGACATAGTTATGGAGTTCATAAGCAGGGATCGCTAGATAAAAGGCTCACCAAAATCTATTTCATACTGACGCACATGGTTATTAAAATAGAGAACATAAAAGAGAGAGAGAGAGAGAAGAGAGAGAGAAGAGAGAGAGAGAGAGAGAGAGAGAGAGAGAGAGAGAGAGAGAGAGAGAGAGAGAGAGAGAGAGAGAGATCTATTTTCCAAGGATTACAGATAAGCTTTCGCATAAAATATTTTCCTCCGGCCCTTACCCTTATTAGGGACTATCAACAAATCAAGAAGGAACTCCTTCGCAAAAAGCACAACTACAAAACAACAATCTGACAATTAGTAAGATAAAGGAACAAGCGGTAAGTAAATGAACAGGTCACTGCAGGTTCACGTTCTCTCCTTCTGTTAAAAAGAAAGAAAGAAAAGAAAAGAAACGCGCACATTTCCTGAAGAAAAATAAAAGTAAATTGTCGACAGCCTGAAGACAATAACTCGCTTAACGCTCATTTATATAACCTGCTGCTCCTTGGAAAAAGTTACATGCAGGGTGTGCAAGATATGTACTTACAAGGCCTTCTCTCACTCCCTTTTCATTTGTATCGGATGAGGGTAGCAATAATCTATAATGCCGAACAGAGAACATCTACAATCAATCATTTTTCAAAAATATCTTTGGAAAAAATATTAAAACGACAATTTACCTTTCGTTTATCTTATTTTGCCTATATGTCCAATGGTCCATGTTGCGCTAATGCGCGACGCCTAGAATTCCCTCCCCTGACCATGAAAAACACTGTTGCCTTCTTTAAAACTACTAAAATTCATAAAGGATTGTCGTCCCATGCTTTGAATTGCCTCCCTTAGCAAGAACGCTGTTGTCTTCTTTGTTCTTACTAAAATTCATAAAGGACCGCCGTTCAGGGGATTAATTAAAGAAACCCACAAAATAACTTGCACCACGAAGAATTCTTTCGTGTCGATTTTTGTATATATATGACATCATTTACGTCCCTAAAATACCATTCTGACAGTAGATATCCCAAGATCATTATTTTTTTCGACTTCAGAAGACATTTTGTTTCAAACTCAAAGAAATCATGCCATACTTTGGACATTCTAGAGTATATTTTTTTCTGGAGAGAGAATAAATGAATAATGAATCGATGAGTAAATAACTTTATTTTTTAATGGCTACAGAGTAAGTATGTACATACTTTTTTCCATCCACCCTTGCCCTGATTAGGGGATATGTATTTTTTAAAAAATGTTCAAAGGTAATAGCAACCCCCTACCCCACACACCACAACCACCACCAACAGTTCAACCTATGATTAAAAAAAAAAGAGATGGGCATGCATTTAAGAAACACATAACCCCCACTGGGTACATTGATAATTAATTTTAAAAGAGAGAGATATTTATTTGATTTGATTTGATTTATTCTTTTATATCCAGGATAATGGAATAAGCACTCTTGTGCTTTTTTACATCCAGTCCCCGTGTGTATGCGCTTTCGTAAATGTCATCTGTTCCCACCGGCACACGATGGCCTAATCTTACGAAACGCGGGACAGGATTTAACGTGTGCGCAAGATGTTCTGCGTGTGTTCGCACACGGGGCCTCGGTTTAAAAGTCTCATCCGAAGGACTGAGAGAGAGAGAGAGAGAGAGAGAGAGAGAGAGAGAGAGAGAGAGAGAGAGAGAGAGAGAGAGAGAGAGAGAGAGAGAGAGGAGAGAGAGAGAGAGAGAGACGCAGGTAGACAAACAGAAACAGGGACAGTTCCAGAAAACACACGGGCAGGAAAGAGAGTGCACGTGTACCTACTTATCTTCCACAGAAGAATATCACATTTCCCGGAGAAAAATAGGGACAGCTTGTCTCCTTTACCTCACTATCGATTTTTCTGCCTAAAAAAAAAA
>CM060332.1:24028288-24040788 GCA_030674155.1 Stramonita haemastoma
AACCAGTGTTTTAACTTTTCACTCTCTGTGTATTAATTTGAATGTATTATTGTATGTATCAAGCATTTAGACTCAGACATAGACAGATAACGTTTCAAGGCAATTTCAAAATTGATCTTAAAACAATCGAGCAAAAAAAAAAACCCCAAACCATCCTTAAAGAAAAAGAAACTTAACAAAATACATCAGGAAAACTTTGGTTATTGCTTTCGCTTTGCATTAACAGGTTTTTAAAATCTTTGAAGTTATGCGCAGGTAGCGTTGTTTTATTCACTCATCTATTCATTTAGCTGTTTGCTCATTCCTTTATTTATTTGTCCATTTATATATTTATTTATTCATTGATAATAATATAGTCGAGACCGAAATATTGGGATTAAAAAAAAAATTGTTTTGTAATGGAAACGAAACAGAAAATCGATAGTTTGAAGTGTAGCGTGGCAGTCGTTAATGAGATTTTTGGGGTTTTGGTTTGATTAAAAAAAAACAACAACAACAAACAACCAAAAGCACAGCTGATAATCCAAGTTATCCAATTTCTCTCAAACATCCTTTGTGTGGAAACATTAGAATTTTTTTTTTTATTCTTCATTTTTCATATGTACCATAAAGGTATCTTGGCTACTCTCTGTATTTTCTGACTTGCGTCTTACTTGAAATTTAAATGTTGTTGTTGTTGTTGTTGTTGTTGTTGTGTGTTCCACACCTGTAGATTCTGGGGGTCACCCAGAATATGTACTCTGACTCACTCATCCCACCTGGGAATCACTGTGAGATTGAAAGTTCACACTGAATGAGAAGTTTGCGTGTATGACTGTTTTCAAGTACCTCGCCATAAAGGCAGCCATACTCCGTATTCAGAGGATTTTTTCTCCTTTAAAGGAGAGTGCAGGTTGTTCTGTTAAGAGCTTGTCTTGGCTGAAGGCAATCTCAACACAACATTTTACAACATAACAACATTTTAGTGTAGGCCTTGGCAATGAGCTGATATCAATAAATGACACAGCTCGTGGCTTGGGCCAGAAATTGGAATGAAACTCGTCAAAAACAAGATTACCAAAATATCATGTTAAACATGAAAAAAAAAACATTGAAGCGTGAACAACTCTTTTACTCATTTAACAGAAAAATTCTCATTAATATTTTATTTTTTTTAAACGATTAATTTTATCAGAAATAAAATGTGAAACCTGTTTACAGAGTTTGAAACGCGTAAACAGAAACTAGTTTGTTGAAATATCTGGTTAAATGGTGCATGGAAAGGAAATTGTTTAGGTATAGTTCTGTTTCGTGCCGTGTTATATAAAAATCCTTTCATATCCCTGAGAGGATGATAAACAACAAAGAATGTGAATTTGAAAAAAAAAAAAAAAAACACTGACCCACCAGAGCTAAAAAAAAAAATATGTTTGTCTGACTGATTTTTTTTTTCTGGAATCAATTTTGATTTCATCAGATTTGACACGTTACTCCGCTTGGAACGGGATAACTCAGTGGTCACAGCGCTCGCTTTCCCCAAGCTAAGATTAAGCAGCATCGAGCGTAGTTACCAAGTGGATGGGTGACCGTTTTCTCGCCTTGACTTCAGTAAAGTTCTCAGTTCACCCAGCTGTAAATGGGTACCTGCCCTCTTTAGGGTCAGGAAAGGCAAAGCAGCGAGGGAGAGGAGATGGGCGCCACAGGCCCTCAATATTACTGGCCCCTAGAGAAGCTGAGGTCATTGACGCCTTGCTCTCCTGCGAACACACACGTTATGGGACGCCTTTACCTTTTTTCTTTACTCAGCTTGATTTGAAGAATTCATCACACTGAAATCTTCCACGGCCGCTAGTTGAATTGTGTGCCTTCTTGGCTGTTTCTGTCGTTGCTGTTTATTACTTTCTTTCTCTGTTTTGCAGTGGAGAGAATCCTGACAAATTGTTTCTTCAAAAAATAATTAAAAAAAAACTCAATGCTGGGAATCCCATTTCTCTGCATTATCTTGAAACATTAGAAATCCCAAGAAGTCGTAATGCGACACGTTCAAAGACGTTAAAAACTCATTCCGCCTTGAGAAAGAGTGGGCCATTTTGTGCCGGTAGGAACAGATGGAAAAAAACAACAAAAACCCCCCAAAACGCATGCACACAGGTGCCGAATCTAGACACGATCTCCAAAGTCGGAATGCAGCTACCTAAAGGATTGAGGGGAAAAAAACGGTTGCATATGCAAAATTCTCACCAGTGGTGTGCATTGTAGCTAACTGTAGTCGAGGAACAAGAGAGACCGTCAATACAAAAATAAGCTTACTCATATTGCAACTTACACACACACACACACACACACACACACCACACACCACACACACACACACACACACACACAGAGGCAAAACACACACACACACACATACATACATACACACACACACACACATGATTGATTGATTGATTGATTGACACACACACACACACACACACACACACATACACACACGCAAACACACACACACACACACACACACACACACACACACACACACACACACACACACACACACACACACACACACACACACACACATTCACAATTTAAGACTAAGTTCTGGGATTTTGAGAAACTTTTTTTGTGTGTGTTCATTTATGGGCTGTATGTGTCCATTTTCTTGTGAATAGACAGTACTTTTAATATTTTGGACCTAATTTTCGTGTGTGTGCGTGTGTGTGTGTGTGTGTGTGTGTGTGTGTGTGTGTGTGTGTGTGTGTGTGTGTGTGTGTGTGTGTGTGTGTGTGTGTGTGTTGTTGTTGCTTCGATTTTACGTCTGTTCACTCAAAGTGATATTAGACG
Organism: Stramonita haemastoma; assembly: GCA_030674155.1. Classification (NCBI taxonomy): domain Eukaryota; kingdom Metazoa; phylum Mollusca; class Gastropoda; order Neogastropoda; family Muricidae; genus Stramonita; species Stramonita haemastoma. The sequence continues at coordinate 24,031,115 of CM060332.1, forward strand.
ATGGGAAGGGAAGGGGAGGGTCTAGTATGTTGATGGATGTGTGCAGTAAAATGGGTGTCTTTTTCTTAATAAAGTATACAGTACATAAATTTGGGCTAAACAGTAATAACAACAAGTAAATACATAACAATTGCTAGTATGACTTAAAACTATAACAAATTTCCTAAAGAACTAGTCATTAAAGATTTTGTTATACGAAATGCCAAATTAAGATTTTTAAAAATCTTATCCAAGGATTTTTCCGAGAAAGAAGGTAAGAATGGTTTTAGACTCTTACATTAAAAAATTATGTGACTGTTTGTGATTTTCTCACCGCACAAACATTTTGTATTTTTGCTATATTTAGTGGTGAACGCATTCAGTTTTATCCGAAAAAATAAAGCCCTGACCTTTCTTGCCGTGAAAAAACTTGTATTGATCTCAGAGCGATCAATAACCTTTAAATCAGGGACAGTGTATGAAGACCTTTCTGATATGCGCTCCTTTGGATAATAAGCCTTTTTGGCCCTGCTCCACGATGCCTCTTCTAGTAAGTGATAGCCTTCTTGTAAAGATAATGGAACGTGTAATTCTATAGAATCCTCTCCATGTTTTGCACCTCTCTTTGCAGCTCTATCAGCCCACTCATTTGGTAAGAATCCCACATGAGAAGGTACCCAACAGAAAGTGACACAAATACCCCTTAAAGCTAAAACATGTATAACATGATTGATCTCTAATATAACTTTAGACTTTTTCTTAGAATTTGTGGATTTCAATGCGTAGAGTACCGATTTTGAATCAACGCAGAGTAAAGTTTGAAATATATTCAGCGGAAGATCGAGAATATGGTTAAGAGCCATTAAAATTGCTATTAGCTCAGCTGTGAATATCGAATGATGTTTACCAACATAATAACATTTTTCTACTTTAAGCGATGGTATTACAAAAGCTGAACCTGTTTCTTGATCATCTAGATGTGAACCATCTGTAAAAACTTTTAGATGGTGACAATATTTCTGATCAATGTGCGATCGGACTTCAGAGATCATGATATTTTGATTTTCACTCTTAGCCATATTTGTGTATTCTATATCAAAATTTGCTTTGTTCATTTCCCATAAGGGATAAGGTAGAATTTTAGTTTGAGTATCCATGATATGTTGATGGATTCCAGATTTTTCAAAAAGGTCTGAAACATATGATGTACCAATTGTCTTTACAGAAGTTATCTGTTTCGCCCTTTTAGGAAATTTGATTTCTGATTTTATTTTTACTTCGTCTGTAGTGAAATTTTCCGTAGTTGTGCTTCTGAGTACGTATTTTGCACATGCCAACTGTCGGTATTCATCTAGTGGCAATTCTCCAATTTCACGGTAAGTTCCAAGAGTCGGTGCATGAAAAGGTACTCCGAGGGCAAGTCTGTATGCCTTACAGTCCATACTTTGTAACTTTTTAAGTAAATACTTTGGTGCATTGAAGAATACCTCTTGTCCATAAGACAGTTTGGAACGAATAAGAGATGTTGCTAAACATTTAAGATTTAAAGTGCTTTGTCCCCAAAATTGCTTACTTACCATTTTAAGTAAATTCAAACACTTTCTTGCTTTAGTTAAGGTATACTCGATATGTGCGTTCCAAGATAGCTTAGACGTAAGAATAACACCCAAAAATTTTATTATGTTTTTATATTGAATAATTTCACTGCCAATCCTGAAAATCGGTAGCTCATCTGGATTACTACCATTGTTAAAAAGTACTAGATGTGTTTTTTCTGCAGAAAAAGAAAGTCCGTTCTCAAAAATATAATCATTTATGTTGTCAAGTTGGATTTGGTACATTTTTCTGATGTAATTTATTGCCCTCTTTGGTGTGTTTCGCTTCATGTTGACATTCATCCACATACATATGTCGTCTGCATATTGCACTAAAACGACATCATTTGACAACTTTTTTGGAAGATCGTGTAATAAAATATTGAACAAGACAGGAGCTATAACAGAACCTTGGGGTAGCCCCATGTGAAGTGACCTAAAGCCTGAGTATGAGTTGTTTACTCTGACTTGTATACTTCTATTACACAGAAAACTTTTAATAAAATGATATATATGTCCAGAAAACCCAAGATGTTTCAGTTTGAGCAACAATCGAGCATGCCAAACTTGATCATAAGCCTTTTTGATATCAAAAAATGTAGCTAGAACGTTTTTTCGTCGAGCAAATTGGCTCTTAATGTGTGTTGAAAGTTTAACCAAATTGTCTATTGCACATCGGTCTTTTTGAAAGCCTGCTTGGTTGATTGGGATTATGTTATTTCTATGACAGTAATACATTAATCGTTTAAGAATAATACGTTCCATTAATTTGCCAGTATGTGAAGTCAGGGCAATAGGTCTGTAACTACTTTTATCTGTTTTTGGCTTTCCCTGCTTATGTACTGGAACAACTATAGACTGTTTCCACTTCATTGGCATGACACCATCAATCCAACATTTATTACAAAGTTTGTGTAGCAGAGATAAAAAATTTTCTGGTAAATGTTTCAGCATATCATTAGATACTGCGTCCAAACCGACAGATGTTTTCTTGTTGGAAAGTGAAAATAATGCTTCTTTTACCTCATTCAATAAGATTGGGGCATTGACATATTCATCATTATCAGACATTGGTTCAGAATGCAACTCTGTTTTGTTTTCCTCCTCTGTCCTATGTTTTCTATGCTCACATGATAGCCCTTCAATGCGCATTGATTCTGAGAACATGTCTACAAAGGCTTCTGCCTTTTCTTTGTTGGAAGGAAATTCTTTATTCCCCAGCTTTACTGGGCAACTTGGTAGACAGACACCATTTTTCATTTCATTAAATTTTTTCCAAACTTGTTTAAGATCTCTTGTGTGTGTGTGTGTGTGTGTGTGTGTGTGTGTGAGTGCGTGTGTGCGTGCGTGCGTGCGTGCGTGTGCGTGTGTTTAGTTATTTTTTATCATTTATCATTTTATATTTTTGTTTTCTTCTTTTAAATCAAGGATAATGGGATAAGCACTCATGTGAATGCTTTTGTACTTATACATCACTCTCCAAACACACTGTGTGCGTGTGTGTGTGTGTGTGTGTGTGTGTGTGTGTGTGTGTGTGTGTGTGTGTGCGCACGTGCGTGTGTGCGCGCACGCGCGTGTGTGCGTCCGTACATATGTGAGTACGTGCGTGCGTGCTCATGTGTGTGCACGAGTGCATTACATGCCTGTGTGTGTGCATTGTGTTGGTGGTATTGAAAATTTGTAAAACAATCATATGAAAAAAAGAAACAGAACAAGAGTATATCTGTCTTCTGTTCGCGAACATTTCTTGTATCTTTTGAAATCTTGCAACACCCACTGTTGAAGATTTTTCTAGCGATAAACGCAAAGCGGAGAGATTGATCGATTCTAATCCACGAAAGAATTCATGGCTCGAATTTCTGTCCGAAAGGATCTCATGTCAGAGATATTAAGAGTTTTTTTTTCAGTTGGTCAGCTTTTGTTTAAAGTGAAGCTGTATCGTGTTTGCTGTCAGTATCTTTGTCTAGCTGCTTGTCTGTCTAAGTGTTTGTCTGTATGTTTGTCTCTATGTCTTTGTCGTCGTCTGTGTTTCTGTGTGTCTGTCTCTCTCTCTCGTGCATGAGCTCACGCATGCATGCGCACACACGCGCGTACATTCATATACATATCTACTTACATACACACAAACATGCACACACACATGCACACACACACAAACGCACACACATAAACACACCCACACCCACATACACACACTCATACACATCCACACACACCGTACCCATTACACACACACACACACACACACACACACACACACACACACACACACACACCACACACACACACACACACACACACACACACACACAGAATCTCCCCCCCCCCCCACACACACAAACACACACACAAATAAACAACCCAGAGAATTAGCTAACGAAACTAAGATACCACACAAACAGGTAAAGAAAAAAACCTGAGAAGACCAAGGGAGAACGTGTATTTCTGACAGAGAGAAAAAGGAAATGGAGGAAAAAGAAAGGGAGAGAGACCATGTACAATTTGAAGTTCACTTTGAACTTAGATTGCATTTGTACTTATGCACTTTTCTCAAACACTTATAGTTCTGCACGCAAGAACGTTAGCACGCAAGCGAGAGCATGCATGCCTACAGACACAGAGGCAGACTGACAGACAGACAGAAACACACACATACACACACAAGCACACACACAAACACACACACACACAAACACACACACCACACACACACACACACACACACACACACACCACACACTCACACACACACACACACACACACACACACACACACACACACACACACACACACACTCACACACACACACACACACACACACACACACACACACACACACACACACACACACACACACACACAACACACACACACCACACACACACACACACAGAGACACACACACACACAGATATACACAAAGACACACAGATAGGCATACATACATACATACATACATACATACAACAGACAGACAGACAGACAGACAGACAACACACACACACACACACACACACACACACCACACACACACACACACACACACACACACACACACAATCTTGCGCACACGTTAAATCCTGTCCCGCTTTTCGTAAGAGTAGGCCATGGCGTGACGGTTGGAGCAGATGACAATATTTACACAACTGCATACACACCGGGGTTGGATGAAAAAAAACACATGAGTGCTTATCCCATTATCCTCGACATAAAAGAAGAAAATAAATAAAATAAATAAAAACACGCAGAACGATAGCTTATAATCTGAAGTGACTGAATCCTCTGTGCCGGTTGATAAAAGGAATTAGATAATTATTATCTTTGATTTCGCCTTTTGTTCTCGTCGGACGTATCGCTGGCTCATCAGACAATAAAGAAATAGATCTAAGAATAGGTTCCTCCTCTCTCCCCCCCCCCCCTACCCCGCGCGCGCGCCCAATTGTTCAGCTGTAGCTCTTAAGTTCATCAATGGGCAATATTTTGCGAATGCAATTTTTGTTTTTTGTTTTTTGCAGAAACGAGTTACCGCATGTTACAAAATGCATGTTAGAAACACTATAGAAAGTAACTAAAAGATACAAATATCTGTGGAATGATGATGTATGCTATTTATTATTTTCTTTTGATGCAATCAAAAGCTATAATGTACATTTTCTGTTCTTTTTTGCTCAGAGTTCTGATTGTAAAGAAAAGAACATGTTTGCTTATGCCATTACCCTCATGAAATAAAATTAATGCGATTCAATTCAATATAGAAATTGTGCATCTCTTATCTACAAAATTAAGCTCAATGCTATCAGAACTGAATTTTCTTAAAAAAAGGGAATATGTATATGTTGCAAACATAATTATTAGCAGTATTCACGTTCTGTTTAGTTTAATAATAATAATAAATGGAATTTATATAGCGCTATATCTTGCAAAAACAAATCAAAGCGCTTGCATTCAACCAATTCTTGCACATGCAGCCAACAACAATTTAGATTTTTAACAAAGTCAATGCACACACACACACACACACACACACACACACACACACACACACACACACACACAGAGGTCAAGCACTTTGGCAGGGTGGTGGATAGTTCAGCTGTTGAGAGCAGGGGCAGAAGATGAAACAGGATAGGAAAGTCTTAGCTTTGAAACAAGTGTGTCTTGAGGCTGGATTTAAATGTGTCATAGGTAGGCTTTTTACGAAGGGAGAGAGGGAGATCGTTCCAGATCACTGGACCAGAAACAGAGAAAGCACGACGGCCGATGGTGGATTGATTGAATCTAGGTATTTGTAAGCGCAGGGTATCTGCAGCAGAGCGGAGGGAACGAGAAGGAGTGTAAGGGTAAAGACATTCACAGAGGTAGGAGGGTGCTGTTTTGTGAAGACATTTATAACAGAGAGTACTGATCTTATAGTTTACTCTCTGTGGCACAGGCAGCCAGTGGAGAGATTGCAAGAGAGGAGTAATGTGCTCAGATTTTTTCTTTCTGAGGACCAGTCGAGCTGCAGAGTTTTGTATACGTTGAAGGGAGTGGATAGATGATGCTGGTAGACCAGCCAAAAGAGAATTGCAATAGTCGAGACGTGAAAGAATCAGAGACGTGACGAGTTTAGATGTTGCATCAGTGGACAGGTACTTTCGAATTGCACTAATACGTCTTAATTGATAGTAGCATGACTGGCAGGTCTGGGTGATGAATTTTTGCATGGATAGTGTGTTGTCGATAACAACCCCTAGATACTTTACAGCAGTGGAAAGAGTGACTGAAGTATTGCCGAATTCTACTGAAGCTGTAGTAATGGAAGAAAGTTTGTGTTTGGTGCCTACCAGCATGGCTTCAGTTTTATCTGCATTTAACTGTAGCTTATTTTGTATCATCCAGTTTTGGATATCTTCAAGGCAGTAGGACATATTTATCAGGAGAGATGGTAGATTTTCAGGAGTATCACAGCTTAGAATCTGAGAGTCATCGGCATAGAAATGATAGTTGATTTGATGACGGTTTATTATATGTGACAATGGAGCAGTGTATAGAGTGAAAAGAACAGGGCCCAGAACTGATCCCTGCGGGACTCCACATTCCAGTTTGACAGGTGTGGATTGAATCTTGTTAACTGCTACTGTTTGGAATCTATCGGTAAGGTATGAATTAAACCAAGTGAGAGCTGTGCCTGTGATGCCAAACGTTTTTTGAAGACGGGAGAGAAGAATTGAATGGTCTATAGTGTCGAAAGCTGCAGATAGATCGAGAAGAGTGAGAAGGGATATTTTTCCCGTGTCAGAAGCGTGCAGAAGTGTATTTAAGGTGTGCACTAGGGTGGTTTCAGTGCTGTGGTTGGCGCGATAGGCAGACTGGAAAGGCGGAAGGAGGCTATTGGAATGAAGATGGCTGTTGAGTTGTCTGAGAACGACTTTTTCAAGGACTTTTGAGATGAAAGGTAGGTTAGAAACAGGTCTATAGTTCTTCAGAATGTTAGGGTCGAGATCGTGCTTTTTTAGTAGAGGTGTGACTATAGCGGTTTTGAGAGCTGGTGGGAAATTTCCGGAAAGAAGTGATGAATTTACTATTTTCGTGATCGTAGGAATAAGCTGTGGAATACACTGAGTGAAAAGGGAAGCAGGTACAGGATCGAGATCGCATGATTTTATGGTCATTTCTCTCAGAATTGTCTGAATATCTTTCTCGGTTGTTGGACGGAAGAAAAGGAGAGGAGTGCCTGTAAATTGGGGATCAGGAGTCACAGGTTGGAAAGAAGTTTGATCCAGTTTGGAACGAATGTTGCGGACTTTGTCAGAGAAGAAAGAAGAAAATATAGCAGGAAGTTCAGAGTGGCTATGGACAGTAGGAAGAGGGCTTGCCTTTGTAGATCCAAGAAGAGTTGAGGTGAGGGAAAAAAGGGATTTCATAGACGTGGCATCAAGAACTTGAGAGGAATAGTATTTTGTCTTTGCTGAATGGATTAAGGTTTTAACTTTGTTGATTTGTTTTCGAAAGAGCTGTTTGTTTATTTCAGTTTTTGTCTTTCGCCACTGCCGCTCTAGTTGTCGGCGTTTGCGTTTTGCGATCAGGATATCGTGAGTGTACCATGGAGCACAGGGCCGATCAGGCAGAAAATGGTCAGTAGGAGGTGCATGCTCGTCAAGCAGTTGGCTAAGAACGGTATTATAATGTTTAGAAGGGTCAGTATGTTCAGGGGTTTCTGATAGGCATTTGGCAGCTTGAGAAGAGAAAGTTGGAATATCAATGGCCTTGAGATTGCGACGGGTGACGCACTTTTTCTTTATGATAGGCTTAGCGATGTTTAGAGAGAAGAGAATGGCAGAATGGTCGGAAAGAAGTTCGTTAGTGACGGATACAGACGTGATGAGGTCTAGTGAGGCATCGGTGATGAGCCAGTCTAAGATGTGGCCTGATCTGTGTGTCGGTTCGTTTACAAGCTGGGAAAGAGAGTGGTTAGACAGGGAAAGAGAAAGGCGCTTGACATCAGGAGCAGACTGGTTGTCGAAATGGAAATTAAAGTCACCAAGAATGATAAGTTTCTTGGGAGAGAGGCTGTAATGATCAAGGAGAGACTGAAACTCTTGGTGGAAAACTGAAGATGTTAGATTGTTCTTACGGCTAGGAGGTGGACGGTAAAGACAGCAGAAAGTAATAGAATGGCCGGGTAAGCTAAGGTTGAGTTCACAGACTTCGAAAGATTCAGGTGAGAAAGGAAGAGAGTGGCAGAAAGAAAGCGCTGGATGCAGAGTGTCTTTATAGATGACAGCGATGCCACCTCCACGGGAGAGTCGGGGGAAGGAAAGAGTTTTATAGCCAGGCGGCGTCAGTTGTTGTATTTTAGGCTCGTGGCCTTGCGGTTTTAACCAGGTTTCTGTGAGAAATGTGAGATCAATGTTTTTTTCAGAAATAAAATCAGAAAGAAAATCGGCCTTTCCATCTGGGCAGACAGATTGCACATTGTGTAGACAAATATGTAGGAGGTTTGAGGGAGACAGAGAGGATGAAGAAAGTGGTGAGTTAGGGCAGCAGAGAGAGGACGAAGATGAAGGCGATGGTGGAGATGTGGACTGTGGGAGAACAGAGAAGAGTTTGAATGGTGAAATGGGTGTAGAGGGTGGTGGTAGAACTGGGTCAGTTGGGGAAGCACTAGAGGGGTGAAGGTGACGTGTAGAGGAAGGCAGCGTGGAGATGTTTGAAGCAGAGGGATGACAGGGAGGTGAAGCAGCGTGGTCAGTGGTTTCAGTCGTTAAGGAAGTGACGTCAGGGGTGGCTGGAGAGACAGGTGGAAGAGAAGCGCACCACAGGCGGTGATGTCTGCCCGCACGTTTTCCTCGTCTTGTTTTTCGGCGGTTGAGGCCCAAGTCGGCAATATGGCGTTGTGTGTTATTGTCAAGTTTGTTTTGTTTGTGGCCATATTCAGAGAGCAAAGCTCTCATATCGGCAGGGGTTTGTGGCATAGTAACTGAAAAACAAACACTGCAGGGTGGTGGTGGAGGGAATTTGATTTCGTGCAACACGTGCAGTTTTTGACGGGGCAGCAGGGTCAGGGTAGCATGGGTCGCAAGGACCAGTGAAGCAAAGTAAACACAAATCATTTGTCCATTTTGTACAACATAAATATTCAAAAAGATGCGAAATTTTAGATCGAAATACTTTACAAAATATACAATGAAAAAGAAAACTGCTCTGACCAATAGATTGCTGATGAAAACATACACACGATGATATAAAAATGTCTCCACACAATAAAGGAAAAATACACAAATTACACACTTTAACACAGAGCCATACACCGTGCAGCCACCAGGCGCAAAGGGGCAGAACTCAAAAAGTTTAGTGTAGAGATCTAAAAACCCTTTTGCCTGTCTATCTTTTTGCAGTATGTTGTTGCTTGGGATAAAATTTTAAACGACATTGAATCAGTCCAATGAAAAACATTGTAGAGTAATTAACTCACAGCTTGATGTTATAAGATAACCGTTGTGTAGTGATGTGCCGCTGTGATATTAATTCAAAAGTTTGTGTTTAAACTGCTATTTATTTGTTTTCGACATTATTGTGTTAGGAAGTATGATTATATATAATATATACAAATATAT
>CM060332.1:24049026-24074026 GCA_030674155.1 Stramonita haemastoma
GGGCACAATTGTTTTTCATGGAAAAACCACGGTTCTTAAAATGTAGCCAACCGAAGACATTGAAAATGCTTTACATAATTATGCTATTAACACTAAGATTGCCGGCCTGCGACTTGATTCGTCACGGTTGCAGTGCTGTTTTGAAAAAAATCCAAACACGGGAGAGAGGGGAAGAGGAGAGGAGAGAGAGAAGGAGAGAGAGAATGAGGGGAGGAGAGAGAGGAGGAAGAGAGAAGAGAGTAAAAATAGAAGAAAAAAAAAACATTCATGGTTTCAGATTCATTTTTCGTTCGTGCCCTTACTCCATTACGACCCTTGGTTAATGGGATCACGTGGTGCAAAGTCAAGCAATAAACGTCTTCGATACAGCAATTGACCTCTTTGGGATATAATTTTTTTGAAGATAAAAGTGTTTTACGTTTTATTGATTCTAATTGTGTTAACTGAGTGATTATGCTTATTATGGGAGTAAATACTATAAAAAAAGAAGAAGAAAAGAAAAAAAAGGTTTAAAGAAAGTTCGTAATGCCTTTATGACTACAAATGATAGCAAAAGTACAAGTTTTGGCAAATGTAAAATATGTGTTTTTGTTCTGTGTATTAAACTGTTAAAAATGAAGAAAGTGTGTGTGTGGTGGTTGTTGTGTGTGTGTTTGTGTGTGTGTGTTGTTGTGTGTGGGTTGTGTGTTTAGAAATGGCTCCCCAGTATGGACAACTTCTGCTGTCATGTTTACATGTCAGAGTTATGAAACTGTTTAACAGTTCAAACGTGACCACTTACATTGTTTAAAGGATCTAAATTTTCTTTTGAAAGCCTGTTTGCATATTGTACAGATTTCATCACAAGGTTAAAAATGTTTGGATTCTAAATTTTAGAAGAAAGAATAAAAAATGCAGAATGATTCCTGGGAAGTTAAAAGGCTAAAGAAGATCTGTTTTGGAAGTTTGAGTATAAAAGTATAGGTAGCAGTTTTCTTTCTTTTTGTTCTTTTTTCTGGTCTTTTATTTCTTTTGTGTTTTCCTTTAAAATCTGTCAGAAATTTTTTAAAAAATTCAGCAATATATCATTAAAAGAACCAAAGGATGCCACATTTTTTGTGATGGCTTTAGCGTCTGCTGTTTTAATATTTGAAAAATAAAAAAAAAAGTAATATTCAATAATAATATTTGAAGAGGAGGCCAAAGCATCTCTTTCAAATAAATATGTTTCTTTTTTCCAAAATTAGGGACAAGAGCCATGTTTTGCACAAAAAAAGAAAAGGGTTCAGAGGCCTTAAAAAAAAACGGCATTAAAATACATTCTATGGCAAAAACGGGTATGTTGTGATCCCATCCCCAGATAAGCCCACCTTGCAAAACACCATCTTGAAAAGCCTGTACCGAAAAACAAAAGTACAAGTAGAGAGAAGAAGAAATGAAAATAAACGACAGAAAGGAGTAAAAGAGATAACTTTGTCAATTGTTACAGAAGCAAAAAGTAGAGGGAGATTATTTTTAGAAGAATTGTCCGGCATTTACGGTTCCCTGTGATAAAACGATTCAAGTGGTTTGTTAATGACTGTTGAAAAAAAAAGTTTTTCAATGAGTGGTTACCTTCACAACTGTTAGATTTATATGTAAAAAAAGCATCGTACCTAGCCAGCCCGCAACAACAAATAGAGCTATAAAAATCAATACAAGCAGAACAACAAAACAATAAAACAGACAAATAAAAGAAAAAAAGGAAGAAGAAGAAGAAAAAAAAGAAGAAGAAGAAGAAGAAGGAAGAGGAAGAAGAAAAATAGGATTGAGAGAAAAGAAGAAGAAGGAAAGTTATTAGAAAGAAAATGAAAGAAGAAGGACCATTTAGAACACAAAAAAAGATCAAGAAAAGTATAGTATAATACAAACAATAACAAATCTAATAATCAAAACAACACAAACAAAACCTAACCCAAGAAATTCAGTGAAACTCGTGTACTAAAAACAAGAACGGAAAAACCTGCCACCCTGCATGATGCACTCACACACACAGTAATACATAAGTACAGCCCAAAAACAAGGGCCCTGTCAAAGCCTCCACCCGTACTGTTGAAGAAGCATGAAGAAGCGGTGAAGCACGTGAAGAGGTAGTTACCTGACACTTCGTCCGTCTGCAGTCCGCCCCACATCCTCACGCCTCCTGTCTCAGATTCTGGCACAAAACCACACGTTAGTCAAAAGAATGGCCATGATTTTTTTGCTGGCACATTCACCAATCCAAAATTCTCCCCAGTCCTGTCCAGTTTTGCACAAACCCCAACAGTCGTCACAGAATGGCCATGATTTTTTTTGGCACCAGTTCACCATTCCACTGCTGTACCCAGCCTGTCTAATTCGGGCACAAAAAAAAACACAGAATGGCCATGATTTTTTTTGTCTGGCACCATTAACCAATCCAAATGATTGTACCCCAGTCCTTCTCAGATCTGGCACAAACCCACAAATCAGTCACAAAATGGCCAATTTTTGTCTGGCACCAGTTAACCAATCCAAACGATTGTCTGATTTGTTAGGTATGCTGGTTGCCATCCTTAGAATCCTCTTTTTTCTTTTTGTGACTCACTGTTCAAAAAGAACGTTTCATTCACCTGGGGTCAAAATTGCAATTCGAAACTGTCATTTGGTTTGGTTTCCATAGAGTTTTTTTGTCTAACACAAATTCCACTCCACATATCTTTTTTCTCTGTCCATATGAAAACCAGTTCAAATAACAGTTTCCTGTTGCTCAGTATCTAAATTCAGAGAAGCCATCTGAGTTTTGTTACTACTAATAAAGACCAAAGAGGCCGCCTGATTCACATTCCAAAAACTGTTTGTCTGATTCAGTAAACCCAAACAAAAGAGTCAACCTGATTCGTGGGACCAAGACACCAACCAAGGCTGTTGTTCCTGTTGGCACGTCGCTTAACCCCCCCCCCCCCCCCCAAACTGGTTTCTGTTTGGCAATACTGATCAGTCCATGGAAAATGAATGTTTACTTCATCAGTTCAGACTTGCCATCTTGATCAAATTTGGTTTTACTCAATACTGACGGGGGCTGTTTTCTACAGAAAAAGCCAATTTTTCATGCTTCACTTGATTTATCGAGTCAATGAAAGTGCTGGAAGATCCCTGATTTATCTAAGTCAATGAAAATGTGTCTGGAAGATCCCAGATTTATCTACTCAAGAAATGTGCTGGAAGATCCCTGATTTTTCTAAGTCAATGAATGTGTCTGGAAATCCCATGTTTTCTGGTAATGAAATGTGTCTGGAAGATCCCATGATTTACTAAGTCAATAAATGTGTCTGGAAGTCCCATGATTTATCTAAGTCAATGAATGTTCGGAAGATCCCTGATTTATCTAATAATGAAATGTGTCTGGAAGATCCCATAACTCCTGGTTTTCTGAATCACATTTGTATGGAGAAAGAAAATCTGAGACAAAGAAAGAGCATTACGTGTATTCAGCAGCCAAAATATGTAATATTAAGGCTTCTTTTTCCTTTTTTGCAAGGCCTTTTGTGATTGTAATATTGTTTCAGAGTGAGAGTGTGGCAGTTTTAAGTTACCCTCTTCATCATGGTATTTGGATTTTGTATTTTGTTTTGAACCATTTTTTACGAGTTAGCCCGCTTTTGTTTTTGTGGGGCTTCTTCAAAATATTGACAAAAGCTGGTTTTAAACTTTCAAGATTTTTTTTTTTTAACTGGATATTTTTTTCTGCACAATTGATGATACCTTAAAAAAAAACTACTGATTTTAGTTCCAAATTTTGCATATGCATTTCTTTACTTTTAAAAGTTGGTGTGATATGCTAACATTTAAAAAAACTGAAGAGTAGAGGAGGAGAGGAGGAGGAGAGAGAGAGAGAGAGAGGAGGAGAGAGGGGAGTGAGAGGAGATTTTTTACTGTTATTTCTTTTTAAAAAATCACCAATTTATAACAAATTCTCTTTCTGTACCAAAACTTTTCCTTTGCTGAATACAAACAATCTTATCCAACCACTGCATTGATCTGGATTTTTTTTAAAAGGGCATTGTCGCTTGCTTTGTCTAAAGCAGCATTTCCAACGTGTTTCTATACAAATCATTAACCATTCAACGTTTTGGGTAAACCATTGCCAATCGTTTTCCTATCACTTTTTCCCGCGCCAAACCCCAAACCAATCTTTTGCAGTTCGTGGTTTCGTCCTTTAAAATCTAAAAATCCTTTGAAACAAGGACTGATGAACAGAAAAGAACCCACACCAAAATAATGTTTCCCACCCGAACTTTGGCCAGACAAACTGAACAAACCACCATTCCACGCAGAGAGACGAAAATTTCGTGTAATCACATCTTCCACAAGGATGGAAGCTTTCAACGTTTTCATATCACCACTGTCAATACTGTAGGTAACAGACAGTAGACAGAAACTAGACATGCGCTCGTTTCTTTGGTTTCCGGGGCTGTTTGGCCTTCCTCATCTTCTTTAACAACTTTTTGTAGCGTCGTAAGGTTTTCTTGTATTTCTTCTTCAAATGGCTGCGCTTCGTGTCATCGTCTGCACCAGGAACTTCGGTCTCTGCGCAATAGCAGTCCTGACTTGTGATCGCGCTCGAGGCGACGTAGCACTCTCCTCTCCTCTCGCGGACAAGTTCCAAGATTTGTCCGTCTCGGAACAGGATTTTCAGCAGGCTTTTTCTGCCTTTTCCAGTTTTCTTTCCAGTCTGTAAGGACACAGAAGAGAAAGGCGTCAGTGTGTTGGTGTGGTGTGTGTGTGTGTGTGTGTTGTGTGTGGTGTGTGTGTGTGTGTTGTGTGTGTGTGTGTGAGAGAGAGAGAGAGAGAGAGAGAGAGAGGAGAGAGAGAGGAGAGAAGAGAAGGGAAGAGAGAGAGGGAGAGAAGGAGAGAGAGAGAGAGAGAGAGGTTTTCCACTTTGACCAAAAATATTGTCATTGCCCCAATGTGGCCTTTTGGACCAAAGGAGGTTACATGTATTTTCTTTTGTAATACAAATAAATACAAGAGAAATTGCATGATGTATTTCACGTAATGAAAAGAAAAGGGCTCTTTAGAAATGGGATACGCCTTTAAGCTCTGGCGTAAACTCAGCTACAAACTGAATACAAAGTAATGTCAAGTAGAAAAAGAAAAAACCAAATAAACAACAACTAAAAAATTTACAGGAACATCTAAAATGTTATACTTGACCATGCAATCCCATTGCATTAAATGTGAAATTCTCAATAAGTATTATAATTATCTTAAGTACATAAGTGATGTGTGTGTTGTACGTAAGTGTGTGTGTGTGTGTAGTGTGTGTTGTGTGTGTTGTGTGTGTGTGGTGTGTGGGTTGGTGTGTGTGGTGTGTGTGTGTGTGTGTGTGTGTGTGTGTGTGTGTGTGTGTTGGCTTACTCATGGTAGATGTCAAGCCGATGTTTCGTATGGAAGCGCTTTTGAATTTGGTTTCTTTATTTTTCTTTTTTACAAAATTCGCATAGATCCATTGCCTATCTCCTTCTTCTTCTTCTTCTTCTTTTCTTCTCCTCCTCCTCCTCCTCCTTCTTCTTCTTCTTCCTTCTCCTCCTCCTCCTCCTTCTTTCTCCTCCTCCTTCTTCTTCTTCCTCTTGTTCTTCTTGTTCTTCTTCTCCTCTCCTCTTCCTCCTCCCTCTTCTGCTCCTCTTCCTCCTCCTCCTCCTTTCTTCTCCTAATCTTCTCATTCTACTTCTTTCATTTTTCTATTCTCTTTATCATTATTTTTGTTGCTGTTGCTGATATCTTACAACTTACTTTGGCGACGGGAAACGTAACCGCTTGGCTCGGACTCGTTCCCGTTTGAGTTGTTGCTCTCTGCTGCTCAGCTTGCTTCGCCTGGGCCGCTCCTCTTTGGTTAGGCTGTCTCCGTATCTTGCAACACACAGTGTTATTTATATTATATTATATATATATTATAATTATATATATATATATATATATATTGTATTTGTATTTTGTACCACTTTTGTCACGGCAGTTTCTCTGCGTGAAATTCGGGCTGCTCTCCCCGGGGAGAGCACGTCGCCAATGTGCAGCGCCGTCGCCACATGTCAGCGCCTACCCATTTTTTTTTTCTTTTTTCCTGCATGCAAGTGTTTTGTTTCCCTATCAGAGTGGCTTTTTTCTACAGAATTTTGCCGGGACAACCCCCTTGTTGCCGTGGGTTCTTTTACGTGCGCTAAATAGTGATGTTAACACACGGGACCTCGGTTTATCGTCTCATCCGAAGACTAGCGCCCATGACCACCACTCATGGTCTAATGGATGGGGAAAAAGTTTTTGGGTCCAAACGGGGTACGAACCCCGCACACATCCGACCCGGACTTTTTGCTTTCTAGGCAAGGCGCGTGACCACCTAGACCACCGATCCACCTATATAATAGTATATAGATATATAGATATATAGATATATCTATATCTATATCTATATATATATTATATATTATTATAATAATATATATAACCACATAGTCTCGGAAGACTACAGCTCGGGTCTGTATATGGCAACGTTCTGGTGGCTCCTGCGACGTACTGGAAACCTTCGTATCAGTCATTGCCTTTCCAATGGATTTTTCAGTGGCGTGAGAGGGGGGGGGGGGAGGGTCTGCTGCATGGGTAACATGTTTTGCCCTCCATACTTACTTACCCAGGCTTTGCGCTCTCAAGACTAGAGCGCAACTCCATAGTCTTCGAGACTGATGGGTGCCTACTACTACTACTACTACTACTACTACTACTGTATACTACTACTACACTTACACTACTACTACTACTACTAACTACTACAACCACCACCACCACCCACCACCACCACCACCACCACCAACACCACCACCACCACCACTACTACTACTATACTACCTACTACTTCTACTACTACTACTACTACTACTATACCACTACTACCACTACTACCACTAACCACTATTGTACTGTGTTGTATGTACACAATTTTTATTCACAGTAGATTCTTCTATTTTTTTTTATAAATTTGGGCTTCTTTCTTTCAGTGGAAGAATGCATCGACACCAGTATCTATGTAATCCACAACAAAATACAAAATCAAACAATTCAATGCATGCATGCATTACAATACAAAAACAACAACAACACAGCATACTACATACAATGCAACGTCTACTTTACAATACACTACAAATCAATAAAACTCGTTTTAAAAGTCCAATCCATTTGACACACTCAACAACAATCACAGCATAACATAACATAACACAACACAATACAATACAACACAATATGATCTAACACAGCCCCAATACAACACACACACAAAGAAAAAAAAATGTAGAGACAATACTTCTGCAGCCCTGCTACGCACTTAAAAAAACATAGCCCACGAAGGTAGGGCTCTCTACAGAGTAACTGTTACCGGTGATACAATAACAGTTGTTATCTCTACTAGCTCGAAAAACAACATTTTATCCGGTTTATCTTTGCTTTCTGTCTGTCTGCCTGCCTGCCTCTCTCTGGCTTTTCTCTCTGTCACATGTCTATCTGCCTGTCTGTCTGTATGTCTCTCTTTCTTCTGGCTGTTTTGTTTGCGTCTGTCTGTCTGCTTGCCTGCCCTATCTGTGTCTGTCTGCCTCTATATGTCTCTGTCTGTCTATCTATCTATCTATCTATCTATCTATCTATCTATCTAAACTATCTTCTATCTATCTATCTATCTATCTATCTATCTATTTATCTATCTATCTATCTATCTATCTATCTATCTATCTATCTTACTATCTATCTATCTATCTATCTATCTATCTACATTTCTATCTACATTTCTATCTATCTTCTATCTATCTATCTATCTATCTATCTATCTTCTATCTATCTATCTATCTATCTATCTATCTATCTATCGATCGATCGATCCATCTATCTATCTACCTACTATCTACCTATCTGTCTGTCTGTCAGTCTGTCGTCTGTCTGTCTGTCTGTCTGTCTGTCTGTCTGTCTGTCTGTCTGTCTCTCACCTTCTCTCTTTTTCTGTTCTTTCTCTCTGTCTCTGTTTTTGTCTGTGTCTCTGTGTTGCTTTATTTTTATCATCCCATCTTTCCGCTCATAGAAACTGAGCTATACATTGAGAGGGGAGAGAGAGAGGAGAGAGAGAGAGAAGGGGAGGGGAGAGAGAGAGAGAGAGAGAGAGAGAGAGAGAGAGAGAGAGAAGGAGAGAAGGGGAGAGAGAGAAGAGACAGAGACAGAGACAGAGACAAGACAGAGACAGAGACAGACAGAGGACAGACAGAGACAGACAGACAGACAGCCAGACAGACAGACGAAAATACAGAACAGAAACAGAGAGGCAGAGAGAAGAGAGAGAGAGAGGAGAGAGAGAAAGAGAGAGAGAAGAGAGAGAGAAAAGAGAGAGAGAAGACAGACAGACAGACAACAGACAGACAGACAACAGACAGACAGACAGACAACAGACAGACAACAGACAGACAGACATATAGAAAGACAAATGGACAGAGACAGAGACAAAGAGACAGAGACAGACAGACAGGATACAACAAAAGTTATTTAAGAGCCGACAGAGACAGACACAAACTGAACGTACAGAGAAAAAAAATCTGAATAAAGATTTTCTTTAAAAAACATAAAAAGAGCTCTTTTTTTTAAAAGAAGAAAAACAACAACAACAAAAAAAGGTGTGTGTGTATGTTTCTATGTGTGTTTGTGTGTGTGGTATGTGTGTGTGTTGTGTGTGTGTGTGTGTGTGTGTGTGTGTGTGGTTGTGTGTGTGTCTGTGTTCTGTGTGTCGTGTGTGTATTGTGTGTATGTGTGTATTGTGTTATGTGTTATATTATAATAATATTTTATAATAATATATAATAATATATATACACATCTATGTGCGTGTGCGTGTGTGTGTGTGTGTGGGGGGGGGGGGGGGGGGGGGGGGGGGGGGGGGGGGGGGGGGGGGGGGGGGGGGGGTTAGCTATAGAAAAAATAACGAAACGAAGAGAGACGAAGTCCTTTTTTTAAACCTCTCTCCTATCTATCTCTCGCTACTATTGTTTTTATTTATCGAATCAAGAAGGCTTCCTGTCGCCAAGGTAAATAATCTATGCATCTCTTGTCTGCAAGGCAGTGCACTGGTTCAACCTCCTGAAAGGTCAATTTCCCCCCCCCCCCCACTCCTTCTCCTCCTTCTTCTCCCACCTGCCAACCTTCACCCCCATCCCCCGTTTTTCACCTCTTGTTTTCCTCTCTCTGTCAGTCTGTCTCTCCCTCACTCTGTCTGTTTCTGTGTCTCTCTCTGTCTCTCCCTCTGTCTTTCTCTCTCTGTCTCTCCTCTCTCTCTCTCTCTCTCCTCTCTCTCTCTCTCTCTCTCTCTCTCTCTCTCTCTCTCTCTCTCTCTCTCTCCATTCCTGTCTTTCAGTCTCCCTGTCTGTGTCTGTCTATCTGTCTGTCTGTTCCTCCCCCCCTCTCTCTTTCTCCCCCCCTCTCTCTCTTTCTCTCTCACAACTCTCTCCCCCTCTCTGTCTGTCTGTCTCTCTGTCTGTCTGTCTGTGTCTGTCTGTCTGTCTGTCTGTCTGTCTGTCTGTCTCTGTCTGTCTGTCTGTCTGTCTGTCTGTCTGTCTGTCTGTCTGTCTCTCTCTCTCTCTCTCTCTCTCTCTCTCTCTCTCTCTCTCTCTCTCTCTCTCTCTCTCTCTCTCTCTCTCTCTCTCTCTCTCTCTCTCTCTCTCTTCCTCTCTGTAACAGCAAACGAAGAAAATGTCGATCTGATTGAAGACTACACAGAAACTGGAAGCAGCTTTGATAAAGACACTGTATTTAGCCTCCGAGGAAATGAGAAGTTTGAACTTTCTGTGGAGATTTTTTTGTTGTTTGAGGCGGAAGGGGGGGGGGGGGGGAGGGGAAGGGGGGTTGGGGAGGGTGAGGATGGTGACTGGGAAGGTTAGGTTGCTTTGTAGTAGGCTAAATTCACATTATCTTAGCGCATTCCCTGGTTGGGTTTTTGTTGTCTGTTTTATTTTTTGTCTTTGTTTTTTCCTTTTTTCTGAGTTTTATGTGAAGGAGTATGGAGTAAAGCGTTCAGTTTAGGTTTATTTATTTTTATTTTTATTTATTTATTCTTTTATATCGAGGATAATGGAATAAGCATCCATATGCTTTTTTTTTTTTTTTTTTTTTACATCTAGTCCCTGTGTGTATGCAGTTTTTGTAAATGTCATCTGTTCTCACCAGCACACGAAGTTGTGTGTGTGTATGTGTATTTATGTGTGTGTGTGTGTGTGTGTGTGTGTGTGTGTGTGTGTGTGTGTGTGTGTGTGTGTGTGTGTGTGTGTGTGTGTGTCTGTGTGTGTGTGTGTTGTGTGTGTGTGTGTGTGTGTGTGTGTGTGTGTGTGTGTGTGTGTGTGTGTGTGAGTGTGTGTGTGTGTGTGTGTGTGTGTGTGTGTGTGTGTGTGTGTGTGTGTGTGTGTGTGTGTGTTAGCCATCTTAGTACTATCATCAAGCACTGGGTGTAAACAAAAAGCTCATGAATGCTTATTCTATCATCCTCGATATAAAAGCTAAATAATAAACAATAAATAAGATAAAAAGCACCAATTGCAAGGAATCTTTTGATAGCTATTTTGCACGATAATTTTATTCTATCCCTGAATTTGAGTTCTGTAACTTCATATTTCAAATGAACACCATATTCAGATGCATACACTATGTAACTTACAGACTGCAAGCTGAACTACTTTTAGAAACTGTATTATCATGACACTAGTGCCGTGTCTAGACATCATCCCCCTCCCCGAATTGGAATGTGGCTACCTAAATGGTGGGCAAAAACGGTGGCATACGCGAAAATGTCACCCTTGACAAACCTCAGAGCTCTGGCGAGGAAGGAAAACCGACAAAAAATAACAAATACCCCCCCCCCCACCCCACCCGCGTGACTTCAGGATTTTGGGTGCCTCAAGATCAAGTCGTCTGTTAGAATGGTACCATGATTATTCTGCTTTGGATACATTATGTTTAGTTATTGATTTTCTTCTTTTTATATTGTGGATAATGGAATGACCACTAATGTGCTTTTTTATATAAAAAAAATTACATATAGTCCCCGTGTGCATGCACTTTTTTTAAAACTTTGTCATCTGTTCCCACCGGCACACAATGGCCTACTCTTTCGAAAAGCGGAAAAGGTTTTAACGTGTGCGCAAGATGTTCTGCATGCGTTCAGACACGGGGGCGTCGGTTTAAAAGTCTCATCTGAAGGACTTTTGGGGAGAGTGGAGTCAGCACTGATGTTAACTCCAGGGGGAAAAATCCCTTTGAACGGGATTCGAACCCACTGCAGGTAGAGAACTTAAAGCCTTTTGATGTTCATCCGTCTTCCTCTTCGACCAGATATAGATGGAACACTTTTCAGTTGCTCCTATTATTGCTGTTT
Organism: Stramonita haemastoma; assembly: GCA_030674155.1. Taxonomy (NCBI): domain Eukaryota; kingdom Metazoa; phylum Mollusca; class Gastropoda; order Neogastropoda; family Muricidae; genus Stramonita; species Stramonita haemastoma. Next base: position 24,060,455 of record CM060332.1, read on the forward strand.
GAGCTCTGGTCCTCCTCTTCTGGCTCTCAGAAATAGAGAATCGCTACAATTATACGATCATCAAAAAGTGATTAATAGGGGAATTCAAAACCAAATATTTCTTCTTTCATCTTCCTTTGGTGTACTATCCTTGCTCGTTTGAGACAGTAAAAAAAAAAAAGAATTGAAGAACATCAAACGTGGCGAAAATAGTTATGTGTAAAGGGTGGTATTCAATACAAATTAAACGAAAAACTGTAAAAGGTGGTGTTATATACACACACTAAAAGAAATACACAACAGGCATGGGACTTTCTTCAAAATTACCAAAACATATCAAATAAAAAAGGAAAACAAGAAAACCAAACCAAAGCAAACCAATCCACACAAACAAATCCACACGAACAATGGGATAATTTTATAACAAACTAGACTAAACAAGCATTCAAACAAACGAAAATGAAAAACAATAAAACAAAAATTACCATAAAAAAGAGTCAGTTGGTAACTTTGAATTTTTTTTTAAGATGAAATGAGCCCCCACTCCGCCCCCCCCCCCCCCCAGTACTTTTGATTCTTTTTTAAATGAATAAACATTACAAATATCAGACGATACTGAACTTAGCTAAAACCAAGACAGCTAAACTATTTTCGCTTCAGTTTAAAAAGACCCAAAGCGTTTACAACAACACATTATTTTATCAACGTTGGATTCATGACTTACCACATCGGGAGCCAGAGAAGTTGTCAGGACACTGACACACGTCAGGTCCAATACAGGTGCCACCGTTAGCGCAGTAGGGGTTACAGGAACCTGAAAACAACACACAGGTACCACCATCAACAGGGTGTAGGTAACAGGAGCTTGTCTCTGAAAGGTAGACAGGTATCACTGCCACTAAGGGAATGTTGTTGTTGTTGTTGTTATTGTTGCTGAGTGTTTTCCCGCGTAAGCACCATGGGGGCGGGGTTGGGGGGGGGGGGGGGAAGGAGGCGAGGGGAAGGAAGGAGGGTAGGGGAAGGGGATATCACCCCAAATAATGCATTCGATCTCGTCTGGGAAATTCTTGAGAGAATATGCAATGACTGAGATGTTTGCGTGTATGGCTTTAATTGTCTTAAATATCTCGCATTATATAGGCACCCATACTAAAACTTCAGATGAGTTTTTTTTTAAAAACTCCTTCAATAGAAGGTACATGTTGTTAAGCTAGGAGCTTGTCACGGTTAAAGACATCATCATCATCATCATCATCATCATCATCATCATCATCATTCATCATTCATCATCATCGTCATCATCATCATCATCATATACTCTCTCTCTCTCTCTCTCTCTCTCTCTCTCTCTCTCTCTCTCTCTCTCTCTCTCTCTCTCTCTCTCTCTCTCTCTTTCTTTCTTTCTTTCTTTCTTTCTTTCTTTCGGGCATGCAATCTTAGACATAACCAGCTCAAAGTACCTCACAAAAGCAGAGCCTATTTCTCTTCCTCCCCCTGATAAAACTGCTCGCACACCAGCGTGCACACACACACACACACACACACACACACACACACACACACACACACACACACACACACACACACACACACACACACACACACACACAGGATATATATACGTACTGAATTCACAGGCGTCGCCATAGAAACCTTTCTGGCACCAGCAGAATCCCTCCGGAACACACGTCCCCCGTTCTCACAGGGCCGTCCACACGCCGCTATCATCATCATCATCATCATCATCATCATCATCATCATCATCATCATCATCATCAATACTACCACCACCATCATCATCAATACTACCACCATCAGTACCACCACCATCCTCCTCACGACGCGGTGGCCGTCCTGGGCTGACCCTTATGGTCGACCTGGGCGTCGATACAAGCAAAGGACAGTTGAGCTGGTTTTATACCTCGTTTTAAACTGTACATAGTCGCACACTTTTAATACGCGTTTTAAAATATGACGAGGTGACAGCCCCAATATGGCCTATGTGGTCGGCGGGGCTATAAGCACCATCATTGGATTGGATTGGATCCTCCTTCTCCTCCTCCTTCTCCTCATCATCATTAATCATCCTGGTCGCTGTTGTCGTCTCTGTCAATGTCATCTTTTTCATCACCACCACCAACAGTAACATCACTACTTCTACCACCCTTCAGGTTACACAATCATCATCATCATATGTATGGGTATGTGTATGTTTATATGCAGTGTTTACCTGGCAAACTGTTTATCATATGCAGTGTGCAATATAAACTGTTTACCGTATCCAATGTGTGCAATATTAACTATTTATCATATGAAGTGTTTGCGATATACACTATTTACCACATCTAACGTGTGCAATATAAACTGTTTACCATGTCTAATGTGTGCAATATCAACTGTTTACCATGTCTCATGTGTGCAATATAAACTGTTTACCATGTCTCATGTGTGCAATAAAACTGTTTACCATGTCTCATGTGTGCAATATCAACTGTTTATCATATCCAATGTGTGCCATATAAACTGTTTACCATATCCAATGTGTGCCATATAAACTGTTTACTATATCCCATGTGTGCAATATAGACTGTTTGCCATATCCAATGTGTGCCATATAAACTGTTTACCATATCCAATGTGTGCAATATAGACTGTTTGCCATATCCAATGTGTGCAATATAAACAGTTAACCATAATACACACAGTGTTTGCAATATACACTACTTACCACATCCAATGTGTGCAATATAAAGTGTTTACCATATCCAATGTGTGCCATATAAAACTGTTTACCATATCCCATGTGTGCAATATACACTACTTACGACATCCAATGTGTGCAAAATAAACTGTTTACCATATCCAATGTGTGCCATATAAACTGTTTACCATATCCCATGTGTGCAATATACACTACTTACGACATCCAATGTGTGCAAAATAAACTGTTTACCATGTCCAATGTGTGCAGTATAAACTGTTTACCATGTCTCATGTGTGCAATATAAACTGTTTACCATGTCTCATGTGTGCAATATAAACTGTTTACCATGTCCAATATAAACTGTTTACCATATCCAATGTGTGCAATAAAAATTGTTTACCATATCCAATGTGTGCCATATAAACTGTTTACCATATGCAGTGTATGCAATATAAACTATTCACCATATCCAGTGTTTGCAATATAAACTATTTACTATATTCAGTCTGTGCAATATAAGCTATTCACCATATTCAGTGTTTGCAACATAAACTATTTACCACATGCAGTGAGTGCAACATAAACTATTTACCATAACACTAAACAGGGAAATCAATCAATCAATCAAGCAAAATATATATATATATATTATATATATATATATATAATATATTATATATATATATATATATATATATATATATATATATATATATATATATATATATATATATATATTATATATATACATATTTTATATATTTTGCAATCACTGCCGGGACCTCTGAAGTGTGCTCAACCAAAACTCGAGTCAGGTCAGGCCCAAAGTATGGTCCTTATTCAATAATTCCCCAAATGCTGCCTTTAAAGACTTTTATCTTATAGTGGGTTTTTTTTCGTTGAATCTTTGAATAACATCAATTCATTGATGAGAATGAAGTTGTAACTGGTTACCTGCACTTGTTTTCTCCACTATATTTTCTCAATTACACACACACACACACACACACACACACACACACACACACACACACACACACACACACACAAATATATATATATATATATATATATACAATACATGTAATATATATGAATGAATTATCTATTATATATATATATATATATATATATATATATATATATATATATATATATATATATATAATATATCGAGGAGAGAGAGAGAGAGGAGAGAGAGAGAGAGAGAGAGAGAGAGAGAGAGAGAGAGAGAGAGGAGAGAGAGAGAGAGAGAGAGAGAGAGAGATAAACAAGATACAGACACAGACATTCAAAAACAGAGGAGAGATAAAGAGAGATAGAGATCAAGGGCTGGGAAAGTAAATAGATAAATAAAAAGATAAATGAATAAATAAATAAATAAAATAAAAAGAAGCTACAACGACAAAAAAGAAAGATATAGGCAGGGAAGAAACGTTTTCCTCCATCCTCCTCGCATTCAGTTTCATTCACACAACTGTATCAAACATTCCCACCTGCCATAGGTATAGACACAACACGATCAACAAAAGCGATAGCTAAGTTTTCAACAACAACAAAATACAGGAACAGCAACTCTAGCTCCACAACAAAGGCAGACAACTTCTGGCCAATGATACCCACTACTCCCCATTCACAGCTAGCTTAAGATACTATTACGTTGAACATCCTAGCTCTGCTGATTATAGTCAAGTCAAAATTTTATTTATTTATTTATTTCCAGATGGTACATTGAGTAAGCAATAAATTTGCTTTTTTTTTCATCAAGCCATCTATCTAGCAAAAAAATACAACAACAACACAAACCCAACCTAAAAAGACCACTTAAACAAAATGACATCCAATCGATAACACTCAAACCAACCAAAAACTTCAAACCGACAACTCACCCATAGTGACAACGATACAATTTTACAATAACATGATACATAAGAACAACGTGTATGTACACACCCTCTTTAATAGTCACAGCAGACCTCTCTGCATGAAATTCGGGCCAATCTCCAAAGGAAAGAGTGTGCGTCGCCGCAAGAGCAGCGCCATCCATTTATTATCTATTCATTCTTTTCCCTTTTCCTGTCTGCATGTGTATTTGTTTCCCAATCAGAATGACTCTTTTATTTTTAAAACAAAATTTCGCCCAGGGAACAACTCTCTTGTTGCTGTGGGTTCTTTTACGTAAGCTGAATGCATGTTCCAGACAGGACCTGGGTGTATCTTCTCATCCGAAAGTCTATCACCTGGATCCACCAACTCAAAGTCTAGTGGATTGGTGGTAGGGGTTGGGGGTGGCGGGGGATTTCGGGTACAAAGAGGGATTGAACCCCGTACTTGTTGCCTTTTAGGCAGGCGCGTTACTCATAGACCATCGAGGAGAAAGGAGGGAGGTGGGTGGCCTAGTGGTTAGAGCTTCAAGCTCTTGATCTGATGGTAACTGAGGGCGCGGGTTCGAGTCTCCTCCAAAGAGTCCATTAATTTCAGATGTCTCGCCCGGAGACCGGATAGCCCCGGTGGTTAGAGTGTGACGCTTGCGGTCTGACGGCCCGGGTTCGAACTTAGGTTTGAGACACCACCTTAACACTTGTTCGAGGGAAGTTTTTTTTTTTCGTCCCCCATGGTGTTAACATTACTACCGACTCCACTCTCATAACCGACTGGATGGGATTGGATGTAAAAAAAAAGCATATGGATGCTTATTCCATTATTCTCGATATAAATAAATAAATGAATAAATAAATAAATAAATAAATAAATAAAATAAAAGTCTTTTGGATGAGACGACTGAGGTTCCGTGTCCCCGAATGCATGTAGAACATTTTGCACACACGTTAAAAAAATCCATTACGCCTTCTGGAAGAGATATGCTATTGCATGCCGGCACAAACAGATTGTAAAATTTGGAGAAAAAACCTGCGTGCACACTGGTGTCGTGTTTAGACATCCTCCCCCGAAGTTGATATGCGGCTATCTTCATGATGGGCAAAAACGGTCGCATACACAAGATCTTACTATAAGTGAACAACATAATTCTAAATGAGGATCGAAAAAAAGAGAGAAACAAGTCAGCACAGAAACAAAGTCAGAACTGACAAGGGCATTGAAATAAACACATCTGCAATTTCCAAAACAGAGGCGAAAACGAGCAAGAAACAAGAACTCCAACTCTCGCTTCTATTGGGACAAAGGGAAGCAACTTTAAGCTAATGGTTTTTTTAACGTGCATGAAAATAAAACAGTTGAACAAATCTCAGAAAAGTTTCGGCCTTTACCACTGCAATCTCCAAAGAAATTTAATTCATATTTTTGCATACACTATATCCTGTAAGACATAATAATAAAGTGGACAATTTGCCAATATGTCACCAGCAAAATGACGCCTGAGGAGGTTTTATGTAATCTTAAATATTAAAGTCTGGTAAAACAGTTCACATCCAGAAATAATGATGTGTAGGTCTTGGCAATAATAATTACAAAAACAACAAGCAAACAAACGGGAAAATAAACAATGATAACAACAAATACGCAATTCAAAACATTTTTCTCTTGTTCTCAAAGACACGGAGGTATTGGCAATAATAGTCAACAGCCAAAAAAAAGTCCCAACAAAACCCACTTACAACAACAAAACAAACAAAACAGTAATAACGCCCCCCTAAAAAAACAATAACAACAAAAACACAACAAACAACAACAACACCCCCCTCCCCCCAAAAAGAAATAGAAAAACAACAAAACCAAACTGAACATAACAACAACAACAGCTAACCCTCATTACACCCCCCTCCCCAACCCTCCGATAAAAACACCAACTCATCAATACAAAATAAATTTTAAAAGTGCTACAAGACTAACACAGTCTAGTTCAAGCCAACATACACTAAAAAACAAAACAAAAAACAAACAAACCAAAAAACAACAACTAAAAACCCCAATAAAAACAAGAACTCAATTGTCGCAAACTAAACCTCAACATAAACAAGTGTTCTTTCCAATATGATATATATATTTTGGGGGAGAATAATTATGCAAAATGCAAAATGGCTTCAAAATTACTCACTTGTCTCCAAATGATTTCCGTGCACACCTGATAATTATATAAAAGAAGACTCAACTATCAGTGGTTACCAATAGATTTTTGTTGTCCATCTCTATTCTTAATATACATAACATTGTTTTGTAATACTTTACATATCCTGTAGTTACGAAAATGTCACAAGATCAAAAGGACTTGCAAAAACAATACTGCCAGGCACTGCCCAAGGAGGAAAAAAAAGAGGCAGACCAAGGAAGAGATGGGAGGACAACATCAGCGAATGGACAGGCCTAGAACTCGAACAAAATTTTGAGAAAGGCAGAACAGAGAGAGGAATGGAGGGAACTGGTTGTCAAGTCTTCAGGGGTGCCCCCGCGGTCGCCAGACTAAGGCTACGGCCATAGTAAACCCTGCCCGTCCCGTTGTTTTGACGGCCGTCTCTTTGACGGTAGAACGGATCCGTCAAAGCGGCCATAGTTCAACCCGGCCCGTCTCTTTCTGACAATAAATTATGGTCACCCGAGACTGCGAGTGACGCAAAAATGAGGCTGCCACGGTGACGCAAATCGACAGAAAATAGTTCGACATAAAAAGTGTTTTTACGTAAAATCTCCCCCCAAAACTTTTATAAAAACCATTGGAATATAATCGGGAAGGGTCAATTTACTAGTTTGTGTAGTCAGAATTTTTGAAGCTCCATCAATAAGTTTTTCTTGATTATTTTCCTTTCCGTCGACCCGGCAAACGGACGTGTTGCTCGAACGTCAAAACGACGGGTTAAAAAGAACGGGCCGGGCCGGGTCTACTATGGCCACGCACAGCCATTTTCAGTGACGCCACAGAGTAATTCAGCCGGGCAGCATTTTTCACCCGGCCCGTCGTTTTGACGGCGTCAAAACGACGGGTTTACTATGGCCGCAGCCTAAGGGATAGATAGATAGATAGATAGATAGATCCTGCAGGGTTTTATTCAAACTATAGAGACATCCTGTATGATTTGACACTCGTATAAAATTTTCAGAGAACTTCATTGTTTTTCTGGGTATGCTATGTCAGCATCAAATTTTATCAAGTAAGCGAGGTTTGGAACACTTTTAAACACTAGTTCCTAAATAATAAATTTTTCAGGTGTTCAATGTTTCTGTTTGGTCTAAGTTGTCAAATGATACGTAACCGTTCCTGGATCCCCCCAAAACTAAAAAAATATAAGATATGAATAACAACAAAAAAGCCCTCCTTCTGTCTTTTTCTTTCTTTCTTTCTCTCAGAGAGAGAGAGAGAAGAGAGAGTGAGAGAGAGAGAGAGAGAGAGAGAGAGAGGAGAGAGAGAGAGCAATTAAAAAAAAAAATCGCATGCATACTGGTATTGTGTTCAGACATCATCCCCAAACTTGCAAAGCGGCTATCTTAGTTGTGAGTAAAAACGGTCGCATAGGCAGTATCTCACCATTGGTGAACCTCGGAGCTCTAGCCGATGACTAGGGGGAAAAAAGAATGAAAAATGTCTATAAAAATGTAGGATGCTCCACAACGATTACTTTGCAATCTGAGGTAATAAAAAATACATTGCTGGTTTTATAAAGTCAACTTACTGAATTAATTTACATCAATGCAACACTTACCAAGCAAAACTGAATCATCCTTGCAGAGGCTTATATAACAATGAAATACAGACCCATATCAAACCACTGACACTGTGACAGTTATCTAAACCTGAACGATACTGAGAAAAAGCCGCCACACGAAATATGACTTAGTACTGAAAACTAGGACACAACCCCCCCCCCCCCCCCCAAAAAAAAAAAAACAAAAAAAAAAACTCAACCAAAAAACAAAATTGGTCTCAACACAGTGATGTATTAAACCGTACAGGATGTATATCTCCCTACCACTAACCTATCCAGAAAAAAAAAAAAAAAAAAAAGAAACTGACAAGAACGTATCCACAAAACTACAGGAGAAACCACCCTTGGCATTATTGGTTTTCACACAAAAAAGATGATAAAAGAAAGGAAGAAAGGAACCATGAAATATACTCAGATACAGAACGATTACTAGACCTATGAGAAACTCCTCTCAGTTTTACATCAACAAAAGCATAGCTGTAACCTTGGAATGATTTGTTTATGGAGGATGACGTAAAGATAAAGAATTGACGTCATCACCAGTTACTGTCATGAAACTTTGACGTAAAGATAGCACATCAAAGATTGTAGACGGGTTCCACGAGAAATGCTGCCATGAAAATCTGAGACTGCAAAACAGTCCTGAAACTGTAAATGGTGCCTTTGTGCCTAACAGCGAATGATGGTCTGAAGTTCAAATCTCCTGAGTCCTTGGATAGGTCTATATATTTCTTAATCTGTTCTCAATAGTCTCACTGGTCTTTTGTCTGTGTTGTGTTTGTTTCGTTTGATGTGTTTGCATGTTTGATTTTGTTTGTTTGCTGTTTTAGTTCGCTTGTTTATTTGTGTGTGTGTGTGTGTGTGTGTGTGTGTGTGTGTGTGTGTGTGATGATTTCTCTTTCTTAACCGATTTTTCTCTTAAAAAACAACAACAAAGGACTGCTACTCGCTGCAGAGACGGGAAGGGAAGGAACTGGTTGTCAAGCCTTCGTGGGTTCCCCAACGGTCGCCAGACTATGTGATAGATAGATAGATAGATAGATAGATAGATAGACAGATAGACAGATAGACGGAGATAGATAGATAGATAGATAGATAGATAGATAGATAGATAGATAGATAGATAAATAGATAGACTCGCTGCAAACACACATGCCACACCTGTGCGTGTGTATTTTCTTTCAGGAACAACCCCCCCCCCCCCCTCTCCTCCATTTCCCTTCCGTCTCTGCGAGTAACAGTCCTTTTCTTTTAAAAAAAAAAAAAAAAAACCCACCAGTTTCTGTCTGACATCTATCTACGGAAAACAGCAATAAAAGAGAAACATAAAGCCGTTAGAGAAGAGAGTTTTCATTTTTTTTCTTCTTCTGTTCTCAAAGGTAGCTAGCTAGGAACAATCTGCTCCCAGACTCACCTATTTCACACAGCTTGCCATGGTAGCCGGAGGGACAGGCACAAATCTCTGGGGAGATGCACGTGCCATTGTTTTGGCACACTGGGTCACACAGCGCTGTAACACACATACATACACGTACACATCATTCATATGCACGCATGCGGGAGCGCGCGCGCCACACACACACGCACACACGCGCACACAACACACACACACACACACACACACACACACACACACACATTCATTATCCTCGATGTAAAAGAACAAACATTAAAGAATAGATATCACACACACCACACACACACACACACACACACACACACACACACACACACACACACACACATCTATTATCCTCGATATAAAAGATTATAACACACACACACACACACACACACACACACACACACACACACACACACACACACCACACACACACACACACACACACACACACACACACACACACCAAAAAGCTGATATCATTGATTATGAAAACATACATGTCTTGTTAACATTGTACAACTGAAATTAAGACATTAAATAAAAAAAATTACAAAATGAAATGTTCGTTTTAGCAGTAACTTGTTATGGGTGATACCCCCACCCACCCCCACCTCTTAAAGATACAATCAACAGTGTTTCAAATTCTGCATTGTTAACTGAATTAGAAAGTGTGCATAAATGAAACCTTTTTGCCTAGTTTCCAACACTTTATATTTTATTTTCCTGGGTGCGGGTGGTTCTGCAGCAAAATCCTTTATATGTGGGTTTTTATCATTTTCATTTCATTTCATACTACTTTATGTCACTTTTGAATTCAAGTGACACATTATCTGATGGTCGTTTGGGCTACCAGAGAGAAGAAGCAGAATTTCTTCTCCAAACTTCTCTGTCAAATTGCTGAAGCTTGATTTTCTATCAAAACAAAAAAACAAACAAAACAAAAAACCAACAAAACCCCCCCAGTCACCATCCTGCCTGACAAAATCCTCAAACAAGCAATCAGAAGTTTACAGTGATCTATGCAAATGACATCGATCCTTCAGCATGTAAAAAATTGATCTGTAGGTGACAGGGGCAAATAGATGCCACACATCGGGTGTGTTGTCAAAAGTAGCATTTTGCAAGTATACCACCATGAATACAGCTGGTTCCATGCCAGCATGCTAAGTGTCACAAGGACCATAGCGTGATTCTAGAGTAACACTGAAAATTAATGGCTTATTCCTTAGACGTTTTTCTCTTCTTCTTCTTCTTCTTCTTCTTTTTTTTTTTTTTTTTTTTTTTTTTAAGATACTGACCTACAAATTATGGAGACTTTCATTTCCTTTTTTTTTTTTTTTTTTTTTTTTGCTTTTCATTCTCATTCAACATGAACTTTTGGTCTGACCACCTATATTGTAGATGCTTTTTGTCTAAAACTTTATGTCAAGTGAGTAATCTGCTTCTAGACTAATTCATGTTATACAAATTGATGTATTCGAACTTTGGACATTTTCTGAAACTGCGACCTGAAATAAAACATAAAAAGATTTTAAACATGAAAAGGCAAACAGGCACTCAAGTCTAATGTGCTCAAATGTCCCTTTTTGCCTGTCATGGCTTTCTTACACACTGAGAAAACGTCAAGTGTCATTCTTAAGATTGAAACCATGGCACAAAGCAAACACAATTGTTTTTGTTCAAACACACTGTTTATCAAGCACAGACAACACGGAGTGAGGAGGAGAGGAGGAATGGGTGGGCAGGTTATGAGATGAAGGTGTGGAGAACAGAGACAGAGAAAGCAATGAGCAGGAACTACCCAAGGCTGGGATCTGATGGGATCCAATATATCTGGGATCTTGCAGATATATCTGGGATATATCTTATTCACTCAGTACAAAAGACATCCATCCATTGCTTTCTTGTAAAAAACACCATCATTGTCATCTTTGCAAGTTTCTCCGCAGTCGGAGTGCGGTTACCTTAATGGTGGGCAAAAAGGGTTGCATACGCAAAAAATCTCGAAGTTCTAGCCAGGGAATGCAAAAAACAAAAGCCCTTGCAAGTATTTTCATTTCGGTGAATCTTCTCTTCATGGAACCAAAAATTGGAGACGAAACACAGGGTCAGACTGTTTCAGATTTTTGTTGTTGTGAGAGCGTTGGTGTAAAGGAGGTGCTTTGTGTGCAACGTATAGACAAAATGAGGGGATACAGAACACACGATGTATTTTATTCACTTCAAAGAATGGTGAATAAATAATACATAACACAGACAGAGAGAGAGAGAGAGAGAGAGAGAGAGAGAGAGAGGAGAGAGAGAGAGAGAGAGAGAGAGAGAGAGAGAGAGAGAGAGAGAGTCAAAACAGAGAGAGAGAGAGAGAGAGAGAGAGAGAGAGAGAGAGAGAGAGAGAGAGAGAGAGAGAGAGAGAGAGAGAGAGAGAGAGAGAGAGAGAGAGAGAGAGAGTCGAAACAAGCAAGGAACCTTTGAAACATATTACGTTAAAACCTATTCCACTTTTCGAAACAGTAGGCCATTGTGTGCTGTTGAGAACAGATAACATGATTTACAAATACACGACAATACGTGAACTGGATTAGCAAAGTATGTCTCTTCTAAACTTTGTCTGATTAATACAAAAGAACAGACAAGGACTACTCTATTTTTTAAAAGCACTACGACCTTCGGGATGGTTAAAATCAAAGCTCATAAATAGTGCATTTTCTTTGTATAAAACTCATGAAGTGTAAGCTATGTGTTAAAGATAGCAGCTACTCTGTTAAGACACTGTAAAACTAGGTGAGGTCGCAGGGATGGATGTCTGTTAAGAATTTTAGCCAGTTATGAGTAAGGATGGTCTAAAACAGAAGAAAATGTGAGTTAGGAATTGGGCAAATTGGAATTATAGTATTTCCCTCTGAATCATTTGACGAAACGTCCTGTTTTTCTTACAATAAGCTTTGTTTTTATTCTCATACAATGCTTAATATTGAGTAGCGAAGTTTAGAGTGGTTAGAAAACGTGAAGGGGACATACAATCTGACAAGTTTGTCCCATCCAGAAAATTAACAACAACAACAACAACAAAAACCAGCGAAAAACAAACAAAAAACTGAAGCCAATATATGCAGTAAAAACCTAGGTAGATTTGGCTTTTTGTTTTCCCACCAAAAAAGTTTGAAAACTGTTGATCATCTTATTTTTTGTATACCATAAGTTAGTCAAGAGAGTTGTCATGTTTATGATGTTAGCTCTAATCCCCCCCCCCCCCCCCCCCCAAAGTAAAAACAATTTATCCAAGATTGTTTTTATATAAAGTTTGCTCAAGCACATACACATAAACCCACGCACACATGCATGCACGCACACGCACGCACGCACACAAGCACACACATACGCACACACATCGATTCCCGTTCGACGGAATTTTCCCCTGGAGTTAACATCACTGCTGGCCCCACTCTCCCGAAAAGTCCTTCGGATGAGACTATAAACCGAGGCCCCGTGTGCGAACGCACGCAGAATATCTTGTGCACACGCTAAATCCTGTTCCGCTCTTCGTAAGAGTAGGCCATTGTGTGCCGGTGGGACAGATGCCAAGATTTACAAAATCTGCATACACACGGGGACAGGACATAAAAAGCACATGAGTGCTTATTCCATTATCCTCGATATAAAAGAATAAATAAATAAATAAATAAATAAATAAATAAATAAACAAAACACACACACACACTTTTCCATATGGCTCAAGGTTAGATTTATACATCTTCAACCTGATCACACTGCAGAATAAGCGGTGAATAATAATAATAATAATAATAATAATAATAATAATAATAATA
>CM060332.1:24081526-24084589 GCA_030674155.1 Stramonita haemastoma
AGAGAGAGAGAGAGAGAGAGAGAGAGAGAGAGAGAGAGAGAGAGAGAGAGAGAGAGAGAAACAAAAAAGATAATGTCACGAATGTGGTGTCGCTAAATGGTTTTTCTTGTCGCTAAATGGATAACTGCAAGAATCCTGTCCAAACGTAGGCTAACTAGAAAATGATTCTTGAAACTGCTCAGCACTTCTTTTTCTATCAGCACATAATTATGACAACGGGGACGGGATAGCTATAGTGGTCAGAGCACTTGCTTTCCCCAAATCTAAGGTTAAGCAGCATCGAGTTTAGCTACCAATTGTGGATAGGTCACCGTTTGCACGTCTTGGCTTCAGTACTGTACCCCCCCCCCCCCCTCCCCCCCCCCCCCCCCAGTTCACCCAGCTGTTAATGGATACCTGCCCTCTTTAGAGTCAGGGAAGGTAAAGTCGCGAGGAAGAGGAAATGGGCGCCGCCCTCAATATGCTGGCCCCCTAGAGAAGCTGAGGTCTCTGATGCCTTGCTCCCCTACGACCACACAGGTTATTGGACACCTTTACCTTTTTACCTACAAATGACAAAATGATCCAAAATAAGGGCAATAAAATATAATGCATAATACAAAACTCAGATGAGACTGTGAACGTAAAACGAAAACTCCCTAACTTTCCAGGGAAAATTAGTTGTTTTCCTCGATTCGCTGTCCCACAAAGACAATAAGAATTTTCAGATCTGGAATCAGAATGTCTTGCCATATGGCAGTCTGTGCATTGGAAACCCACCTGCTGAAGGAAAGGAGGTCAGTTTCCTTGTGGTCAGAACATTGCGCTCGCAATTGACGACCCAGGTTCGATTCCCGTTCGAAGGGGTTTTTCCCCTGGAGTTAACACCAGTGCTGTCTCCACTCTCCCCAAAGTCTTTCGGATGAGATTATAAACCGAGGCCCCGTGTGCGAACGACACGCAGAACATCTTGCGCACATGTTAAATCATGTTCCGCTTTTTATCAGAGTAGGCCATTATGTGCCGGTGGGAACAGGTGACAAGATTTGCAAAAACTGCATACACACGGGGACTGGATGTAAAAAAGCACATGAGTGCTTATTCCATTATCATCGATATAAAACAATAGATAAATTAAATAAAAAAATAAAATAAATGATCCTGTCCACTTTAGGACTATAACCACTTCACGACACAACACAGAGAGAGAGAGAGAGAGAGAGAGAGAGAGAGAGAGAGAGAGAGAGAGAGAGAGAGAGAGAGAGAGAGAGAGAGAGAGAGAGAGAGAGAGAGAGAGAGGAGAGGAGAGAGAGAGCATTTTATGTGTTACAAAAAATAACGCCGAAAAACATATAATTATTATAGACACTTATTGTGTATCAAGACAAACTGTCTTTGACAACGAGCAGTCATATTCCCACACAGAACTAAAACACACACACACACACACACACACACACACACACACACACACACACACACACACACACACACACACACACACACACACACACAAAACACACACACCACACACAGAAACACACACACACAGAGAAACCACCAAACACACACCACACACACACACACACACACACACACACACACACACACACACACACACACACACACACACACACACATACACACACACTAAAAACACGAAAAAACCCACCCAATTCAATAATAACAATAAAAAAGATACACACAATAAAATCTTTAGCCAAAGTAAAAAAAAACCAAATCAACTAAAAAGGGACACAATCTTGATACAATCACATAACTAACGCTCAACGTTATAATAAGTGTAAATCAAATTTATTAAATAGTTAATTAAATTAGTAAATTAAATGTAAAACACAGCATGTAAATACCATATACATCGTTTCATCAGACTGACTATGGACACATAAGCAAGTAAGTACTCTTCAAGGGTATGGTCGCAGTTGGTAATGCTTCAGCCTCCTTGCTAGCAACCTTACAGCCAGATACTTGTCATCTAGCAGTCGGGGCGGGATAGCCCAGCGGTTGGTTAGACAGGTGCGCTAGTGAACTGTTCCGCTTTTTTGTAAGAGTTTGGCCATCGTGTGCCGGTGGGAACAGATGACAAGATTTACAAAACTGCATGCACACGAGGACTGGATGTAAAAAAAAAAAAGCACATGAGTGCTTATTCCATTATCCTCGATATAAAAGAATACATAAATAAAAAATAAAAAATAATAATAAACCCCTATCCCTCTGGAGTTAACACCAGCACTGAATCCACTCCCCCGAAAGCCATGTTGATTCTTCAATTGCATGGAATCAAGCAACGCTCAGGTATATTATGTACATACCTGCAGACAGAAATACAGAGGGATATAGGTGCAGAGAGAGAGAGAGAGAGAGAGAGAGAGAGAGAGAGGAGAGAGAGAGAGAGAGAGAGAGAGAAGACAGACAGACAGACAGACAGACAGACAGACAGACAGACAGACAGACAGACAGACAGACAGACAGACAGACAGACAGAACAAAAAACCAAACCAAACAAAAACCTTTCATGTACCACATAAATCACTTCCTTCTCAAGCTCCTTAGTTACCCATCACCCCCCACCCCACCCCCACCCCGACCCCACCACTCCCACCCTCAACCATTAAAAAACCTTTTCTCTGCAACATTTCTTCTTCCCCCCCCCCCCCCCCCCCCCCTCCCAAGATTCTGTACTTCTTGTTGAAAACAAAGGAACATAAAAACTGCACTTGCAGAACATCTCAATACCATCACAAGCCCTCATGACTCAAGACTAAAGCATCCAAAGAGCTCTACAATATATATAGACAAGACGAGGTAGATGACAGTCTTAACGGTAGCAGCTAGAGATAAAGTGAACAAACACACAAAAAAGACCAAAAATCCTGGGGGAAAAAAACCCCACCATAGTGGTGAAACACAAACATGGTAAGTTCCTTTCCTATCCCCTCTGCGCCATCAAAGAGGAAAAAAGAAAATGAATGACCTCCTGGATCTATATAGGCAAAGCTGTCAACGCCTTCTCGATTACGGGGCTTTCTTTTTCTTTTCTTTCTTTTATTTTTTTAATAT
>CM060332.1:24084689-24106434 GCA_030674155.1 Stramonita haemastoma
ATGGGTGGGAGTAGGTGACAGTGTGGGTGTTGGATGGGTCAGTGTTGGATGGGTGTTAGGTGGGTATGTGTTGTGTGGGTAAGTGTTGGTGTGAGTGAGTGGTAGTAGGTGAGTGTTGGGTGGGTAAGTGGGAGTGGGTGAGTGTTGGGTGGGTAAGTGTTGGTTGGGTAAGTGTTGGGTGGGTAAGTGATGGGTGTGTAAGTGTTGGGTGGGTGATGTGTTGGGTGTGTAAGTGGGAGTAAGTGGGTGGGGTGAGTGGGAGTGGGTAAGAGGTTGGGTGAGTATTGGGTGGGTATGTGGATGGGTAAGAGTACGTGAGAGGGTGGGTGGATAGGTGAGTAGACAAGGATGGGAGCAGGTATACAAGCACATCTACAAATACAAAAAAAAACATTTCAACCTGACCTGATTTTTCCCCCACTCCCTTTCAGTCTACAGTTTTCGGCTAATGGGCGCTTCCAACCAGGTCAAGGTCATCAGGTCAGCGTGTATCCAGGTCAAGAACTTTACGGACGTTTGACCTTGAATACCCTTGACCCCAACCTTGGCGTTACCCTCAGCAACTGCACAGCCACGCCCGACGTGCAACACAATGCTACAAATGCACAGTACAATGTTTTGGACCAGGGGTAAAACACTTTTCTCTTTTGGGGGTGGGGGGTAGGGGTAGGGCATCTGTTTTCTGTCTTGTTCGTTCTCCTTTCCCTTTTGAGAGAGAGAGAGAGAGAGAGAGAGAGAGAGAGAGAGAGAGAGAGAGAGGAGAGAGAGAGAGAGAGAGAGAGAGAGAGGGAGGGATGAGAGAGAGGGGAGAGGGAGAGGGAGAGGGAGAGAGAGAGAGAGAGAGAAGGGAGAGAGAGAGGGAGAGAGGGAGAGGGAGAGGGAGGGGAGAGAGAGAGAGAGAGGAGAGAGAGGTGTGTGTGTGCGTGTGTGTGCGTGTGCGTGTGGCGTGTGATGTGTGTGTGTGTGTGTGTGTGAGTGTGTGTGTGTGTGTGTTGTGTGTGGAATCGTGCACGCGTAGAAATGAATGGATATGCATGTGTATGTACAGAAAAAGATTGAGAACCGAAGGCATTTCATTTAATTGCATAGGTGTGGGTTGTTGTTTTTTTTATCACCCCCCTCTCTCTAACATACACGCGCAATCATCTCCTCGTGTTCAAATGTTCTTGATAGTTATATTTGCATTCATAAGAAGTACACACACACCAGGTATGGTTGTGTGTATACTCTAGATTACATCTATTTATATCCATTATAATTTTTAAAAAATAAGGAGTACACGCGCACTGGGGATGTATGCGTTTATTCCATTTGATGAAGAGGGCATATTCACCGGTTACCTTTGTGTTCCTTCTTTCTGATAAAGAATATACATGCGCTGGAAACATTTGTGTTTATGCCATTTCATGAAGACGGGTACATGCATGAGTATTATGTGCTTGTGCCATTCTGATTCATTTAAAAAGAATGCATGTGCACCGCGTATATTTGTGCTTGTTCGTCATTGCCATCATTTTAAATAAAACGCCAGCCATCTTGGGTCAGGCATGTCAGAACTAAAAAAAAAAACGTCCAACCATATGATATCACATAGTGTCATATAAACATGCCCTCGTTTGGTTGTACCTTCAGAGGCATGGGTTTTAGTTCTCAAAGGGCAATATTAAATATATCATCCCTGAAGTCAGATTGCGGCTACCTTCATGGTAAGGAAAAACGGTTGTATATGCAATTTCTCATCATTTTTTAAATCTCAGAGCTCAAGTTGAGGAACGAAAAAAAAAAAAAGCTATGATGTAAAAGACAAAGAACAATCTAGACTATATGTTAATTATTAATGGTCTTATGAGAGTGTTATCACATGCTTCATATCCTTCTGTACTATCATGAGGCTGCTTTAAAACCACAGACAAAACAATTTAAGTGTTGGCCAAACTTTGGATCGGTGGTCTATAGGTAGCCCACCTGCCTAGAAAGCTTAAGTCTGGGTTTCAAGTGTGTGTGGTTTGGTCCCTGTTTGTGCCCGAAACTTTTCCCCCATCCACAAGACCGTGAAAGGTGGTCTGGGTGCTAGTCTTTCAGATGAAGCAATAAACCGATGTCCCGTGTGCAATACTTATTTAGTGCACGTAAAAGAACTCATGGCAACACGAGAGTTGTCCCTGGTAAAATTGTGTAGAAAAAAGCCGCTCTGAAAGGAAACCAAATACATAATTATGCCAACAGGAAAAGAAAAAATAAAAGGATGGCATGTTCTTGTAGCGACACGCAAAACAGCCTGAATTTTATGTAGGTAAATCTTCTGCGACTTAAAGTGGTATACAAAACAATACAACACATTACACTACAATGCAAAACGATATACTACAATACAATGCAAAACAATATACTACACTACACTACACCACACTACACCACACCCCACACCACACTACACCCCACCCCACACACCACCACACCCCACCACACCCACCCCACCCACCACCCACACCCCACCCCACCCCACACCACTCCACTCCATTCCACTACTTTCAGATGCCCAGCAGACACAACGCTGGTGATGACCAACAGGACTCAGCCTATACAGCAAGACTTCCACCTGGAAGCCTTCAAGTTCCTCACAAACGAACCCCAGGTGGCTTTCCACTGTGATGTCAGTCTGTGCGATCCCTCCGGCCCTGATGTGTCCTGTCAAGCCTCCACCTGTCTCTCTGCCTCTGCCTCCGGTTGAAAATTTGTGTATCTGTCTGCTGCTCTTGTCTTGAAGATTCATGATTAAAAAAAAAAAAAATTATGAGTGGATTAAAACGTTTGTGTATTGTTGTGTGTGTGTGTGTGTGTGTGTGTGTGTGTGTGAGGTGTGTGTGGTGTGTGTTTCACGAATGAGTGGTTATTCTGGTTCTGAATGATTGAATCTTGTCTGCTGCTTTGTCTCCATCTTCTTACATATTGTTTTAACGGATTATTTTTATTTACTTATTTATTTTTATTCTTTTATATTAAGGATAGTGGAATAAGCACTCTGTGCTTTTAAAAAAAAATTTTTTTTTTTACATCCAATCCCTGTGTGTATGCAGTTTGTAAGTTGTCATCTGTTCCCACCGGCACACAATGGCCTACTCTTATGAAAAACAGAACAGATTTAACGTGTGTGCAAGATGTTCTGTGAGCATTCGCACACATGTACAGAGCCTCAGTTTATAGTCTCATCCAAAGGACATTTGGGGAGAGTGGAGTCAGCACCGATGTTTACTCCAGGGGAAAAATCCCCCAAAACAGGAAATGGACCTGGGTTGTCAAATTGCGCGAGCAATGTTCTGACCACTAGGCTATCCAATCCCATTAAAATCTTTGTGTGTGTGTTTGTGTGTTCTGTGTGATCATGTAGTTCCCATGGCTTTGAATTACATATTCAGTTATTTCACATGGGTGCAATAGCTGAGTGGTTAAATGATGGCCTTCTAATCCACTTGTTTATCAAGTTGCAGACTGGATTCTTGGTACATTAGTGGGAAAAAAAACTTAACAGGAATAAGACTATGGTGGCCTCCAATACATCTCAGTCAATTCCCCGAAATCAGAATGTGGCTACCTTCTTGGTGGGCAAAAACGGTTTGCACAAGCAAAAACCTCACCTTAGGTGAACCTCAGAGCTCAAACTGAGGAAAGGTGGGCAAGGGGAGGGTGCGGGGGGATATCAGTCAATGAAATGTGGCACTTAATGACACTTCTGATGTCATGATTGACCCCTTGTTGGGATGATTTCAATATCATAGACTTTATATAACTTGACTTTTTGCAATGTTGAAAACATTTTGTCAACAATTGTCACTTGATTGCTCACCAACAGCCAGGGTTGATCATGATTTGATATGATTGAAATCTTCCACAAACTCTCTAATTGATCAAATTCTGAGGCATTGTCCACAAATTTGTGGCTATTTGACATCAAATTGCTGCTTCTGCCATTCTTGTGATTGAGGGTTTCTGTAATGCAACATTATGATGTTAAAATCTGCACTGGTTTGAGAGATAGACAAGAAGAGACAAACCAAATCAAAAACAACCCCCCAAACAAACAAGCAAGCATCAACAAAAATCTCAGTTTGACTTCCCCACATTGGATAGCAAACAGTTCTTTCACATATTGCAAAAACACACAACTACACTTTTGAGTTTAACGTTTATTAAACCAATCAACAATCGCACACAGTCATAATATACAAAACCTACAACAAGGTTCATCTTCTTGACACAAACAAGTGATACATTGTCTTCCTATATCTCATTTCAGCTTCTGCCAATTTTCCATTCATCTATAGAAAAAAAAATCTCTCGATTAACTGAAACATGTTTTTGGCCCAAAGAAAGGTAGATATTGACTCCTTTCATTTGAAATCTGATTCCATTTTTTTTTGGATTTGTTTGTTGGTTAAAACATGTAAATAAACCACTAATAAAGCAAAAACAACAAAACTATCTGGCGATGAAGAGGAAAACCAGCATTTTCAATTAATCTACTTATCACTGATGTAAAAGAAGCATACACATACTCCTTAAACAAGCAAGCCTAGCACAGTTCAAAATAAAACAACTAACAAACAATTCTTTCCTCTTCCAACAGCAATATACTGGCTTTATAGCTATTTTTCATATTTACCGTCAAAAAAATAAAAAAGTCAGCTCTCTACCGCAAAAAAACTCCTCCATGATACTGAAGAGTACCCACTCACACACAGGCCCTTGACAAGCTTGTTAAGGGCAGTTCACAATCAAACTGACAAAGAACTAGAGGAAGGAACCTTCATGATATTGAAGAGTACCCACTCACACAGACCCTTGACAAGCTTGTTATGGACAGTTCACAATCAAAGAACTAGAGAAAGGACAGGGGGGTGTTCTAGAAGCCCATGGCAGATGGACTGATCACAAGGGCCATTTCCACTGGTTCTTGGGGGCCTCAGCTATCAGGGGCTCCCAGGCCTTCCACTGGAGCATCTTTCTGGACAGCATCAGCTCACGCTCCGCCTGTTGGTCACAGAACATTGTCATCCCCTCATTTACTTGATGATGATGATGATGATGATGATGATGATGATGATGATGATAAAACTATTGCTGTTTTTACTAGAATTATTACTATTACAGATGACTATGATGATGGTAATAATGATGATCATGATCCTGATCCTCACAGAACATAACAATACTAACAAAAACACCAATAGTAATTATAATGATAACAATAGTTTTTTAGTAACTAAAGGGTAGTAACTCTGCTCTGTTGTCAACTTAGCGATGAATACACACATCCAGACTCTTTAGTTCCTTTTCAAACATTTTTTTGAATTCAAGTCAAAATACTCAAACCTTTTACAAAAACACTTATTCACAGTCCATGACAAAAGCAAAATATCAGCATTTTTTTTTTTTTAAAGCGCCTGAAGGGAAAAGAGATCGGGAGGGGGTGGTGGTGGTTGTTGTTGAATCATTCAATGCACCCTACAGTCAAAGAGAATATGGGGTATATCATGTAATGTAATGTTAAAAAAACAACAACAGACCAATGTCTGATTTCAAGCGACTTTCAAGATTTAAAAGGAAAGTTCTGCAACCAATCAAGGACTTTTATGGGCCTTTAGAGACTACAAAAAAACCCCACAAAAAGACTGCACACACACACAGCCACACAGACAGACAGACAGACAGACAGACAGACAGACAGACAGACAGATAGACAGAGACAGACAGACAGACAGACAGACAGAGACAGAGACACAGAGAGAGACAGAGACAGAGAGAGAGAGACAGAGAAACAGGCAGACAGACAGATTGACCTACCAACACAATGGACAAACAGACAGAGAAAGACAGATAGAGAGACAGAGAAAGACAGAGAGATGTACAGAGAGACAGACAGGGTACTTCAGGGTGCACTGACCTGCAGAATGACCTCTTCAATCTGACCTGCCTTCAGCTGCCTCTCCAGCCTCAGCACATCAGACTCCTTCACACAAAACCATGATAACAATGATGATAATAACAATGATACAACCATGATAATGACAACAATGATAACAACAATGATAATCACAACAACCATAACAATGATAAAGATAACAATGGTAATGACAATAATAACCCTGATAACAATGAGGGAGGATGGTGGCAGGATGGTTAAGACATTCGCCTGCCAATATGTAAACCATGAATTTCTGGGTTCGTACCCAGCCTCACCCTTTCTTCCCAGTTTGATGAAAAAATCGAACTGAATGTCAAAGTCATTCGGATGAGACTCGAAACCGAGGCCCCACGTGCAAATGCATGCAGAACATCTTGCACACACGTTAAAACCCTGTTCCACCTTTCGGAAGAGTAGGCCATCGTGTGCCGGTAGGAGCAGATGACAAAATTATAACAAACCAGCATGCACACAGGTGTCGTGTTTAGATACCATCCCTGAGGAAAAATCGGGAAGTTGGAGTCCCAGAGCGGCTCGGGGCTGTAGGTATATGGCAATGTTCTGGTGGCTCCTGCGACGGTACTGGAACCATTCGTATCTGTCATTGCCTTTCCAATGGATCATTCCAGTGCCATGGAGAGGAAGGGGGGGGGGGGGGGGTCTGCTGCATGGGTAACAGCTTACCCTCCATGCATACATGCCCAGGCTTTGCACTCTAAAGACTAGAGCGCAACTCCATAGTCTTCCAAGACTGATGGGTGCCTACTACTACTAACAATGATGATAATAAAAACAACAATGATAATGACAATAACAACAATTATAATGACAATAACAACAATGATAGGTAAAAGGTAAAGGTAAAGGTGTCCCATAACCTATGTGTTTGTAGGGAAGCGAGGCATTAGACATCAGCTTCTCTAGGGGCCAGCATGTTGAGGGCGGCACCCATCTCCTCTCCCTCGCTGCTTTACCTTCCCTGACCCTAAAGAGGGCAGGTACCCATTAACAGCTGGGTAAACTGGGGGACTGCACTGAAGCCAAGGCGCGCAAACAGTCACCCATCCAATTGGTCACTACACTCGACGCTGCTGGGGGAAAGCGAGTGCTATCCCGTTCCCTGATATCAATGAAAATGACAACAACAATAACACTGATAATTATGATGTTGACAGTGGAGAATATGACAATTATGACCAGGAAAAAAAATAAATAATAAGATACATATGCAATTAGCTTCCTCCACTAACATGGCTACATTTACTTCTTTAATACTAGTGTTTTAGTGCAAGGTAGCATTGCATTCCTGAAAGTATTTTTTGCTCGTTTTTTTCATTTCTAGTACAGTTTGAGAATGGGGGCCTGACAGTATAAATAGCATCCCTCACATTCTGGAAATTATGTGCTGGAATTTTCTCTTTTCTATCACTCTCTTTGTTTCTGCCTTGTTCCTTTTCTTCATGTCCCCTCCTTCCTTGTCTATTTTCTGCCCTTCTTGGTCCATTCTCCTGCCCTTTTTTTTCCAGAAGAAGACTTAAAGGATAATAATGCTCTCTTATCCAACAGCTGGATGCATGTGCTGGGCCTGGACTTGTCAGGTGCTTAACAGCAGCGTGACTCATTTTCGCTCGTGTAACAGACAACAATAATTGCTGTCAGAGCGTTCAACGAAGAAAAAGAAGAAGAAGAAGAAGAAGAAGAAGAAGAAGAAGAAAAACTGCGAAGAAGAATTGCGAGGAAGAGGAAGAAAAACTGCGACGAAGAAGAAGAAGAAGAAGTAGAAGAATTGTGAAGATGAAGAAGAAGAAGAAGAAGAAGAAGAAGAAGAAGAAGAAGAAGAAGAGGAAGAAGAATTGCAAAGAAGAGGAAGAAGAAGAATTGCGAAGAAGAAGAAGAAGAAGAAAGCTCAAGTGTGATAATTACAGGACAAACAGCACTTACTGCCTTAACAGCGCCAAGCCTTTCCTGAACAATCTGCTCAGTGTAGCGGCGGTAGGCAGCCTCCTCTGGAAACTTCTGCAGAGTCCTCAGGATTTTCTCATACAGCACCTTCAGTGTCTGCACAACATGAGCAATAGATCTATATATGAATACAGGACTGAACTCGTCTGAAGACAATGAGCGATGAATTATAAAGTAATGCATGATTGAATTAGCCTTAAAAAAAATGAGCAATGAATTATAAATGAATGCATGACTGAATTAGTCTGAAGAAAATGAGCAATGAGTTATAAATTAACCCTTATACCCCTGGGGTCACACAGTTTATTCACTGTGAAACTTGTGTCAAAGGGAAGTAATTTATACATCTTTCAATAGTCAATACACAAAAAACTGAGGGCGCTAATGGGCGCTACAGGGTTACGTTATAAAGGGGCGCTAATGGGCGCAGCAGGGGGATAAGGGTTAATGCATGATTGAACTAGCCTGAAGAAAATGAGTGATGAAATATTGATCAATAAATACATGATTCCGGTCTGAAGAAAATGAACAATGAATTATAAATTAATACATGATTCCAGTCTGAAGAAAATGAGCAATGAAATACAATAAATACATGATTCTAGTCTGAAAAAAAAGAGCAATACATAAATTCATACATGACTGGACGAGTCTGAAGAATATCAGCGACAGAAACAATACATGATTCTATTTTGTAAAAAAAAGCAACAAATAAACAATATGTGTTTTTAGTCTGAAGAAAATGAGTAATAAATAAACAATACATCTTTGAAGTACTACTAGTCTGAAGAAAAGCAGCAATAAACAATTGATACATGATTCATAATGGCTGAACCCAAAGTTCGAATGCAGTTACCTAAATGATGAGTTAAAAAACCAGTCAGATAACCAAAATTCTTAGCATTGCCATTGGTAAACCTCGAAGCTCTGTAGTTGGAAGTCCCTCCCACCTACAGAAAAATAATGTTTTTAAAAACCAAAAAGGCACTATGGACAAAAGATCTGAAGTAAAGAAAGACCGATCGAAAATTAATGTACGGAACATATTAAAAAAATTGCAAATTATGAATGCATTTAACTCATCACAACTTCAACAGAAGTCTAAATGATTATCTCTCCCATTCTTTACTATGTGGTGCATTGACTCACAGTGACTTAGGATATTCTATGTAAATTGTAAACAATAAATGTATCATTTATTTAGAGAGAAATTATAACATTTTCTGATTTTGAAATGTAGACAAACTACACACCCCTCCACCCCCCCACCACCACACACACCAAGCTAAAAACAAAACAAACACAACAAAAACAAACTGGGATCTAACAAAACTGTTTTAAAACTTCAAAATCAAAGTTTACTACTAACTTACGATACCATTCACAACCTAACTTAACTCTAGCCAACTTAATATTAAACACTACAACGAACGACACGATCATGTCTTTTAACATCTTCACCATAAGCAGTCGAGCATGTCCCTTGGCTTGGTAAGTGAGAGGGAGCTTGTTGCTTTTTAAAAGCCACAGTCCTTAAAAAGTAAATTGGATACATCTGCTGGGACTGTGATATAATCTACATCAGTGCCTGTACCAACAACAACAAAACCCTCTAACTTGTCTAATTCTAACCTGGTGTGGATGACGGGCTACAGCCAGCCCTGTCAGTCCTGTGGTCTGCAACACAATGAAATCATATCAATTTATTATATTGTGATATAGTATGAATGTGTGTGTGTGTGTGTGTGTGTGTGTGTGTGTGTGTGTGTGTGTGTGTGTGTGTGTGTGTGTGTGTGTTGTTCATTTGTTGGTATTGTTGTGTTGTTGTGTTATATATAATATAATATTACTGTTTAA
Source organism: Stramonita haemastoma (assembly GCA_030674155.1). Taxonomy (NCBI): domain Eukaryota; kingdom Metazoa; phylum Mollusca; class Gastropoda; order Neogastropoda; family Muricidae; genus Stramonita; species Stramonita haemastoma. The sequence goes on from CM060332.1 coordinate 24,094,471, forward strand.
TGTGCAAAGGAATTTATTCTCATTTTAGGCTAATCATTATATTAAAAATGAAAGCATTTTCCAGCTTGACACTTTGCATGTTTGAAAATGTAAGTGAAAATTGTATAAAAGTATTAAAACACATACAATGATACATGCATACCATGTACAGTGACTGAGTGGGTGAACTTTTATTTTAAGTGTTGTCTAAATAATTAATATGGTAAATTAGGTAGGGGCATTTAAAAAAGTAAAGTAGCACACACACCACACACACACACACACACACACACACACACACACACACACACACACACATGCATGCACACATTCCTGCAAATGTGTATGTGTATGTGTGTGTGTGTGTGGTGTGTGTGTGTGTGTGCGCGCGCGCGCACGCGCACATACACACACACACATACACACCACAACACAACCCCTCCCCACCCCATCCCCAACACACACACACACACACACACACACACACCACACACGGATACAGTGATACATCAGCACGCCGGTTATTCACACACACACACACACACACACACACACACCACACACACACACACACACACACACACACACAACACTATTCTTCTGCAACAAACACAATGCAGCATTACAAGCTAACGTATTTATATCTAGACTGGAATATAGACTGAACTGGAATCAAAGTGGAGAAACTACAAAGTGGAAATTTGGAGCAGACGAAAGTCGAAAGTACTCTACATCGAGATCAGGTACATCGATCTCACTACTTCAGTTGACTAATCAGATTGCAATGCGTGAAAGAAATAACTAAGATTCAAAATTACTTGTTTATCAACTAACTGGCCATTAGATAATGCGCGCATCGCCACAAACGATGAAAGAAGAGTGACTACTTAGACCTACCAGTTTCTGGGTCGCCATACTGCCGTCAAGGTTACTGAATCTAACAGGCAAACTCTATGCAGCCTGAACCATTTGAGAATACGCACCATTTGACAAGGCCTTGCATTAAATTTTAGCCTAGGGCACCTCTTTCTGATCTTCCGTTTTATCATATATATAGTAAGTATGTTTTACTTTGTGTACAGTGCGAAAAGAAATCCTACTGGAATAGGCCTACATCGCCTTTGTCTGTAATTGCTGTTCCTTTTAAATGTTGTATTGTTGTTGCTGTTGGTTGTGGCTGTTGCGGCGGTGGAGGTGGTGGTAGTGTTTTTACTTTATTTATTTATTTATTTATTTATTTATTTATTTATTTATCTATTTATTTATTTATTTATTTTACTTATCTATCTATCTATCTATCTATCTATCTATCTATCTATCTATCTATCTATCTATCTATTTTAATTTACTTATCTATTTCTTTATTTATTGATTTATTTTCTTCTTTTGAGGATAATGGAATAAGCACTCATGCGCTTTTTTGCATTCAGTCCCCCATGTGTATGCAGGTTTGTAAAATTTGCCATATATTCCCACCGGCACACAATGGCCTACTCTTCCAAAAGCGGAACGAGTTGTAACTTGTGCACAAGATGTTTGGGGGGGGGGGGGGGGGGGGGGGGGTGGGTGATTCTTTTTATTTTTTTTAGATCGAGCATAATGGGATAAGCACTCGTGTGCTTTTTTTCATCCAGTCCTCGTGTGTATGCAGTTTTGTAAATGTCACCTGTTCCCACCAGCACACGATGGCCTACTCTTACGAAAAGCGGAACAGGATTTAACGTGTGTGCAAGGTGTTCTGCGTGCGTTTGCACACGGGGCCTCGGTTTATAATCTCATCCAAAGGACTTTTGGGGAGAGTGGAGTCAGCACTGATGTTAACTCCAGGAGAAAAATCTCCTCGACCGGAATCGAACCCGGGTCGTCAAATTGCCGGCGCAATGTTCTGACCACTAGGCTATCCGTCCCCCATAGGGTGTGTGTGTGTGTGTGTGTGTTAATTAATGCACCAGTGACTGACATACTACACACAACACACACATGTCAACCAGCTGTGTCACCTTCAGTACACAGCACAGAAAACTCAGCAACGCTTCGTTCAGAATTGAACCGCAGCCTGTAGTAGTAGATAGCACCATAAGTGGCACACATCTCGCGCCATTGACGTCATCCCTCCATTCAGCAGAGAGCAAATCTTCTGTCCCCAGTTCAGACCCAGCCAGACGGGTCACATTGTCCTGCAAAAAATAATGTCTTCTGACCCTGACAACTAAGAACCTGTTGCTTACGTGTCGTTTCAGTTAGGCCCAGGCTTAGAAATACCTGTCGTCACGTTGACACCTGTGCACGGGGTTGATCCAACGTTACTCGAACCTGTTGTGTTGGTTCCAGTATCAGACCTGTCTGAATCTGTCTCAGGAACGCCTGTCACGCAGCCACACCAGGCAGATGATGTTGATGTGCAGTTGACAGCTGACAAGCATTTAACACTGTTTTACCTTCCAGAATCACCATCAGAATCAGAGGACGAAGTCTTGTTGCCTATTCATACATCATTACCACCACCACCACCACCACCACCACCACCACCACCATCATTATCATCATCATCACCACCACCACCCACAACCACCATCATTATCATCATCATCACCACCACCACCACCACCACCACCACCATCATCGTCATCGTCATCATGATCATCATCATCATCATCGACGTCGTCGTCGTCGTCGTCGTCATTGTCGTCGTCATCTTCATCAACAACAACACCACCAGTGACAACAGCAACAACAATAACATCCTCAAGGTGTGAGATACTTTCTCACCTGGACTCACCAAGCGTTCAGTCACAATCTACGGCACTTGCACCAGGTCAGGTTTGCAGTCCATGTCTGCTTTGTCCTCAGAACTTCAGTGTTTCAAGTCAGCTGTCAGAGACCTTCGGGCCAAACACGAGGCCTTCAGCAACATGGCCAGAAATGTTCGTGACAGTTTGCGTAGTTTGGTGGCAAACTTCACATGGGAAGAGTAGGTTTTACCACCATCTTACCTTATTTTTATCATCTAAAAATGGGGAACAAGGCGGGAAGAAGAGGTGGGGTGGGTAATGTGGAGTCAATTGAATAGGTCCATAAAAAAATTTCGAAAGCTTAGTACTGGATATATTGGGTAAAAGGTATGTTTTGTGGTAGATTTTTAAGACGTGGGTAGCGAATGCTGTAAAAAAACTAATTCTGAAAGCTTAGTACTGGATATATTGGGTAAAAAGTATATGTTTTGTGGTACTTTTTTTAAGACGTGGGTAGCGAATGCTGTTGGAAAAATCGTGTCTGAGAACTAGGAAGTGAATTTGATACTATCACCTCTGTAATTATTTGACTTACACTTGTGCAACCTTGGTGTGAATTACATTGGAATTTCCTGTCTGAATGTATTATGTTTTATGTGCTTGGTTTTATCTCATCAAGGTTTTAGCTGTTTAATTGCCATGATGATTGTGGTTTTTTTGTGTGTGTAAGTTGGAGAAGAGTGAGAGAGAGAGAAGGAGAGAGAGAGAGAGAGAGAGAGAGAGAGAGAAAGAGAGAGAAGAGAAAGAGAGAGAGACAGAGAGAAGAGAGAGAGAGAGAAGAGAGAGAGAGAGAGAGAGAGAGAGAGAGACGAGAGAGAGAGAGAGAGAGAGAGAGAGAGAGAGAGAGAGAGAGAGAGAGAGAGGAGAGAGAGAGAGAGAGAGAGAGAGAGAGAGAGAGAGAGAGAGAGAGAGAGAGAGAGAGAGAGAGAGCTCAACTGAAAGCAAAACGCATTTTGGCTTCTTGCTTATTTGATTCTTTTGATGTTGTTTCACTTTGGTTTAGGTTTTCATTCGTGTGTTCTTTGCAGGCAATCTTTTATATGAATAAAATGACCTTAAATGCCTTTCATGTACATGCAAAAATAAATCTAGGCTTAAAACCTCATGTAAAATTGATACCATTAAATTTTAATATGTAAATGAAGCATGCAGATATACATGATTGCTGTCAATGACGTGATAAAGAGTGATGTGAATATTCATAACCTGTGGATAGAGAATGATGTCAATAGTCATAACTCGTTGATAAAGAAGGGACGTGAATATTCATAACTTGTGGATAGAGAATGATGTCAATAGTCATAACTCGTTGATAAAGGAGGGACGTGAATATTCATAACTTGATGATAAAGAAGGATGTGATCATATATAACTTGCCGATAAAGAATGATACATGAATCTTCACAACTTGTTGATAACGTTTGGCTGCGAATGAGCATTGTGCTAGATGATGGAATAAAGTTTGGGAAAGAAGAATTGTTACCTCTTGTTCTTTATTGTAAAAACTTGGAAGGAGAAAGTCTGAATTATTAGTAACAATAATACATTCACAACACGTTTTTTGTCTTGTAATGTTACGTATTGCATTCTGCCATGTTGTTTTGGACTGTTCTATTGTATTGTGATGTATTGTGTTGTACTGTACTGTATTGTATTGTTTTGTAAACTGATTATTTTACAAGGAGGGGTGCATGGACATCGATGCATTGTCTTGCTTTTTTCTGCCTTGTCTTCTGTAACGAAATGCATAGCGGAACTGATGTATTACCGAATTCTATTGAAGTTGTTGAAATGGGGGAAAGTTTGTGTGTAGTGCCTACAAGCATGGCTTCGGTTTTTATCTGCATTTAGTTGTAACTTGTTTTGTATCATCCAGTGTAAGATATCTTGAAGGCAGTTGATCATATTTGTCAAGAGAGAGAAGGCAGATTTTCAGGTGTATCACTGCTTTGAATCTGAGAGTCATCGGCATAAAAATGATAATTGATATGATGACATGTTGCAGGTGCTTTTGACACTGTGTGTTGAAACACTGACACTTGCAATGATTCACTCTTGCTCAATCTCTGATCTCTCTCTCTCTCTCTCTCTCTCTCTCTCTCTCTCTCTCTCTCTCTCTCTCTCTCTCTCTCTCTTCTCTGAGTTAGTTAAAAGCACTGTAAGCATGAGCAATGTTCTAAATGTGAATATCACATGATTCGCCCTCTTTACAGCTCAGTTCCGATTCAGTCTCAGGTGAAGTTTCCAACTGCACATCACTACAGTGCTATCTCACCCTTAGACTCTGTAAAATAACTGGGGGGAAAAATTCCTGTGGAAAAAACAGCCATGAATCGAATGCGTGAAAGACAGCCACGGAATCAATCCACTGTTGACAACATTCAACAGCTCTTTGACAGCAGAATGGCCGAGCGACAAAAAGAAAAGAAAGCACAACCCGTCATCATCGTCTTCAGAAAATACATCATATTGCCACTTTTGCACTGGATAAACATATTGCATAAGCATCCTTTGCACGAAAATGCTAGTTTGTTTTTCCCAACAGGGATTGCTATGTGCCATGATAAGATGCCCGACGCCTCTCTCCTCCAGTCTTCCTGTGCCAACATGGCTCCTCTATGGGCGACCACAGACCTCTGGCTCTTGGTGATGAGTATAAGTGACTTGCAGTGCCGCTGCTTCTCGATACTCGTGTCCACCCTGAGGGAGACGGGCTCTCTTCTGAAGGTAGATGTACATATCGACCCGTTTTTCTACACTCTGTCCGGGAAACTGGAGTCCTTTCTTGGAGACGGCGCAGCAGGTGGGTGCGTGGGTCCACAGAGACTGATCGATTCCTACGCGCGTTATGAGCTGCATCTGTTTGAGGAGGAAAAGTACCAGGGTGTGTACAAAGAAACAGCCAAACCTGAAGACTGGGTCTACATGGATGTGGAAGGTAACCAGTACAGCACCTGGATCCACCCAGCTCTGAAACATGCGCCTGCCTCCAAGGACCTGATGCCCATCATATTGAAAAGGGGCCCAAGATCAGAGACCATGGTGGAAGATAGTAGTAGCACAGCTATATCAGGAAGTACACCATTAAAAGCACTGGACAGGTTCTTGTTAGCTGACCTGACACCATCTCCAACATCTCTGTGGTTGCCATGTTCATCATCATCATCATCATCATCATCATCATCATCATCATCATCAACAACAACAACAACAACAACAACAACAACAACAACAAAGCAACAAGAAGAAGAAGAAGAAGAACAACAACAACAACATCAGCAACAACAGCAACAACAGCAACAGCAACAACAACATCCTCAATATGTGGAACACTTCCTCACCCACACTCGCCCCACCTCCAGTCACAATCTACGACACACGCACCAGGTTTGCAGTCCATGTCTGCTTTGTCCTCCTCAGAACTCCAGTGTTTCAAGTCAGCAGTCAGTGACCTCCAGTCACGATCTACGACACATGCACCAGGTTTGCAGTCCATGTCCGCTTTGTCCTCAGAACTCCAGTGTGTCAAGTCAGCAGTCAGTGACCTCCAGTCACCATCTACGACACACGCACCAGGTTTGCAGTCCATGTCTGCTTTGTCCTCAGAACTCCAGTGTGTCAAGTCAGCTGTCACTGACCTCCAGTCACGATCTACGACACACGCACCAGGTTTGCAGTCCATGTCCGCTTTGTCCTCAGAACTCCAGTGTTTCGAGTCAGCTGTCACTGACCTCCGGGCCAAACACAAGGCCCTCATCACCATAGCCAGGAATTATCAGGCCAGTTTGCAAAACCTGATAGCAATCCTCAGATGGGAAAGGTAGTTTTGGGTGGGTTTTTTATTTTAAATAACGTTTTAATGATTCATCTAGCTGTAACTGGGTACATGCCCTCTTTAGGGTCAGGGATGTTATAAAGCAGCTAGTTTTGGGTGTGTGTGTTTTTTTTTTTTAAATAACGTTTTAATGATACATCTAGCTGTAAATGGGTACCTGCCCTCTTTAGGGTCAGGGATGTTATAAAGCAGCTAGTTTTGGGTGTGTGTGTTTTTTTTTTTAAATAACGTTTTAATGATACATCTAGCTGTAAATGGGTACCTGCCCTCTTTTAGGGTCAGGGATGTTATAAAGCAGCTAGTTTTGGGTGGTTTTTATTTTATTTTAAATAACGTTTTAATGATTCATCTAGCTGTAAATGGGTACCTGCCCTCTTTTAGGGTCAGGGATGTTATAAAGCAGCTAGTTTTGGGTGGGGTTTTTTTTATTTTAAATAATGTTATAATGATACATCTAGCTGTAAATGGGTACCTGCCCTCTTTTAGGGTCAGGGATGTTATAAAACAGCCAGGGAGAGGAGATGGGCACCATGCCCTCAATATGCTGACCCCTAGAGAAGCTGAGGTCTCTGACACCTCGCTCCCCCACGACCACCTAGGCTATGAGACACCTTTACCTTTTTTTTTTTTTTTACCTTAAATCTGCTGGGGAGAGAGAGAGAGAGAAGAGAGAGAGAGAGAGAGAGAGAGAGGAGAGGAGAGAGAGAGAGAGAGAGAGAGAGAAGGGGACAGACAGACAGACAGACAGACAGACAGACAGACAGACAGACAGACAGACAGACAGACAGACAGAGATTTTCAGTGGAGAACTGAAAGCATTTGATACTTTTTTTGGTAGCTTGATGCTTTCCGTCTTGTTTGGCTTTGGGTCTTTTTTCTTTTAGTGTGTGTGCGTGCATGCGTGCGCGTGTGCGTGCGTGCGTGCGTACGTGTGTGTGTATGTGCGTGTATGTGCGTGCATGCGTGTGTGTGCGTGCGTGCATGTGTGTGTGCGCGCGCGTGCATGTGTGCGTGTGTGTGTTGTGTGCGTGCGTGTGTGCGTGTATGTGTTGTGTGTGTGTGTGTGTGTGCTGTGCTGTGCTGTGCTGTGCTGCACTGCACTGCACTGTACTGACGACCCGGGGTGCGAATCCGTGTGTGTGTGTGTGTGTGTGTGTGTGTGTGTGTGTGTGTGTGTGTGTGTGTGTGTGTGTGTGTGTGTTGTGTATGTGGTGTGGGCGCTGTGTTATGTCTAATGATTTAGAACGCTTTGTATGTCTAGAAAAATGACTCTTAAGTCACCCATTCTTGCAGAAATATTATCATGTACACTATGTATGTGTGTATATATATCAAGCCAATATTTTAAAGGAGTAAATAGAAGTGTTTTTAATAAAAAAGTATCGTGTTCGCTTGTGTGTCCAGAAAAAAACAAATTGAATACACGCATGTGTGAGTGTGTGAGAAGAGAAATTGCGCACTCGTGTGTGTGTGTGTGTGTGTGTGTGTGTGTGTTGTTGTGTGTGTGTGTGTGTGTGTGTGTGTGTGTGTGTGTGTGTGTGTGTGTGTGTGATATTTCTCATGTGGATAATATTTGTCCATGAAATGAGGATTCCAAAACATCACTTTTTACCTGTAGTTTCTCGAGTCTGGCGATGAAAGAGAATGATTACTTCACAATACTGTGCTCTCTGCACATGGCTGGATTGACTTGTATTGTATTGTGCTGTGCTGTACTGCACTGTGCTGTGCTGTACTGTACTGTACTGTACTGTACTGTACTGTACTGTACTGTACTGTACTGTACTGTACTGTACTGTACTGTACTGTACTGTACTGTACTGTACTGTTCTGTACTGTGCTGTACTGTACTGCACTGTACTGTATTGTGCTGTTCTGTACTGTACTATGCTGTACTGTACTGTGCTGTACTATGTTGTACTGTACTATACTGTACTGTACTGTGCTGTGCTGTGCTGTGCTGTACTTTACTGTACTGTGCACGTTAAATCCTGTTCCGCTTTTCGAAAGAGTTGGCCATCGTTTGCCGGTGGGAACAGATAACAAAATTGACTAAACTGCATACACACGGGGACTGGATGTAAAAAAAAAGCACATGAGTGCTTATTTCATTATCCTCGATAGTTGCCGCGCATATTTCTCATTAGTCAAAACTGATAGATGACCCTGTTCATTTACTGGAAGGAAGGAGGAACACACACGCACACACACGCACACACACACACACGCACAACACACACACGCACACACACACACACATATACACACACACACACACGCGCGCGCGCGCGCGCGCGAGCGCACACGTGCACACACACACAAACACAAACAAGCACCACACACACACACACACACACACACACACACACACACACACACACACACACACACGAGGTCAGAACATTGCACTCGCAATTTGACGACCCGGGTTCGATTCCCGTTCGAGGGGATTTTTCCTCTGGAGTTAACATCGGTGCTGACTCCACTCTCGCCAAAAGTCCTTCGGATGAGACTATAAACCGAGGTCCCGTGTGCGAACGCACGCAGAACATCTTGCACACACATTAAATCCTGTTCCGCTTTTCGTAAGAGTAGGCCATCGTGTGCCGGTGGGAACAGATGACAAGAGTTACAAAACTGCATACACAACGGTGACTGGATGTAAAATTTCCGTTACCCTCGATATAAAACAATAAAAAAAAAAAAATAATAAACACCAACACACACACACACACACACACACACCACACACATTGTCTACGACCGTGTAACTTTACTCCATTTTATTTATCTTTTGATATTCGAGAGGCGGCAAATGAAACCATAAATAGATGAATAAATAAACACACACTACAGCAGGCTAGAATAAACAAGATGAACCAGTTAACACAATAAGTTCAGACATCTGTGTGTGTGTGTGTGTGTGTGTGTGTGTGTGTGTGTGTGTGTGTGTGTGTGTGTGTGTGTGTGAACGACGACCAAAAAACAAACAAAATCACATACATCTTTCCAAGACACAAAAATCAAGGTATAAAATAACATTTCACCATCAAAATAACATCAAAAGTTTTACAGCTTCATATCATTGAATGATTTCTTTGGTTTCGGTAGCTTTTTTCTAAACGTTATCTTTCCAAAAAAAAAAAAAAAAATACAGAAACATGTTGCAAGGGAGACAACTTAACAGAAGGGACGTAATTATGTACAAACAGGATAAAGCAGGTTGTCTCCCATACCTATAGCTCCTAACAAAAATGTGAGTTACGCCGACACAGTTGCGAGCAAATACTAGCAGAGTGAATTGAGCTCTGCCGTTTGGAAACATCATTGTTATAAAAAAAACCTTCCAAATATCAAATCGAAGAAGAATGCAAAAAAGAAGAGTGCAAAGAAGAGAAGAAGAAGAAAAGAAGAAGAAGAAGAAGAAGAAGAAGAAGAAAGGCGAAGAAGAGAGAGGAGGAGGAGGAGGACAAGAAGGAGGGGAGAGTTAAAAAAAAGAAGATAACATCATTAAATAAACCACAATGGGAGAAAATCTAGAGACACATACTATGTAGAAATATGTTGACAACAAACAACCCAAAAGTAAACCAACATAATATACCCCCCCCCCCCCCCCCCCTTCAATCTTCCATGTACTCCTCTTTTCCTTATTCCTAAAAGTGCGTACACAGAAGTGAAAAAAACTCCAAAAATCAAATTCTCTTCTGACTCTATTCTAGGTTAATAAATGAAACATACAGCATTTTAGAATGTAAACAAACATTCATCCTCCCACCCCCTCACCCCCCAACCATTTTACGGGGAATTCTTTTGCCCTAGACATGATGTTTTATATGGTTGTTTTATGATTTCTAGGTAAACAGAATCAAGTAGGCCTAATATATATATAGTGCCCATTCCACAGAGTTATGAATGATATTGCTTACTACCGTACTCACCAGAGCAAATATATTAAATATATTAGCGCAAAACCATATTACATCAAAAACTGTAGAAAGAGAGGAAGTAAAACCAAAACGAATACCGAGGCTAGATTGAAAATTCGAGAGACGATTTCCTCAAAAAGTGCCAATTGAAAAGCGACAGAAAGAAAAGTTGCTTTTTTTTTTTTAAAGTACCAAGAAAAACTAATCAAAAGAGTGACAAATAAAGGGGAAATTTTAGTCGCCCAATTTCAAAACACAGGACAAGGATACTTTGAATACTTCAAACAGTCCACTGAGGAGGGAAGAAAAAATCAGCACAAATTTACTGATGAATGTCACCAGCAATGAAGAATACTGAAGAGGGTGGTCTGTCAATGTTGATTCGCATTCATCCACAGTGCTTTAACTATCACTGACATAGAAGGTTAACAACCCAGCAGACTTAAAAAAGACACAACACAACAGACAAAGGGAACACTGTTATGAAAAGACGAATAAACAAACAAACATACAATCACATAGAAATTATTCCAGAAAACATGTAAACAAACACTAGAAAAACATATATTATCACTTTAATGTAAACGGGCAGTATCCTGGAAAGGCCGGATGATAATAATAATAATAATAATAATAATAATAATAATAATAATAATAATACTTTAAAAAAAATCAATCTGAACAAATACAAATGTGGATACTGAAATGACCATTTTACATAACAAAATAAAATATCTAAACTCAGTATATACTCATGTAATATGTACAATGGATCAATGTACAAAAAAAACACCCACAACAAAACAAAAAGGAAAATAATTTGGGATGGGACAAAAAAGGAGTGATAGCCTCCATAAATTCCAGGTTGGGACTACTAAATATAATCGAGTCCACACCAATGTGCTTACACAAGGGGCAGCAATTGTTTTACATAGGAAAACCACTGGTTACTTAAATGTATGCCAACACGAAGACATTGATAACATGCATTACATAATTATGCATATTAACACTAAGATTGCCGGCCTGCGACTTGATTCAGTACACGGTCTTGCAGTGCTGTTTTGAAAAAAATCCATAACACAGAGAGAGAGAGAGAGAGAGAGAGAGAGAGAGAGAGAGAAGGAGAGAGAGAGAGAGAGAGAGAGAGAGAGAGAGAGGAGAGTAAAATAGAAGAAAAAAAAAAACATTCATGGTTTCAGATTCAGTTTTCGTTCGTGCCCTTACTCCATTACGACCCTTGGTTAATGGGATCACGTGGTGCAGATGTCAGAGCAATAAACGTCTTCGATGACAGCAAATCTGACCTCTTCTGGGATATAATATTTTTCTGACAGATAGAAAGTGTTTTACAGTTTTATTGATAGTCTAATTGTGTTAACTGAGTGATTATGCTTATCTATGGGAGTAAATACTATAAAAAAAAGAA
>CM060332.1:24106534-24111534 GCA_030674155.1 Stramonita haemastoma
ACACAGACACAGACACAGACACACACAGACACACAGACACACAGACACACACACACACACACACACACACACACACACACAAAGCACAACACAACATACACACACTATACAATACAACACAACACAACACAACACAACACAACACAGCACAACACAACACACACTCACACACACACACACACACACACACACACACACCACACACACACACACACACACACACACACACCACAACACACACACACACACACACACACACACACACACACACACACACACACACACACAACAAACACACACACACACCTACACACACACACGCACACACATCCCCACCTCCACCCCCCTCAAACTCTCCACCATCCCACCCACCGTCCTAACCCCTCCCTACCCCTCTCACCACCACCACCACCACCACCACCACCACCACCACCACCACACCACCACTACCAACCAATCTCTCTCAATGCCTCCTCATCACAAGAAAACCTTGGACAGCAACCCTGCAAGTCAAAGAACTGACCCCCCCCTCCCCCACACTCCCGTCCAACATCCACCTCCTCATGCATTATTCATAAGTTGGTCAGTGACCCCTGAACTTGACCCCCTACCAGTGCGGGGTTCTCTCCCTTTCCTCCTTCTTCTGGTCACAGGGAGCGTAAAACCTCCAGTGAGTCAAAGAATGGACGGAAGAATAGAGAGAAATGGATGAATGATGGAACGAGGTGACAGAATCTCTTCTCTCTTCAAAAGACTGATGATGACTAAGGTCTGAGAGGGGGTGGGGTGGGGATGGGGGGGGGGGGGCAGAGAGAGAGAGAGAGAGAGAGAGAGAGGAGAGAGAGAGAGAGAGAGAGAGAGAGAGACAGAGACAGAGACAGAGAGAGACAGAGAGAGACAGAGAGAGACAGAGAGAGACAGAGACAGAGAGACAGAGAGAACAGAGAGAAGAGACAGAGACAGACAGACAGACAGACAGACAGACAGACAGAAGAGGAAAAGACAGACAGAGAGAGACAGACAGACAGACAAGACAGAACAGAAGAGAGAAAAAGACAGACAGAGAGAGACAGACATACACAGAGAGAGAGAGAGAGAGAGAGAGAGAGAGAGAGAGAGAAGAGAGAGAGAGAGAGAGAGAGAGAGACGAGAAGACAGACAGACAGACAGACAGAGACAGACAGACAGACAGACAGACAGACAGACAGACAGAGAGAAACAGAGAGAAACAGAGAGAGAAACAGAGAGAGAAACAGAGAAACAGAGAGAGACAGAGAAGCAGACAGACACACACACAGAGAGAGAGAGAGAGAGAGAGAGAGAGAGAGAGAGAGAGAGAGAGGAGAGAGAGAGAGAGAGAGAGACAGACAGACAGACAGACAGACAGACAGACAGACAGACAGACAGACAGACAGACAGACAGACAGAAGAGAGAGAGAGAGAGAGAGAGACAGACAGACAGACAGACAGACAGACAGACAGACAGACAGACAGACAGACAGACAGACAGACAGATAAACAGACATACAGACAGACAGAGACAGAAACAGAGAGAGTGACAGACATTCAGAGATTGACAGACAGACAGACAGAAAGACAGACAAAGACACAAAGACACAGAACGACACAGACTGACATACACAGATACACAAGACAACACAGAAGGAGGGAGGGATGATGATACCTTCATCAATCATCCCCTAATCGCAAGTGACAAGCAACACTCTACCTCTCGCACCCTGTAACACTTTTTTTATTTTATTTTTTATTTTATTTTAGCCAGGACAGAAACGATGTCAGGGCCGAAGATAAGGAATGCTGTACTACTTGCTGATCTGTCATCTCTTAGTGGCAATCTCACATTTTTTTTTCCACAACCCCCCTCCCCCCTTCCACCCCCACCCTGAAAAAATGCATAAAAACATTTTCACAACGAGGAAAATAAGAAAATAAAATCCATTCATCTCCCTCAACCATTCCTTCGGATGAGACTATTAACCGAGGCCCCGTGTGCGCAAACACCCCGCAGAACATCTTGCGCACACGTTAAAACCTGTTCCACTTTTCGTAAGAGTAGGCCATTGTGTGCCGATGGGAATAGATGACAAGATTTACAAAACTGCAGACACACGGGGACTGGATGTGAAAAAGCACATGAGTCCTTATTCCATTATCCGCGATATAAAAGAATAAACAACAAAAAATAACCCCCCTTGCATGACCTCATTCTCACCTACACCCACCCTCTTCTTCCTCCATCGCCCTCTCCGTCCACCCTACCCACCTCCATTCACCACAACCTCTCACAAATCAAACGGAACCAAAAAAAAAAAAAAAAAAAGAAAGAAAACCAAAGAAAACCCACCAACCCCTCACCTTCCTCAAAACCTACAACAAAACAAAACAAGAAAAATGATACACCACAAAACAAAGATATGTAAAGGCTATTTTCATTTCAGGCCTGAAAACCACGTCCACTTATACATCAATCAACATTGTGACAAAATCAACACAACACAAAAAAACAAAAACGGGCAAATAAACAAACTCAACCCCCTTCCCCCACGCCCTACCCACCTTTATCAACCATTCTATCTCTATTTTATAAAAAAAAAAAGAAGAAAAAACTAAAACGTCAGGAGTATCCTTGGAAAAAGAATCATACCAAATCCAGTTGAGAATCTCTCTCTCTCTCCCTCTCTCTCTCTCTCTCTCTCTCAAAACATAATCTGTCATTCCCGATAACCTTACAGTTCAGGTCAAGAACGATAATCATATTCCTATAACTGACGCACCTGATAAACAGGGTGTCATACGTAACACATTAACTGTCATCATTTACGTCACTTCATAAGCCCTGCGACGTTGACAGCTACGTCATTTTTTTGTCAACCGAGTTAAATTTGGCACTTTTCGGTTTCCGTGTTGTCAAAACCCTGATAAGTTCGTGATGATAGCGTTAAGTGGGTTTTTGTCCTTAACTACCCCAAGACGTTCAAACTGTGCGAACCTGCTGCAAAAGTAGTTTTTTTTCTGCCTCATCTTCTTTGATGTGTCTCTTCCTGTTGTTTATGTGTTTCTATGCTGCTCATTTCATTTCCCGGCCCCAGCCATGCCCAGATTCCTTATGTCTCATCCTCAGGGTCCGAAGTCCACAGGGAGCCTATCAATATCAGGCCGCCGTGGGGCCACCAGAGAAAGGGCCCTGCACTGCTGCTGGGTCACTTTTGTGATGTTCAGTGGTGCATGTTCTGAGCTTACGTACGCAGGACACCACCTACTAAGCTCCCTACTAATGACAGTGTTAGCTCAGCTGCGGAACCTGACTGAGTCAGTTGCCCACCCGAGGTGGCGACTACAACAACGTCCTTCCAACGACCGTCCGCTGCGAACACTTCAACCCCAAAGGTTTTGACACAAACTCACTAAGGCACAGAAGTGTATGGGAAAACCAACTCTGGGATCACCGTGAGAGCAGGTAATTAGGGCCGCGGAATTAGAGGCATTTTTTTTAATTGCATGATAATCAATGGTAACGAGGATGACGTAATGCTGCTGCTATGGAAGTGCATAACTATGCTTAGATACTACTTGACAAGGTTGTACTCTACACTTACTATCATAATATATCCCGTGTCAAGCAGGCCGAGAGATACAGACACCTGCAGTGTTGGTCAGGTAATATGAACAACACTTTCAGACTCGCATCATGAAGCGGATGAAGCTGGACTGTGTGGTTCCAGTCTTTGTAATGAGCCCACATCCCATTCACTCACTATGAGTAGTAGAAGCCGGCCGGAGTCCGTTGCAAAAGTTAAGGATTCTTAAACTGCTTAGCACACGCTCTCTATTCTATCCACACATATCAAAAATCGACCTAAAATCAAGTCAAGACAAAAACACTTTAATCATCCCTGAAGGGCAATTACAATACTGACAGGCATATTGATACGAATCATAATCAAAAGACACAAGATAGCTACATTTTATAATCATTTGTTCAAACATTATACGGCAATGAAAACATATTGATACAATAAAAAATTAAGTGATACGGCATGAAAACATATTGATACAATAAAAATTAAAAGGTACGGCATGAAACATATTGATACAAAAAAATTCAGTGATGACTGCGAAAGCTTGACCTTGATCTGTCCATACAGAAAATTTACCAAAATTAATATTGGTACGCAGCTATTCCACACAAACTGCCCAGAAAGGTAGACGGGGGGGGGATAAGGCGGATAAGAGGGAGGAGCAAGAGGTAGTTACATCTTTGTCTGTCAAGCCTGACCATTTAACGACAATAAGGTCTTACGGACATCACAAGTCTGTCAAGTGGTTTGGTTGTTTAGGAGCTAAAAAACTGCTGTGAAATATTCTATTTTGTGATAAGGCAGGCAGGGAAGATGGAGACAGAGGCTGTCTACGCGTGGGAATATTCTTCTCTGTTGAGCTCAGGTATGTGGTGTGGTGGGAGGAGGCTGTTTATCATCCACCCTATGTGTGTGTGGTGTGTGTGTGTGTGTGTGTGTGTGTGTGTTGTGTGTGTGTGTGTGTGTGTGTGTGTGTGTGTGTGTGAGAGAGAGAGAGAAGAGAGAGATGAGTAGTAGAGAGATGGAGAGGGATGAGGAGAGAGATGAGAGAATGTGTGTGTGTTGTGTGTGTGTGTGTGTGTGTGTGTGTGTGTGTGTGTGTGTGTGTGTGTGTGTGAGGTGTGTGTGTGCGCGCGCGCGCGCACGCGCGTGTAGTGTGTGTTTTGTGTGTGTGTGTGTGCTTGATTTTGTATGGTTTGTTTTGTTGTCATTTTTTAAAAACTCTTACAAAACAGATTTCCACCGCGTTTTTCAATGTAAAAAAAATGAGGAATTACATAGTTTACAATTCATAATACAATGATAATAATAATAATAATAATAATAATGATGTGTGTGTGTGTTGGTGTGTGTGTGTTGTGTGTTGTGTGTGTGTTGTGTGTGTGTGTGTGTGCGTGCGTT
>CM060332.1:24126534-24129034 GCA_030674155.1 Stramonita haemastoma
TATAGCCAAGTGGCTAGAACGTTTCGCTCGTGATCTGACGGCTCGGGATCAAGCCCCTACGGAGGCACCCGTTTTTAGGAGTTTTACCCTGGACTTAACATCAGTACTAAATCTACTCCCTCCAAAATCCTTCGGATGGGACTGTGATATACTAAGACCCTGTGTGTAAACAGACGCAGAAAAACTTACGTACATATGAAAACCGGTTCCGCCTTTCGGAAGAGTAGGCCATTTTGTGCCAATAGGAACAGATGAAAATTTTTTTAAAACGCATTCCAAAGAGTTGTCATGTTTAAACTATTATCTCCGAAGTCGGAATGCAGTTACCTTAATGGTGGGAAAAAAAACAACAAACTCGCATGCATTAAATCTCACCATCGGTAAACCTCAGGGCTCTAGCTTAG
This sequence comes from Stramonita haemastoma, assembly GCA_030674155.1. NCBI lineage: Eukaryota > Metazoa > Mollusca > Gastropoda > Neogastropoda > Muricidae > Stramonita > Stramonita haemastoma. Next base: position 24,126,939 of record CM060332.1, read on the forward strand.
GAACGGGGCAAAAAAAAAAAAAGATTCTGAGTATGGTAATGGAAGATGATTACCCCCCCCCCCCCCCCAACACACACACACACACACACACACACACACACACACACACACACACACACACACACACACACACACACACACACACACACACATGATTAAGACGTTAAACATGTTCCACTTTTTGGAAGAATAGGCCATTGTCTGCCGGTGGGAACGGATGACAGAATTAATTACAAAACTGTATACATACGGGGACTAGATGTAAAAAAAAAACGCTTATACCATTATCCTGAATAAAAAATAAAATAAAAATAGATAAAACAATAGAGGTGAGCTTACGAAGAAAAACATTTAGAGAAAAAATACTTTTAGTACCGTAATGGAAAGTAATCAATCACAAGAGGAAATGTTCTGAAGAAAATGTATAGCTCAAGGGAGAGAAAAAAAGTGTCACTTCGTAATGGGAAGTAACCAGCCATCACGGCGGGTCGTTTGGGAAAGTTATTAGAAAAAAAAAAAACTGTGCTCAGGATCATCACGGGAAGTAAGGAATTACAAAAGAGGATGTCTTTGGAAAAGAAAAGAATATATCAAAACATATTTTTGTATTGTATTTTATCACTAGAGATGGTGTTTGGAAAAAATCTTCACCAAACAAGTACTTTGTAAAAAAAAAAAAAAAAAAAAAGGGAAGTAATCAACAATACTTTTGTGGGAAAAAAAATTATGCACAGAAAATAAAAGTCCTTAATATCCCCATGACCGGCAACTTTTGGCGAAAGGTAATGCTTTGGGGCAATTTTCCATGGACGAAAGTTGCCAAGATTCTAATATGAAGTATCAAGTCACAATGTTTGATAAAGTAAGTGGATCGGTGGTCTTCGGTAACGCACCTGCTTAGAAAGCGAAAAGTCCGAGTCAAAAGTGTGTGGTGGTTTGATCCCCGTTTGGGCCCGAAACCTTTCCCCCATGCATTAGAACACGAGTGGTGGCCTTGGTGCTAGTCTTTCGAGTGAGACGATAAACCGAGGTCCCTTGTGTTACGCATCATTATCTAGCGCACGTAAAAGAACTCGCGGCAACAAGAGAGATATCCCTGGAAAAATTCTGTAGAAAAAGCCAGTCTGATTAGTGATGGGGAAAAAATACAGCGTGTGTGCGCGCGCGCGCGCGTGTGTGTGTGTTAAAGGTTGATAGCGTCTGTTTCCAAAAAAAAAATTGATAAAGGGTGGTTTTGAGGATATCAATAGTAACACCGCACACAAAATTCAACACAAAAAGAGATTCTTTATTTTTTTCTGAAAAAAATGCCTAACACATTACTCCCTTGTCCCCTTATTAGCCTGTCCTGCACCCTTGACATTTTTCTTTAGTCGTAGATTCAAACCAAGACACTTTCCCTTATCTTTAGATCACGAGTTCAACACTCTAACCACTAGGTTCTTCTACTCTACCCCCCCTCCCCCCCCCCCCCCCCCCACACACACACACAAACACACTCCCCCCCCCCCCACCTCCTCTCCTCTTCTCCCTCCTTGGAAAGATGCTTTTGTCTGAAGACAATAGGATTTCTTTCTTATCTCCGGACAAGTTGGATACAAATTGCGCCATTTGCTTCCGACATTCCACAGCGTTCTACTAATTTTATGATAAGCCTCCAGGTTTCTGTCTGTCTATTCCTCTGTCTGTCTGTCTGTCTGTCTTTCTCTCTCACTCTCTGTCTGTCTCACTCTGTTTGTCTGTGTCTGTGTCTCCCCCTCTCTTTCCCCCTCTCTTTCCCTCTGTCTGTGACCTCCCTCCCCCAGTCTGTCTCTGCCTGTCTGTCTGTCTGTCTGTCTGTCTCTTCCTCTCTCACTACCCCTCTCTGTCTCTCTCCCTCTGTCTGTCTCTGTCTGTCTCTGTGTTTCTGTGTTTCTGTCTGTCTGTCTGTCTGTCTGTCTGTCTGTCTGTCTGTTCTGTCTGTCTGTCTGTCTCTCTCTCTCTCTCTCTCTCTCTCTCTCTCTCTCTCTCTCTCTCTCCTCTCTCTCCTCTCTCTCTCTCTCTCTCTCTCTCTCTCTGCGGTTTTAAACCTGTGGAATTTCCAATTACAAAGGAAT
>CM060332.1:24146534-24149034 GCA_030674155.1 Stramonita haemastoma
GAGGAGAGAGAGAGAGAGAAGAGAGAGAGAGAGAGAGAGAGATACACAAAAATTTCACCATTAAGTGAACCTCGAAGCTTAAGCTTAGAATGGAAAAACAAACTGTATCCAGTTCACAGGAATTTTGCAGGAAGAGATGTGAAGCAGAAAGAACGAAAAAAGAAAGGACAGAAAGAAAAGAAAGAGAGAAGTAAAAGAAAGAAACAAAAGAAAGAAAGGAAGAGAGGAAGAAAGAGAGAAAGAAAGAAAGAAAACAAAAGAAAGATAAAAAGAAAAGAAAGAAAGAAAGCAAAGAAAGAAAGAAAGAAAGAAAAGAATGAAAAGAAAAGAAAGAAAGAAAGAAAAGAAAGAAAAAAAAGATATAAAGAAGAAAAAGAAAAGAATGAAAGAAAAGAAAAAAAATGAAAGAAACAAAGAAAGAAACAAAAGAAAGAAAAGAAAGAAAGAGAAAGAAAGAAACAAACAAGGAAAGAAAGAAAACAAAGAAAGTTAACAAAACAAAGACAAAGAGACAAAGAGACCAACAAAAATATAAAAAGTACACCCAGAAACAAGTAAACAAAACGATAAGATAAATAAACAACAAACAAAAAACAGTCAAGCCCCTAAAAGAACACATCACTCCGAGCACGCATCTAAGTGTTAACCGGGCACGGGCTGTCGGTAAATGCCGGAACGCGAGACGTAGCTCACAAATCAAGCGCACCCCAGGAAGTCCTTTTCGCCAACTCAAGAAAGTTCTGGGTCTGCCGGGCAAAGAAGACGAAGGCGAAGGTATTTCACGCCGATTTCCTTCTTGTTAACCTAAATCACAACATACCTGTTCCAATGTTATCTCTCTACAGGTTGGCAGTTTGAAGAGCGATCCCAGCGTATCAAGGACATAAATAACCAGCTAGAATCTCCGTCCTCAGGGTTTCTAGCCTGAAGATTTTTTTTAGAGCATCGTGGATGGTGTGGTGTGTGGTTTTGGGAGAGCTTGACTGGTGGCTATCAACGTCTTGGAACGGGAGAAAGGAGATAGCGTCTTACGGTTTAATTTGGAAAGATGTTGGCGCTTTGGAGATCAGGAAAAGAGTTTGTTGCCTGCCCTTTGCTATGTCTCCATTTTGTTGCCAAGGGATGGTGACTGCACTTGATCGACCCCATCTTTCTTTTTTTTGAGATTGTTTTGTGATTGCTTTGTTTGTTCAAGCAACTCCAAAGTTGAGATTGTTTTGTGATTGTTTTGTTTATTCAAGCTACTTCAATGTGCAACTCAATCTGTACTTTTTGATCTGAGGTTTTGTGTAAATGTTATTTGGATTAATTTTTTTTTTGAGGTTAGAAACATCAGTCTAGAAAAAAAGGACAGAACGAATATGTTTGACAAAATAAAGGGGACCAGACAATGGACTGAATAATGCTGTCAACTCTAAAACTATGTAGTGTAGAGAAATCTAAAACCATTAAGTGTACAGATACATAGATACTTGCCCACTCAAGAACAGGAGAAGATGATGTTAAGTTTCCCTTTTCTTAAAGGGTTGACTGAGACATCTGTAAAGTGTTCCTTTAGGACTGGGGAAGCAATGGGAAATAACAAGCAAGGTTCTTTCAAACAGAAACACTGAGACAAATCTGATGACGGCAGCTCTCCAAGGCAAGGTTGGGAGCAGAAAGAAAAGAGGCAGACCACCAACATCATACATTGCCAACATCACTGAGTTCATGGTCTGGGAGGGTACAGGAGATTGTAAAACTCAGCAGAGACAGAGAGATGGCAAACCCTGGTGACATTGTGTGGAGCTGCTACTGATCACAGAGGTGAGGGAGACAGATGAGTTGGAGTCTTTGAAACTCATTACGCATGGTGGAAACACAACCATGAAAGTTCTCACTCAGCTATGGAACAAAATGCAGCTGAGTAGACAGTGACTCTCTTTTGTGGGCTTTGTCAATGGTCATCACTATATAGGAGACGGCAGTTTCAAAGAACGTTTAAATGATCACCCCTACAGCCTCATCATTGCACTGAAGTGTGCTTAAACATTTATCTTACATATGGAAAATGCTGCTGAAAAGCAGACATATTTCAGAAAAGAAATAAATGCACTTGAATGAATTTTCAGTCTTCGGGTGCTGTAAAAGTAACAACAGTGTGAGAGAGAAGAATTCCATGCCTTTGTAGATTTCAGAAAGGCATTTGATAAAGAGGGGCATACCACTCTGTGGGCAGCCTTCAAAAATGAACAAAAGAAGCGAGAAACTCGTGCACGTTTTCAAATACTTTCACATCATGCAAAGAGTACAATAGCTGTCAGTGGCAACATGAGCCAGTGGTTTCAGACAACTACCAGAGTAAGACAGGGCAGCCTGCTATCCCACTACTCTTTAGCATATTCATGGAAAAATTTGGACTAAGGCATTTGAGGGAACTGTCATGATATGGGGCCATGCAATATTAAATCACACACACACACACACTACACTACACACACTACACACACACTACACACAC
>CM060332.1:24156534-24161912 GCA_030674155.1 Stramonita haemastoma
CCTCGCTCCTCTACGACCACATAGGTTATGGGACACTTTTACCTTATATATATATATATATATATATATATATATATATATATATATATATATATATAATATATATATATATATATATATATATATATATATAAAATATGTATGTATGTATGTATGTATGTATGTATGTATGTATGTATGTATGTATGTATGTATGTATGTATGTATGTATATATATATATATATATATATATATATATATATATATATCTATATATATATCGAGAGACAGACAGACACAGAAAGACAAAGAGATAACAAAGAGAGAGAGAGATATAGAGAAAGAGAGACAGAGAGATAGAGAAATATTTGATTTGATTTGATTTGATTTGATTTATTCTTTTATATCGAGGATAATGGGATAAGCACACTTGTGCTTTTTTACATCAAGTCCCAGAGAGACAAACACGGGGAGACACAGAGAGACAGAGAGGGTTGCATCAATAAAAACACCATCATCATCACCAGCATTGCAGTAATATCAAGAACACAGATTTAAAGCTGTAAAAGCCAAGACAAACGCATACCATTCATTTTTCTTTTCTCTCGACCTAAAAAAAAAAAGTTCCAAGAAAGTAATCTTTTACCATGTATTCGAAACGTTTCCATAAACACTTTTAAGAGCATTTTTTCGTTGAAATCGGAGCTTCTCATCTTTGTGTATGTGTGTGTGTGTGTGTGTGTGTGTGTGTGTGTGTGTGTGTGTGTGTGTGTGTGCGTGTGTGTGTGTGTGTGTGTACAGACAGACAGACAGACAGACAGACAGACAGAGAGAGAGAGAGAGAAGAGAGAGAGAGAGAGAGAGAGAGAGAGAGAGAGAGAGAGAGAGAGAGAGAGAGAGAGAGAGAAAATGTGTCTGTATGTGTGTGTGTTTGTGTGCGTGCGTGTGTGCAAGCGTGCGTGTCTGTGTTTGTGTGTATGGGTGTGTGTGTGTGCGTGCACGTCTCTGTGTGCGTGCGCGCACACTTGTGCTCGCACGCGTGCGCGCTTGTGTGCACGTGTTGTGTCTTAAGACAACAAAGTAATGATACAAGAATTGGCGTAACTGTTCTTACCGTTATGCCTTTCATCCTTCCTCGTTGTTTCAGTTTACACAAGCCCGGTGGATGGGGTGACAGTCTTCTCAACCTAATGGACTCAGGTCGGGTTTCGCGTTCGAATCTCTCTTCAGCACTGTGTGGATCTTTGTTTTTGTTTCGTTCCTCGGTTTAGAGTTCCGAGGTTCACCAACGGTGAGATTTTGCGTGTGCGACCGTTTTTTTTTTTGTTTTTTTGTGTTTTTTTTAGCCCACCATCAAGGAAGGCTCATTCCTACTTACTGAGATTGTGTCTAAACACGCTATCATGGTGCATGTAGTTTTATTTATTTGTTTTTTATCTATCTTTTATTTATTTATCTATTTTTGCCACTTAATGTCACAGCAGATTTTTCTGCGTGAAATTCGGGCTGCTCTGCCCGGGGAGAGCGCGTCGCCACAAGTGCAGCGCCACCCATTATTTGTTTTTTGCTGTTGTCTTTTCCTGTCTGCAGTTTTATTACTGATGTTTTTAGATTTTTTTTTTTTTTTTTTTTTTTTTTTTTTTTTTTTTGCTGCCTCGTCTTCTGTGACGTTCCCGTACTGCTGTTCCAACGCCGCTCATTTCAATCTCCCCGCCACAGCCATACCCAGATTCGTTGTGTCTCAGCCCCGGGGTCGGGAGTCCACAGGGAGCTCATCAATATTAGGCCGCCGCGGGGCCACCAGCCAGAGGGGCCCTGCACTTCTGCTGGGTCACTTTGGTGGTGTTCAGTGGTGCCTGTTCTGAGCTAACATACGCAGGACACCACCTACTAAGCCCCCTACTAACGACAGTATTAGCTCAGTCGCGGAGCCAGACTGAGTGAGCCACCCACCCAAGGTGGCGACCACCACAACGTCCCTCCAACGACCGCCTCCCCACGAACCTCCAACCCCAAAGGCCTTGACACAAATTCACCACAGGCACAGAAGCGTATGGGGAAACCGAATCTGAGGTCACCATGAGACCAGAGCAACGGAGGCCACCGAATCAGAGGCAATTTTTATTATTGCATGATGATCAATGATGATGAGGATGATGTAATGATGCTGCTGTGGAGGTGCATCCGCTTTGAGACTACTTGACAGGGTTGTTCTCTACGCTTACTGTCATAATATATCCCGGCGTCAACCAGGCCCGAGAGATACAGACACCTGCAGTGTTGGTCAGGTAATTTGAGCAACACTCTCAAATTCGCATCCGTAAAGTGATGAAGCTCGACTGTGTGGTCCCAGTCTCCCCACTGAGCCCACAGCACACTCACTCTGGGTAGGAGCCGGCCGGAGCCCGAAAAAATCCCTATGACTTATGGGATTCGAACCCGCGACCTTCCAGTCCGGAATCCACGGCGCTAACCACTGCGCCATGGCGGCTGGTCATGTTTTTAGATTTTGTCGTCTAGGCGGAAGGGGTTTCATAATTATGTGTACAAGATGTTCTGTATGCGTTTTGCACAAGGGACTCTGGTTTATAGTATAGTTCGAAAAAGTGGAGTCGGTGCTGATGTTAAATCAAGGGGGAGGGAGGGGGTTCCTTTGAAAGGATGTCTTGGTGGTGGCTTGAACCGGGCTGTCAGATCATGAGCACAACGTTCTAACCACTAAGCTATCCCATGCATCCCCCTGTGTGGATGATAGTAATGGTTTTCTTTTGGTTTGTTTGTTAGTTTGGGATTATAAAAAAGATGTGTTATTGTTGTTTTTGTCGTTGTGTTTGCTGTTTATCCAGCAATTTTTCAAGATTAACGTATTTGTGATTGCACTATTGTTTTACGTTTCTATGTACATATCCGCATGCAAAAAGATCTAATATGCGCATCGAAAGGTCTTGCAAGGAATATCAGTAGTCAGGGAGTTACAGAAATACACACATATATATATATATATATAAAATTTTAAACCCACTTAATTTGTACGCTAGGCTTTACCGGTACAGTGCGTTATAATGTGCAGGGTAAATTTCCCTTATATCAATACCACAATACTTTATTATCCCAGTCACCCCCCCCCCCCCCCCCCCAAAGATTCATATACTTGTATATCTAGCGAGCGAGTCCATGACACACCCTTTGGAAAAGAAACGAATTAACAAACAAACAAACAAAAGCCATCTAAATCAAACAAAGAAACAATAAAGAACCCCCTGGAGGAAGGCACCAATTCTTGCTTTTTATATAGGATACACAGAGCGGATCCTGGTGTAAGGCCCACACAGATTGAACCGGCCACCAAGTAGCATGGTGTGTGGTTAAGCCCAGGTTTTTTTTTCTTTCATTCAAAAAGAAAAAGAAGAAGAAAAATCGCATCCTCCACCTCGTCCATGTTTGTTTTTAGAAACTGAACAAGCGCACGAGCGTGCAAGGGAAGTGACTCGTGTCGACGCCTGATAAAAGAGAGAAAAAAAGCTTTCAAGTGGCGCCAGGGAGGTAATAATGCCATCTTCCCCCTGAAAGGTCAGCAACTTTGAGAGAGAGTGACCTCCCTTGGTTAATATCGTTTCGACTTCCGGCCAGTTTATAAATAGGGTTAGCTGAGGCTTCGAACTTTTCTTTTTATCTCCCCTGTTTGTGTATTTGGGTCGATGGCTTTATTATTCTGAGAGGAAGGAAGTGGTTGTGGGCTTCCCATGTTGGAGAGTGGCAGAGGAACTTGGAAAAAAAAACATGGAGAAGAAGTTGATAAAGTTTAGAAAAAGACGAGGGAGGAAAAGAGGTAGAAAACTAAAAACAATAACAGAGAGAGAGAGAGAGAGAGAGAGAGAGAGAGAGAGAGAGAGAGAGAGAGAGAGAGAGAGAGAGAGAGAGAGAGAGAGAGATTCATTCATTCATTAATAATCTTTGTATCCAAGGGTTGCAGATAAGTTTTGACATACTTTTTTTCATCTAGCCCCCGCCCTGACTGGGGACTGTCATTAATATTCACAACTAATAACGTCAAGAAAGAAAGAGAGAGAGAGAGAAGAGAGAAAGAAGAGACAGAGACAGAGACAGAGACAGACAGACAGACAGGGACAGAGACAGACAGGCAGACAGACGTAGACAGACAAATAGAAAAACAAATAAACAGACATAGACAAAAGCAAAGACAGAGAGTAGGCCTCACATAAAACTTTGTAAAAAATAAAGTTGTTCTTGTTTAATAATATATCATTTCATGTGATCCTTAATACAGCATAGATGGTCAGTTTGAAAACATGCAGGCAAGCAACCAAAACAGGCAAACAAATAAACAAATAACCACAAGAAATAAACAGCCACAAACAAAAAAGGCTCATACGTACGTCGTCCTTTCTTCTTGCTTGCTTGCTTGCTCGCTTGCTTGCTTGCTTGCTTGCTTCCTTCCTTACACACACACACACACACACACACACACACACACACACACACACACACACACACACACACACAAAATACATACACACAAACACACACATACAGATACACATACACAAACACAAACACATACACACACAAACACACACATCAATAAAATAAAATAAAATAAATAACACACACACTCACTCACTCACACACATACACACACACACACATACACACACACACACACACACACACACACACACACACACACACACACACACACACACACACACACACACACACCACACACAAACAAACAAACAAACAAACAAACACACTACACACACACACACTTACCCCCCCCCCCCCCCACACACACACACACACAACACACCCCCCCCCCCCACACACACACACACACATACACAAAGAAAACTGACGCTCATTTTGTTTGTGGGAACTGGAAAAAGCGTAAAAAAGGGGCAGACTTATCTGTCGTTTGTTCATCTTGTGAGAATGTTTTTACACAAACATCTTAAAATGCCGTCTATGGCCACAAACCCAGTTCTCCCGCCTTCTTATCTGAGACTACATGTGTTTGCTGTTCTTTTTATCACACAAAGACACATCTTTGATGAGAGACACAGAGACGGAGAAAGAAAGAAAGAGAGGGGGGGGGGAGAGGGGGGAGGGGGGGAGAGAAAGAGGGAGGGAGGGGGGAGAAAGAGAGAGGGGAGAGAGAGAGAGACAGGAGAGAGAGAGAGAGAGAGAGAGAGAGAGAGAGAGAGAGAGAGAGAGAGAGAGAGAGAGAGAGATTTTGATTTGATTTATTCTTTTATATCGAGGGTAATGGGATAAGCACTCTTGTGCTTTTTTACATCCAGTCCCCGTGTGTATGCAGTTTTTGTAAATGTCATCTGTTCCCACCGGCACACGATGGCCTACTCTTACGAAAAGCGGA
>CM060332.1:24162012-24172012 GCA_030674155.1 Stramonita haemastoma
TATATATTATATATATATTATATATATATATATATAAGGTAAAAGTGCCCCATAACCTATGTGGTCGTAGAGGAGCGAGGCATCAGAGACCACAACTTCTCTAGGGGCCAGCATATTGAGGACGGCGCCCATCTCCTCTCCCTCGCTGCTTTACCTTCCCGGACCTTAAAGAGGGCAGGTGCCCATTTACAGCTGGGTGAACTGGGAGACTGTAATAAAGTCAAGGCGCAGGGTCACCCATGCTATTGGTGACCACGCGCGACGCTGCTTAACTTTGGCTGGGGGAAAGCGAACGCTCTGACCACTGAGCTATCCCATCCCCTCATCCGTTCTTACCGGAAAGCATGACCTACTCTCCCTAAAAGTAGAATAGGTTATGTCATTGTTTATACAAAAGACTTCAAAAACATTTCTTCAATAGCACAAACAATATCCAAGTTGATACGAACCTTACAAATAATGTAAAATGTATTTGTGGTGAAAAACATTCCAATGTTCAATGTCAAGGTTTAAAAAAGTTCTTACCAGCATTTCAAGATAAGTCTCTGCAAGAAGTGTTAATCAATCCAAAGTTACTGTGTGAGATAGATAGCATTGTCTCTGATGCGATCCCCTGTTTTCTCTTTTTTGTAAAGTACGTGTGAAATTATAAAACCGTTACTGTCCTAATGTGATTTTGGCTTTATTCACCGCAGCATTTACGCGTAGTTCGCAATTGTTAATTTTAGAGTTTTAGATTTTAGTTTTCGATTGTTCGATGTTTTTGTTATTATTTGCGTTTCTTATGCCATGTTTTGCAACATTCTGTTAATATAGTTTGTAAGCAGTCTTTGTATGCACATAATTACCGACACGCATTTCTATTTCTTTAAACTCTCATCTGATTAGGTCCCTCCTCCCCTCCTTTATCTAATATCCCTTAAAGTGAACAGACGCAAAATCAAAGACACACACGAACCTGACAATCTTAGTTTTGTACTTGCTATTGCGCTTGTTAGTTTTTTTTAAAACTGAAAATCTTTTCTATTCTGAGAAATCTAACTTTCCCACATCTTAAAAATTCTTCACAAAAAAAGGTGTTAAAGACACAAAACACGTAGTTGGCATGTTTAAAGGGGCGAGATAAAAACAAAATTGTGTCGTAGAATGGAAACCTAGCCCTTTTTCCCCCCAAGTACTTAAAACTAGGAAAACAAGAAGATGGCAGAGTTTGTGGTAGGAAAACAAGCGAACTCCTTTGCCTTATCTACAAGTATGTTGGTGAGAAGAAGCAGTGAAATCATCGTTCTATCTGAGTTAATTTTAAACGTGAAAAAAAATCGTGGAAAAATCCACCAGAGATTTCTGGCATCGGTCTGTGTGAAAGGGCGACAGTTGGCATTTAGTTGGTTGCTGTTGTCTCAGCATCAGCCTCTAATAAACTGCGTGCTGCAAACCCGATAGGGAAGAGATTGTCAAAGACAAAACACAGGATTCACACAATTTTTGCACGATGCCCGCACCTCTCTCTAACCCCCACTCCCTCTCCCCGGATTGAAGACTACAAATGAGAAGTAGGATTGGATGGATGGATGGATGGATGGATGGATGGATGTATGTATGTATGTATGTATGTATGTATGTATGTATGTATGTATGTATGTATGTATGTATGTATAGTCATGTATGTATGTATGTATTCATGCATGCATGTATGTATGTATGTGTGTATGTTATGTATGTTATGTATGTATGTATGTATGTATGTATGTATGTATGTATGTATGTATGTATGTATGTGTGTATGTTATGTATGTTATGTATGTTATGTATGTATGTATGTATGTATGCATGTATGCATGTATGTATGTATGTATGTATGTATGTATGTATGTATGTATGTATGTATGTATGTATGTATGTATGTATGTATATATATTATATATATATATATATATATATACATATACATATATGTATATATGTATATATGTATGCATGTATGCATATATCCCTGCCTGTATGTATGTATTCATGTAGTCACGTAGGCATGTATGTATCTATGGCCGCGGCGGTGGTGGTGGTCCTAACTGAATCACCAACCGCCATCAGACGACAGTTCCAACTTTTATTCCTGCCAGCTATCTATCGCCTTCACACAGACAAGAAGAGGGAGGAGAGGAGAGAGAGAGGGAGGGAGAGACCCATTATCCGCCATGACTATCACACGTTCCTCAGATTGGTCTTCCCTCTATCAGCGTGAATTAGCCTCCCTTAGCTGGCTGCCAAGGGTCGTGACCTATCGGCTCTTGTCGTGCTGCTGTCCCCTTAGTGTGTGTGGAGGGGGGGGGGGGGGGTGTTTGTGTGTGTGTTGGGGTGGGGGGGTGGGGTTCTGTTGTGTGTGGGGGGGAGGTTGTGTTTGTGTGTTGTATGTGTGTGTGTGTGGGGGGGGGGGGGGGTATGTGTGTGTGGTGGTGTGTGTGTGTTGTGTGTGTGTGTGTGTGTGTGTGTGTGTGTGGTGTTGTGTGTTGTGTGGTGTGTGTGTGTGTGTGTGTGTGTGTTGTGTGTGTGTGTGTGTGTGTTGTGTGTTGTGTGTTGTGTGTGTTGTTGTGTGTGTGTGTGTGTGTGTGTGTGTGTGTGTGGTGTTGTGTGTGTGTGTGTGTTGTGTGTGTGTGTGTGTGTGTGTGTTGTGTGAGTGTGTTGTGAGTGTGTTTTTGTGTGTGTTTGTTGTGTGGTGTCTGTGTTGTGTTGTGTGTGTGTTGTATGGTGTTGTGTGTGTGTGTGTGTGTGTGTGTGTGTGTGTGTTGTGTGTGTGTGTGTGCTGTGCTCTGTGTGTGTGCTGTGCTCTGTGTGTGTGTGTGAGTGTGTGTTGTGTGTGTTTGTTGTGTGTGTCTGTGTGTATTTGTGTGTGGTGTGTGTATATGTGTGTTGTGTCTGTGTGTATTTGTGTGTGGTGTGTGTATGTGTGTGTGTGTTGTGTGTGTGTGTGTGTGTGTGTGTGTGTGTGTGTGTGTGTGTGTGTGTGTGTGTGTTGTGGAGCTGGCAGCTGATTTGGGGTGGGGGGGAGTGGTAGTGATCTTCCCCACAGTTAAGTTAATGGTGCCTGGTGACGGCATCTGTCGTGACGCGTATGGCCTGTAACTAGCAGGGAGAGGGTGTTATCCCTTCTATCCTGAAGTGTGTGTGTGTGTGTGTGTGTGTGTGTGTGTGTGTGTGTGTGTGTGTGTGTGTGTGTGTGTGTGTGTGTGTGTGTGTGTCTTTCTTTTGATACAACTTATCTTCACTCAGAGTGATAATTAGAAGAGAGAGAGAGAGAGGGGGGGAGGAGAGAGAAGAGAGAGAGAGAGGAGAGAGAGAGAGGAGAGAGAGAGAGAGAGAGAGAGAGAGAGAGAGAGAGAGAGAGAGAGAGAGAGAGATATATTTGAATTTCTTTACTTGTATTCTACTATCAAGAAAATTTCCAGTAGCACTGGTATTGGTAATCAGTTCATTTTTATATTTCTTCACGTCACCTCAAGAATTTTTGTTTGTCTGCTGCTGAAAGCTTGTCCATGGTAACGCTTAAGTTCTTTCCAATTTAGAAAGAGTGACGTAAGTGCTGTCCACAGGTGTGGCTGACGAAAGTTAATTAAAGCAATTTCTGTGGTTTCATGAAAATCATTTTTTGAGTTGCATCCTCATCCATTTTAGTTGTAGCTTGTTTTGGGTCATCCAGTCTTTTACATCATGCAGACGTAAGTTGTTTGACCAATGGTTTTTACCTGAGAGATAGGAACTGACATCAAAATAGTGTCCTGGGCGCTAGTCTTTCAGATGAGACAATAAGCTGAGGTCCTGTGCGCAACATATGTCCAGTGCACGTAAAAGAACTCACGGCAATAAGAGAGTTGTTTCAAGCAAACTTCTGTTCGGAAAAAGCTCCACTCTTATTGAAAAACAACTTCTCGAGGATGTAAGAGGTTTTTGAAAAAGGAAACGGGCGGTGGCGCTGCTCTTGTAGCGACGTGCTCAGCCCGAGGAGAGCAGCCCTGAATTTACACAAAGAAGTCTCACGAGACTGAAAGTGGTGATACTAACTACACATATGTTTCTATTTCAGACGTTACTTTACATGTTTGATTCATAAGATCAAAAGGACTTGCAAAGCACTGCAAGGCACTGTCCAAAGAGGAAGAAAAAGAGGCAGACCATGGAAGAGATGGGAGGACAACATCAGCGAATGGACAGGCCTAGAACTTAACAAAACTTTGAGAAAGGCAGAACAGAGAGAGGACTGGAGGGAACTGGTTGTAAAGTCTTCAGTGGTGCCCCCACGGTCGCCAGACTACGGGACAGATAGACAGATAGTTTGCATGTTTATTCCAAGTTCAGAACTGCGATACCATCAGTACAATAGTATCCAGATATTTGAAACGCCATTTATGCCACCTTCTTCTTATCCATCTGTCTATTGCACAATGTTTTATCACTTGTCTTGTAACAGCAGGATTTCTCTGTGAGACATTAGGAGTTATCTATTCCAGGGATAACACCGTCCATTTTAGTGTTTGTATATTATGTTATGTATCTTTATGTTTCTCTGTCGGTGTGGGCGGGGGGTTTCTCTAGGAAAATCCGCCCAGAAACAGCTCCCTTGTTTGCTGTGTGTGTGTGTGTGTGTGTGTGGACGTGCGCGTGCGTAAACACACACACACACACACACACACACACACACACACACACACACACACACACACACACACACACACACACACACACAATTAACTGTATATTTCAGGACCTCCGTTACTCATCGTATCCAGACGACAGCACCCAACCCCATACAACCAACCCACTTCATGGTTCATATTAGCGAAGAGAGGACAGGTCCATCCAAGTCTGGACAAGACGCGATTCGAACACTAAACCTTTCACATGCTAGACCAAAAAAAACCCCAATGCGTCTACCGCTAGACAACCTCTAGGATCAGCAAGGACCCATATCTTTGCGTTTAACAATGGACAAAATGTCAGCAACAATGCAGATTCAGCATCACACAGTCCCACTTTGGCTTCACATCACATCGTGCCCGTCTGATATTCTTTCTCTTGATGCATCTTTATAGCTCCCCCCCTCCCTACCCCCTCTCCCCCCTCCCACCCCCTCCCATCCTACTCCAGCATAACTCCATTCCCTTATATAAGCCCGTTTGTAAGTTTCTTTCATCACACTATACTGTGACAAGAAACCAAGTCGAAAAGAGGGGTGTGTGTGTGTGTGTGTGAGAGAGAGGAGAGAGAGAGAGAGGAGAGAGAGAGAGAGAGAGAGAGAGGAGAGAGAGAGAGAGAGAGAGAGAGAGAGAGAGAGAG
Organism: Stramonita haemastoma; assembly: GCA_030674155.1. Taxonomy (NCBI): domain Eukaryota; kingdom Metazoa; phylum Mollusca; class Gastropoda; order Neogastropoda; family Muricidae; genus Stramonita; species Stramonita haemastoma. The sequence goes on from CM060332.1 coordinate 24,167,341, forward strand.
AGAGAGAGAGAGAGAGAGAGAAGGCAGTTGAACTTATATATATATATCCACGGATCTTTTCTTTCTCATTTTTCATCACAAAGTCTTTCTCTCCCCTCCACCTTCTAAGACAAGGAAGGGGGGGACTGCGATAAATAATTGGGATTACTTGCTTTAGAGGGTAAGGAGGGAGGGGAAGAGGTGACGGGTTGGGGGAGGAGGTGACGGGTTGGGGAGGTGGTAGGTGGAGGTGAGGGTTTGATGGCTGGGGGGTGGGGGGTCTGGAAGCTGGAACTAGTCATAAAATACCGTTTATTGCCAGCTGCACTGGAACGGGTGGCGGGTGTACAAACGGTCGTTCTTCACGCCTTGCAAGCTGGAGACGAAGTAAGTAGCGAGTGAGTCTTGCCCCCTACCACCCACCCACCCACAGCCACGGTCGTAAAGCATAGGGGAGCGAGGTTTACAGTGTCTGTAGCTTAGCTGTATGGTAGTAGGTAGGTAGGATGGTTGACGTGACGTTCGTTACGTAGGAGGCTGGGCTCTTTTTTTGTTTTTAAGGTTTTGTGTGTGTTGTGGGGGTGGGGGGTAGTGGGTGGGTGGGTGGGGGGGTGTTGTGTGTGTGGGTGGTGGTGGTGGTGGTGGTGGTGTGTGTGTGTGTGTGTGTGTGGGGGGGGGGTTGTAGTGAGTGTGTGTGTGTGTGTGTGTGTGTGTGTGTGTGTGTGTGTGTGTGTGTGTGTTGTGTGTGTGTGTTTTGTGTTGTGTGGGTGTATTGTGTGTAGTGTGTGTGTTTGTGTGGTGTGCGTGTTGTGTGTTGTCATCTTTCTGTCTCTGCTGAGTTTTACAATCTCCTGTAGCCCTCCCAGACCATGATCTCAGTGATGTTGGCAGTGTAAAGATGTTAGTGATCTGCCTCTTTTCTTTCTGCCCTCAACCTTGCCTTGTGGAGCTGTCACCATAAGATTTGTCTTGAGTGTTTCTGTTTCTGTTTGAAAGAAACGTTCTTATCATTTCCCATTGCTTTCCCAGTCCTACAGGAAAATTTTAGACATGTCTCAGTACAGTAACCCTTTAAGAACAGGGATAGTTAGCATCATCCTCTCCTGTGCTCGAGTGGACAAGTATCTATGTATCTATACACCATATGGGTTTATATTCCTGTACACTAGATGGTTTTAGAGTTGACAGCAATATTCAGTGCATCTTCTGGTCACCTTTATTTTGTCAAATATGTGTGTTCTGTCCTTCTTTTTTCCTGGACTGCTGTTTCTAACCTCCAATTGTTAATCAAAATAACATTTACACAAAACCTCAGATCAAATAGTACAGATTCAATTGTACATTGGAGTAGCTTGAATAACCAAAACAATCTCAAATTTAGAATAGCTTGAACAAACAAAAACAATCACAAAACAATCTTAACTTTGGAGTTGCTTGAACAAACAAAAACAATCACAAAACAATCTCAAAAAAAAAAAAGAAAGATGGGGTCGATCAAGTGCAGTCACCATCCCTTGGCAACAAAATGGAGACATAGCAAAGGGCAGGCAACAAACCCTTTTCCTGATCTCCAAAGCGCCAACATCTTTCCAAATTAAACCGTAAGACGCTATCTCCTTTCTCCCGTTCCAAGACGTTGATAGCCACCAGTCAAGCTCTCCCAAAACCACACACCACACCATCCACGATGCTCTAAAAAAAATCTTCAGGCTAGAAACCCTGAGGACGGAGATTCTAGCTGGTTATTTATGTCCTTGATACGCTGGGATCGCTCTTCAAACTGCCAACCTGTAGAGAGATAACATTGGAACAGGTATGTTGTGATTTAGGTTAACAAGAAGGAAATCGGCGTGAAATACCTTCGCCTTCGTCTTCTTTGCCCGGCAGACCTAGAACTTTCTTGAGTTGGCGAAAAGGACTTCCTGGGGTGCGCTTGATTTGTGAGCTACGTCTCGCGTTCCGGCATTTACCGACAGCCCGTGCCCGGTTAACACTTAGATGCGTGCTCGGAGTGATGTGTTCTTTTAGGGGCTTGACTGTTTTTTGTTTGTTGTTTATTTATCTTATCGTTTTGTTTACTTGTTGCTTGGTGTACTTTTTTTGTTTTTTGTTGGTCTCTTTGTTTCTTTGTCTTTGTTTGTTTTGTTCACTTTTTTTTCTTTTCTTTCTTTTCTTTTTTTCCTTCTTTTCTTTCTCTCTTTCTTTCTCTGATTTTTGCTTTTTCTTTCTCTTTCTTTCTTTTCTTCTTTTCTTTCTTTTTCTTTCTTTCTTTTCTTTCTTTCTTTTCTTTCTTTCTTTCTTTTCCCTTTCTTCTCTTCTTTCTTTCTTTCTTCTTTCTTTCTTTTCTTTCATTCTTTCTTTTTTCTTTCATTTCTTTCTTTCTTTCTTTCTTTCTTTTCTTTTTTCTTTTCTTTCTTTACTTTCTTTCTTTCTCTCTCTCTTTCTTTTTTTCTTTCTTTCTTTTTTTCATTCTTTTCTTTCTTTCTTTTCTTTTCTTTCTTTCTATCTGTCTTTCTTTCCTTACTTTTCTTTCTGTCCTTCTTTCTTTTTTCGTTCTTTCTGCTTCACATCTCTTCCTGCAAAATTACTGTGAACTGGATACAGTTTGTTTTTCCATTCTGGGCTTGAGGTTCACTTAATGGTGAGATTTTTGTGTTCTCTCTCTCTCTCTCCTCCTCTCTCTCTCTCTCTCCTCTCTCTCTCTCTCTCTCTCTCTCTCTCCCTCTCTCTCTTCTCTCTCCCCCCCCTCTCTCTCTCTCTCTCTCTCTCTTTCTCTTTCTCTCTCCCCCTCTCTCTCTCTCTCTCTCTCTCTCTCTCTCTCTCTCTCTCTCTCTCTCTCTCTCTCTCTCTCTCTCTCTCTCTCTCTCTGTGTTGCTTTCACTCTCCACACACAGTACAGACTTACTAATATCACGGGAAAAAACTTATATTATCTATGACTAGTTTTAGACAACAGCAAAAAAAAAATGAGACGTTCAGAGAATTTCTAATTTGGTATGAATATGGGTTTAGTTTTGCTTGATATTCAGAAGAATCGTAATGTTATGAGTTGTATGTGTTGTTTTTTTTCTTCTTCGTGGAATTCTTAGACAGCAGCTATTGTTGTCTGTCATATAATCCAAAATGGTCTGCGCTGCCATAAAGCGCCTGACAAGTCAGGTCCAGTGCATCCATCCCACTTTGTCGTGGGAGAGAATTATTGTCTTTTAAGTCTTTATAGAAAAAAGGGCAGAAGGATGGACCAAGATGGCAACAAAAAAATAGACAAGAAGGAGATGACAGGAAAAAAAGAACAAGACAGAAACAAAGCAAAGTTTTAGAAAATAGGGAATTCTGAGCGCAGAATTTCCAGAAGGTGGGGATGGGTGTTATTTACACTGACAGGGGCCCCTGGCATCCCCGCGGGGGAGTGTCTTTTCTATAACCAGTAACTGGGTGTTTCTGACATGGAAGGCCTGATGATACCTTCACATTTGTCAAAGGTTAAGTTTCTATAACAACATTTTGCAAAGTCTCTGGTCTGGAACCTTGCGCAACGCTCAGCACTATACAGCCAAGTGGAGGAGACAACCAGTCAGGATCTTCATACTCCTGAAATAGAGATCGTATGTTTAAATCTTCATAGCGCAAAATTATTCAGTTAAGCATGGCGGTTTTTTTTTTCAATTTATCAAGTCAAGAATTGTGCACAACTGTTAGTGCTTCATAGCCTTTCCTTTATATAGACACACATAGGGTGAAGATTTTGCAAAATATGATAAAGACTTTCTAATTCAGGTCATTGTTCAGTGGGTTGTAGAAAGATAAAGATATCCAAAATGCACCTGAGGTTCTGCTACCACACCAGGTTGTCACTGCATAGGGTTGTGCAGCTGATGAGGCATCTATCTACTGAGCAGATTTCTCGACGGGGATAGCTTAGTGGTCAGAACATTGCACTCGCAATTTGACGACCCGAGTTCGATTCCGTTCGAGGTGATTTTTCCCTTGGAGTTAACATCAGTGCTGACTACACTCTCCTCAAAAGTCTTTCGGATGAGACTGTAAACCGAGGCCCCGTTTGCGAACACACGCAGAACATACTGTGCACACGTTACATCCTTTTCCGCTTATTGTAAGAGTAGGCCATTGTGTGCCGGTGGGAACAGATGACAATATTTACAAAACTGCATACACACATGGACTGAATGAAAAAAAGGACATAAGTGTTCATTCTATTATCCTCGATATAAAAGAATAACATAAATAAAAACTAAATTAAAAAATAAGATAAATAAATTTCTAGGTAGGTGTGGTGGTGTGCATAGCCAAGTCTACCACACGTGATGACACCCTAGGAATTTATTTATTTATTTATCTATTTATTTATTCTTTTATATCGAGGATAATGGAATTACAATGGCAAGACTATCAAGGATTTATCACTTCAGAAAACTCTTTGGTTTGCATGGAAATATGCATTAAAATGACGCACAGATCTCATTCAAACACTTGAACATACACGCACTGAACATTCTCTCATCATTAGCAATTGCCACACTACTGTACGCACAAAATACACATAATCTTAAGAACTTCAAAATGTAAGAACACTGATATAGGGAAAAGTATAAAAGTGCACAACACATCATGATGGCTTATTGTGAATAAATTATCTGACTCGAGTCTCTTTCTCCTTTTTCAATCTTTGTTT
>CM060332.1:24179512-24188768 GCA_030674155.1 Stramonita haemastoma
AGATCCATACCAATACAGACTTATAGATAGATAGATAGATAGATAGATAGACAGACAGACAGACAGACAGACAGACAGACAGACAGACAGACAGACAGACCGATCGATTGGATAGATAGATAGATAGATAGATAGATAGATAGACAGACAGACAGACAGACAGACAGACAGACAGACAGACAGACAGACAGACAGATAGATAGATAGATAGATAGATAGATAGATAGATAGATAGATAGATAGATAGATAGATAGATAGATAGATAGATAGATAGATAGATAGATAGATAGATAGATAGATAGATAGATAGACAGATAGATAGATAGATCATATACCCTTGCCAATCTTTCTGCACTTGAGTCTCAAACAATTGCTAGAACTTTCCTGCACTTCTGCAGCATTCTGTTGCATCTGGCAAAGATGTTTTGGGGCTCTTACAGGTGAGAGAGAAAGAGGGTGAGAAAGTGAGTGAGTGAGTGAGTAAGTGAGAGAGAGAGAGAGACGCAGCAGGCAGAGAGAGAGAGAGATGCAGGCAGAGAGAGAGAGATGCAGGCAGAGAGAGAGAGAGAGAGAGAGAGAGAGAGAGAGAGAGAGAGAGAGAGAGAGAGAGAGAGAGAGAGAGAGAGAGAGAGAGAGAGAGAGAGAGAGAGATGCAGGCAGAGAGAGAGAGAGAGATGCAGGCAGAGAGAGAGAGATGCAGGCAGAGAGAGAGAGAGAGAGATGCAGGCAGAGAGAGAGAGAGAGATGCAGGCAGAGAGAGAGAGATATGCAGGCAGAGAGAGAGAGAGATGCAGGCAGAGAGAGAGAGAGAGAGAGAGAGAGAGAGAGAGAGAGAGAGAGAGAGAGAGAGGAGAGAGAGAGAGAGAGAGAGAAGAGATTATTTTATTTATTCTTTTATATCGAGGATAATGTAATAAGCGCTCTTGAGCTTTTTTACATCCAGTCCCCGTGTGTATGCAGTTTTTGTAAATATTGTCATCTGTTCCCACCGGCACACGATGGCCTACTCTTACGAAAAGCGGAACAGGATTTAACGTGTGCGCAAGATGTTCTGCGTGCGTTCGCACACGGGGCCTCGGTTTAAAGTCTCATCCGAAGGACTTTTGGGGAGAGTGGAGTCGGCACTGATGTTAACTCCAGGAGAAAAGAGAGAGAGAGAGAGAGAGAGAGAGAGAGAGAGAGAGAGAGAGAGAGAGAGAGAGAGAGAGAGAGAGAGAGAGAGAGAGAGAGAGATGCACAAAGCATCTTCTATTCTGAAAAAAATCTTGTGCTTAGTAAGAAGTCAGGTTAAGAAGACTTCGAGATTCTGTGCTAGGAATTCCCCCTTTTCCATTCCTTCTCTTTGTTTCTGCCTTGTTCCTTTTCTTGCTGTCCCCTTCTTTCTTTCTTTTAAAAAAAAAAGAATGCTACAAGAAATTGCTGTTAAGAAAAACGGTACCACCGGTATGTCCTACGTACGTACATTCTGTCAGTGACATTGGAATCGTGTGCAATGCTGTGTGACCTACACATGCAAGTCCTACGTACGTACATTCTGTCAGTGACATTGGAATCGTATGCAATGCTGTGTGACCTACACATGTAAGTCCTACGTACGTACATTCTGTCAGTGACATTAGAATCGTGTGCAATGCTGTGTGACCTACACATGTATGTCCTACGTACATTCTGTTCAGTGACAGTTGAAAACGTGTGCAATGCTGTGTGACCTACACATGTATGTCCTACGTACATTCAGTCAGTGACATTGGAATCGTGTGCAATGCTGTGTGACCTACACATGTATGACCTACTTACATTCTGTCAGTGACATCTGAAATTGTGTACAATGCTGTTTGACCTACACATGCATGTCCTACGTACATACATTCTGTCAGTGACATTGGAATCATGTGCACTGCTGTGTGACCTACACATGTATGACCTACGTACATTCTGTCAATGACAGTCGAATCGTGTGCAATGCTGTGTGACCCGATTCTCCTTCCCCTCGGTGCCTGGTGAAATAAAATTCTTCTGGCGCATTCTCTTTCACCTTCTTCTTAACATGGCGACCGTGACCTCATTTTCAGGAAATCCATCGAATAAAATTGGAAAAAATAGGCGAGGAGTATGAAAACAGATGTTTAGTGATCATACAGGCAGGCCGCCATGTGTTCATATAAAATCATAATAATAGGGCTCAACCATAAGAAAATTCCAGGGGGGGGGGGGGGCACAATAAGTTAAGGGCCATAGCCCTTTATTTATTTTTATTTTTTAATTCTTTTATATCGAGAACAATGGAATAAGCACTCTTACCCTTGCAAGATAGAGACTTCTTGTCTGGAGACCCTCTGCCGTCCAACCACCCCTAGTGCTTCTTCTCAAACAACTGAAAATAGGGGCGGTATGGCCTAGTGGTTAGTACGTAACGCTCGTGATTTCACCGCCAGAGGTTTAGCCACTACTGAGGCACCCGTTCAGGGTAAATTTTTCCTCCGGGGGTTAACATCAGTACCCATTTCCCCATCTCCCAAAAGCATTTCGAATGAGACTATAAACCGAAGTCTAGAGTGCAAATGCACGCAGAACACCCTGAGCACACGTTAAAACTTGTCCTGCCCTTTTGAAGAGTAGGCCATGTCGGGCCGCTTGGAAGGGATGATAAAATTGTAGTACAACTGCATGTTAACTAGTATAGTGTTTTGACATCATCCCCGAAGTCGGAATGTAGCTACCTTAACGGTGGGCAACCCCCCCCCCCAAAAAAAAAAAAAAAAAAAGGTTGCATATGCAAAGTTCCAACCATAGGTGAACCTCGGAGTTCTAGCCAGGGAACGAAAGAAAAACAACAACAACAACAACAACAACAACAAACCAACAAAAACCAACAACAAAAACCAACCAGCCAACCAACAAACAAACAAAAAAGCAAACAAACAAAGAAAGTGAAGGGGATAGTGAAAAGCTACACTTTTCTTCCATTAGTACACGGCATGCACTGATGACTAACTAAAAATATTGGAAGTCAGAGGGTGGAACTATCTATCTATCTATCGTGAGGCTGGAGTGCCTCTGTCAAGCTTATCTTCCTGTCTAGTGCCATGCTTATTTTTAGTTTAAATGCGGTCAGAATCACTACCACCACTACCACCACCACACAGCTACCACCCCTCCCCTTGTTCCCCCCCCCCCCCCTCCCCTTTTTCACCGTCTTTTCTTTTCTTCAGTCACCACGAAAGGTCACGATTTAAAACTTTTTTAACGGTTGAATATAGCATGTATGGTGGATTTCGTCTGCTTCTGTGACTTCCAGTTCTCAGTTGTTGTTTTTTCGCTTTTATTCCAAAGAAATGTTTCAATGTGCAGATCTTGTACAATACACTACGCTACATTTACCACAAGAAACATTGCAAATGATTGACCAACATCAGTTCTGCTTAAATCTTTCTGGGAAAAGGCAGGAGAATGGACCAAGAAGGCAGAACATAGACAAGAAAGATGTTGCAGGAAAAAATTGGAACAAGGCAGAAATTTTTGAAAAAGGGATTTTAAAAAACCAGGCCGTTTTATAGCACAGAATTTCATGAAGGTGGAGATGGTGGTGTTTTTTTTTATATTGACAGGCCTCCAGAATCCCCACATGGAAAGAATACAGTTCTACTCATGTCTAACTTGATTATTATACTCATTTCATGTATTGCGTGCCGGTGGGAACAGATAAACTGCATAAACACGGGGACTGGATGTAAAAAAAAAAAAAGCACAAAAGTGCTTATTCCATTATCCTCGATATAAAAGAATAAAATAAATAAAAAGAGAATAAATATTGGTGGTTCTGCGTTGTTCTGAACAAACACAATTAATTTGGTCTAAACCATATAATTTCTAACTGGCAACTCGAACAGAACTTTTACAATCCTATCTTTCTCCCTTTAAGTTCCCTTTCTAGCATGCATGCATGTATGCACTCAGACACCTTTTCTCTCTCTGCAAACCCCACCCCTCACCCCTCACCTCTCACCCCCCTCCACCCCCATCCACCTCAGTCCTGGCCCAGTGTGGTAAAGTGATGCAAAAAGAGACACAAGTGGGGGTGGGGGTGGAAAGGGATGAAAGGAGGTGGGGGGACGGGGGGAGGGGGGGGGGGGGTAGGAAAGACGGAGGAGGGAGCGAGAGAGATGGCAGCTTCCTTTGCTTGTATATATTCATAAAATCTCTGTGTCTGTTTCTACACCCACCCACCCCTCACCACACACGCACGCACGCACGCACGCACGCACGCACGCACGCACGCACGCACGCACGCACGCACACACACACACACACACACACACACACACACACACACACACACACACACACACACCCTTGCAGTGAATTGACTTTGTATGAGATAACAGGAGGATAATCTCCCTTGATGTAATATAGTTGTCTCTTCCCCTTTTTTTTAAATCAAAAAAAAAGGAGAGGGAAGGGTGAGGGTGGGTGTGGGTGGGGTGGATGGGGGTGGGTTGGGTTAGGGTGGATGGGGGAGCAGGTAAGGAAGGAAAAAGGAGTTTAAATACGTTTTGTTGGTTTCTACATTGATTTTCTTGTCTTTGGGGGCCAGGGTGCACTTGTTGTAACATTTGTGCATGTAGCTTCTGTGTGTGTGTGTGTGTGTGTGTGTGTGTGTGTGTGTGTGTGTGTGTGTGTGTGTGTGTGTGTGTGAGTGTGTGTGCGTGTGTGCGTGTGTGTAGTGTGTGTGTGTGCGTGTGTGTGTATGTTGTGTGTGTGTGTGAGTGTGTGTGTGTGTGTGTGTGTGTGTGTGTGTGTGTGTGTAAGTGTGTAAGAGTGTGTGTGTATGTGTGTGTGTGTGTGTGTGTGTGTGTGTGTGTGTGTGTGTGTGTGTGTGTGTGTGTGTGTGTGTTGTAAGTGTGTGTGTGTGTGTGTGTGTGTGTTGTGTGTGTGTGTGCGTGTGTGTGTGTGTGTGTGTGTGTGTGTGTGTGTGTGTGTGTGTGTGTGTGTGTGTGTGGTCTGTCTGTCTGTCTGTGTGTGTGTGTGTGTGTCTGTGTCTGTGTCTGTGTTGTGTGTGTAGGTGTGTGTTTGTGTGTGTGTGCGTGTGTGTGTGTGGTGTGGCGTGGGCTGTGTCTGTGTATCTGTGTGCTTGTGTGTGTGTATTCAAACATTCAGATTTTGTTGCCGATTACTTTCTATATACAGAAACCCAAATCAGCAGGACAGAAACAGACAAAAAGAGAGACAGAGAGAAAGAGAGACACAGAGTCAGAGACACAGAGAGACACATAGAGAGAGACAGACAGAGAAAAAGAGAGACAGAGAGACAGCGAGAAAGATACAGAGAAACACAGAGACACAGACAGAAACACAGACAAAAAGACACAGACAGAGAAGAAAAAAAAAAAAAAGACCCTGAAAAAGGGCCCACCATCTGAACAGAATCATTCAAGACTTCCTTCTCTCACACACACAAAAATTAGTGAAATAAGGAGCGCGCGAGTCGAGCAGCATGCAGAACATTTTTCCAAACACCACAACGATCTGAGTGCATGCGTGTGGCGCTGCTATGCGGCGGCGCTAACATTTGGATAACAAAGCTGTTTATTTGGCCAGCCTGCCTGGCTCTGTCTCCCTGCTGGTGCCTGCACTGAGTTCTGTAGGAGACTTCAGGACATTTTTTCGTGTGTGATGGTTGAAAGGGTCTTGTTCGTTGATTTGGGGAGCATTTTTTGGCTTACGCTGCGTTGTACTGTATTGCACTGTACTGTACTGTATGACAGAACACTACACTACGTACACTACATTACAAAACACTACACTACACTACACTACTGAACTCTACACTGCACTACACTACACTACACTACTGAACTCTACACTGCACTACACTACACTACACTACTGAACTCTACACTGCACTACACTACACTACACTACTGAACTCTACACTGCACTACACTATATTACACTACACTGCACAACACTACTCTACACTGCACTACTGTACACTGCACTACACTACACTACACTACGCTACGCTACGCTACACTACACTACATTACACTACGCTACACTACACTACACTACACTACACTACACTACACTACACTACACTACACTACACTCCGTGCGTGATAGTTAAAAGGGTCTCGTTCGTTGAGTTTTTGTTGTTTTTTTTAACACTGACATAGTTTAATTGCACATCGGCCTTATTAGGCCACAAACCAATATAGAAAAGAAAATAGGAAAATATCGGATGTAACAAAACACCTATCTATATTCTACAATTACTGGTTAATTAATTTAAGTTCAAATACACCTCATACCCACTACATTTCAAACCTTCAGAATAGTTGACTTTTTATAAAGCACTTTTGGCTTACGCTGCCCTTTACTGTATTGCACTGTAAGAGTACTGTACTGTATTGTACTGTACTGTTCTGTACTGTACTGTACTGTACTGTTCTGTACTGTACTGTACTGTACTGTATTGTGCTGTACTGTATTGTATTGTACTGTGCTGAGCTGTACTGTACTGTGCTATACTGTACTGCTCTGTACTGTATTGTGCTGTACTGTACTGTACTGTACTGTGCTGAACTGTACTGTACTGTTCTGCACTGTACTGTACTGTACTGCACTGTACTGTACTGCACTGTACTGTACTGTGCTGTGCTGTGCTGTGCTGTGCTGTGCTGTGCTGTACTGTACTGTACTGTACTGTACTGTACTGTACTGTACTGTACTGTACGACAGAACACGGCAACAAGAGCGTTGTCCCTGGCAAAGTTCTGAAGAAAAAGCCACTCTGATAGGGAAAACAAATACAATTGCAGACAAGAAAAAGAAGAAAAATAATAATGGGTGGCGCTGCACTTGTGGTGACGCGCTCTCCTCGGGGAGAGAAGCTCGAATTTCACGCAGAGAAATCTGTGACATAAAGTGGTAATAAGAAAGGCTGTCTGATCTTGTTTATGACCATACCACTTCTGCACATTAATTTTGACCTTCATCTCACCTTCACCTATCATGTAGTCATACAGAATCCTTTTTCTGTTAGTTTTTTTCTAAGCCGGTGTCAAAGTGTGCAGATCATTCCATATACATTACAATAATTATCTGTCTGGGAATCGACATACAAATACATGCTTTTACAGCTGCTAACATCATATAACAGATAACATTCATTGGTGACTGAGTGTTCAAAGACGCGACGACGACGACGACGACGACGACGACGACGACGACGACGAAGAAGAAGAAGAAGAAGAAGAAGAAGAAGAAGAAGAAGAAGAAGAAGAAAGAACAACAACAACAACAACAACAACAACAACAACAACAATAAAGACAAGAAGAAGAAGAAGAAGAATGCAATTCGCCAAGAAGAAAAAGAAGAATGCAAAGAAGAAGAAGAATGCAAAGAAGAAGAAGAATGTAAAGAAGAAGATTGCAAATAAAAAGGAGAATGCAAAGAAGAAGACTGCAAAGAAGAAGAAGAAGAAGAAGAAGAAGAAGAAGAAGAAGAAGAAGAAGAAGAAGAAGAAGAAGAAGAAGAAGAAGAAGAAACAACAACAACAAAAACCAATAGCAACAACAACAAAAGCAACAACAACAACAACAAAACAGCAACAACAACATACAAGTGAAAACACCAACATCAGCCTGTTGCGCCCTTTCTTTCCTTCTGCTTCTCCTTCCCCTTCTTGTTGTTGTTGTTGTTGTTGTTGTTGTTGTTTTTCTTCTTCTTCTTCTTCTTCTTCTTCTTCTTCTTCTTCTTCTTCTTCTTCTTCTTCTTCTTCATCTTCTTCTTCTTCTTCTTCTTCTTCTTCTTCTTCTTCTTCTTCATCTTCTTCGCTCATCGTCGTCTACATCGAACTCTCAAACAACAAGCATTGTTGTCTGTTATGATAAATATGTCCCAACTTTGAACGAAAAAGTGTCAATCACTACACTACACTACACTACACTACACTACACTACACTAACACTACACTACACTTCACTACACTACACTACACTACACTACACCACAGCACAGCACAGCACACCACACCACAGCACACCACACCACACCACACCACACCACACCACACCACACTACACTACACTACACTACACTACACTACACTACACTACACTACACTACACTACACTACACTACACTACACTACACTACATTACATTAACACTAACACGACACCACACTACACTATACTACAACGAACAAGAGCCTTTCAGCCATCTCCTTCTTCGACCTCCCTCGTGTGTTTCCGCTCACCGGGGCGGCCTTATTTGCTTTGACATGTGCCTCTGTGTACGGATGGCCTTTGTGGGTGGGGGGTGCCGGCACATCATTAGACCACTACTGCTGCCACCCCAGAATCTTGCCCACCCACCCCACACCCCACACCACCCACCACCCACCTCCTAGTCTTCTTCTTCTCCTGCCCTTTCTCAATTCCTTCCTTACTCCCCTGGAGTTAACATCTATCAGTGCTGACTCCACTCTCTCCCCCTCAAAGTCTTTCGGATCAGCCTGTAAACCGAGGGAGCCCCGTAACTGTGCGAACGCACGTAGAACATCTTGCGAACACGTTAAATCCTGTTTCGCTTTTCGTAAGAGTAGGGCCATTGTGCGCCGGTGGGAATAGAGGACAAGATTTACAAAACTGCATACACACGGGGACTGGATGTCAAAAAAAAGCACATTAGTGTTTATTCCATTATCCTCGATATAAAAGAATAAATAAATAGATAAATAGATAAATAGATAAATAAATGAATAAATAAATAAATAAATAAATAAATAAATAAACCTCTTCCCTTCTATTTCTCTCCACGCCAACCGTCTCCTCTCCTTTTTGCTCTCCTCTCTCCCCTTTTAGGCCTCTATTCTTTTACCTAGGTTTATATATATACCTATACCCTGCATCCTGAATTTCTTCATCTCCATCTTCTCTAGGCTCTCTATAGGCTATCTCTCTCTTTTCTGTGATTAAAGCTATTTGTCTCTAACGGTCACACTGCTTTGAATGTATTTTTATGGTCTCTTTTTTTTCTGCCTTCTTGTCGCGGTCTGTCTATACACTTCTGTCTGTGCAGTGTGTCTGTCTGTCTGTCTGCCCGTCTTTCTATCTTCGTCTTACTCTTTGCTCCTTGGCAGTGCAGTCTGTCTGTCTGTCTGTCTGTCTGTCTCTGTCTCTGTCTCTGTCTGTGTGTGTGTGTGTGTGTGTGTGTGTGTGTGTGTGTGTGTGTGTGTGTCTGTCTGTC
>CM060332.1:24196368-24218868 GCA_030674155.1 Stramonita haemastoma
TACGTGCCGGTGGGAACAGATGACAAGATTTGTAAAAAAAAAAAAAAAAAAAAAAAAAAAAAAACCTCCATACACACGGGGACTGGATGTGTAAAAAAAAAAAAAAAAAAGCTCATGAGTGCTTATATTCCATTATCCTCGATATAAAAGAATCCATAAACAAGTGAATAAAATCAGTAAATGAATCAATAAAGAGGCAGTCATCTTTGCCCTGTAAAGGTGTAGGTGATGTGTGGTTCCAGACGTGATCTAAGAGGCTTGACCAACATGGATGAAGTTATGGCCAATCTGTCGGCTGCTTTTAGGGGACGTGGAGAAGTCATAAGCTGAGGCTGAGCTGAGCAAAGAGTGGTCAATTTCTCCCACACCGCACCGAAAACTGACCTCTTCATTTTTATTCATAAAGTACTGGTTGGTGATGAAATGAGGTTATAATGTCGCAAACTACTGGCAGATAAAACGAGAAAAACACAGACAGACAGATAAAGAGACAGGCGAGAGAGGAGAGAGAGAGAGAGAGAGAGAGAGAGAGAGATGAGAGGAGAGAGAGAGAGAGAGACAGAGACAGAGACAGAGACAGAGACAGAGAGAGACAGAGACAGAGACAGAGAGACAAACAGAGACAGAGAGACAGAAAGACAGAGAGAGACAGAGAGAGAAAGAGAGAGAAAGAGAGAGAAAGAGAGAAGGCAAGGCAAGGCAAGGCAAGGCAAGACAAGGCAAAGCAAGGCAAGGCATATTGTTTTATTTCGAGGGTAATGAATAAGCACTCGTGTGCTTTTTTTTTTTTTTTACATTCAGTCTCCGCCTTTATCAAGGATAAGATCAAGAATTTAAAAAACTCCTCTAACTACACAACAATATTAATGATCTGAATACCAAGAACAAAGGACCATATCAAGTAGCAAACAACAGACAAGAAATAAAGACAGAAATACACTAATAAATTGATAATGGAAACGCACTCATTCAGAAACTAAAATACGAAATAAAAGTCAAATGATGATTATGATTTTTTTAAGAGAGAGAGGGGCAGAGAGAGAGAGAGAGAGAGAGAGAGAGAGAGAGAGAGAGAGAGAGAGAGAGAGAGAGAGAGAGAGAGAGAGAGAGAGAGAGAGAGAGAGAGAGAGAGAGAGTTTTGAAATTGTTATTCAATTGGGCCTGATGGGCCAGTCATAAAAATGCTTTTAGATCTCGGCACACTTAACATTTTTCTTCAAGGAGGATACTTTAAAAAGTCAACCATTTTTCTGCACACACACACACCACACACACACACACACACACACACACACACACACACCACACACACACATACACATCAGAGTTACAGAATGACAGGAACAGACAGACGACAACAGACAGACACCACAACACACACACACACACACCACACACACACACAACACACACACACACACACACACACACAACACACAATACAATACAATACAATACAGAGCACATTAAATAAAAACAAACTAACACACGTACCCACATGTACACCACACACACACACACACACACACAACACACACACACACACACACACACACACACACACACACAACACACACACACACACACACACACCACACACACCAGCACGCACGCTGGTAACAGGATATGAAATAAAAAAATTTTAAAAACCCACATGAGTGCTGATCCATTATCCTCAGAATTTTTTTTTATTTTTTAAAAGCACGCACTTGAATATGATGTCTAAATGAATTAGACAAAATAGTCCCAAATATCAAATTCCACGTTCAAAACACTTTCAGCTTAAAATAATTCCCAACAAGAGTTTCGCTAAAAATAAACAGAATTGAGCAGCTAGAAGCGAAAGTACGAAGGGGAGAGCATTAAAACACTAGAAAATCCCTAACAACTTAAAAAAAAATAGCATCCAACATCAAAAGACACCATATTGCCCAAACTTCAGTTCCAGGCTTGTTTTGTTGTGCACTCTTAACCTGATCTGACTTCCCACTTTTTGACTTCTCAAGGAGTCGCTAGGGGCACTGCACTGAAGTTTGTTTTGCACTCTGCATTTTTGAGTGAGAGTGCGTGTGTGGAGAACAGGTGGAAGTCGACAAGTCTTCTGAGGTGATGGTGTTTGTCTGTTTGTTTGTTTTTTACCAAGTTTTCAGGTAAACAACTTCCTCTGGAATTTTTTCTTTGCTATATTTATTGTATTATATTTTCTAAGAGAGAGATTGAGAGAGAGAGAGAGAGGAGGAGAGAGAGAGAGAGAGAGAGAGAGAGAGAGAGAGAGAGAGAGAGAGAGAGAGAGAGAGAGAGAGTCAGACAATCAGACAGACAGGCAGAGACAGAGAGAGACAGACAGAGACAGAGAGAGCAAGAGGGAAAGGGAAAGACAGACAGGCGGAAGACGGACAGAGAAGAGAAGACAGACAGACAGACAGACATTCGTGCTGGTAAGAATGATGACAAGAAACATCTAAAAAAAAATAAAAATATGAATACTGGTATTGTGTTTAGACATCTTCCCCAAAGTCATAACGCAACTGTCTTCAAGGTAGACACACAAAAAACCCAGACCAACGGTCGCATACACAAGAATCTCCCCATTGAGGACCTCGAAGCCTAGTTTGAGTAAAAATAAAAAAAAAAAAAAAGAATCCTCAAGTCTTCAAGCGCTAGGCGATTAAAAGAAAACAACAACAAACCAAAATGACCCTAGAAAATGAGTTGCACTGAAGAGGGGTGCTTTATCCATGACATCAATGCCATACACTGGCGTTGTTTCGTAGTGATCTGTAAAGTAAAGGTAAGTAATGGTGTCCCATAACCTAGGCGGTCGTAGGGGAGCGAGGCATCAGA
This sequence comes from Stramonita haemastoma, assembly GCA_030674155.1. Taxonomy (NCBI): domain Eukaryota; kingdom Metazoa; phylum Mollusca; class Gastropoda; order Neogastropoda; family Muricidae; genus Stramonita; species Stramonita haemastoma. The sequence continues at coordinate 24,199,213 of CM060332.1, forward strand.
GACCTCAGCTTCTTTAAGAGCCGGCATATTGAAGGCGGCGCCCATCTCCTCTCCTTCGCTGCTTTACCTTCCCTGACCCTAAAGAGGGCAGGCACCCATTTACAGCTGGGTGAACTGGGGGTTCTGTACTGAAGCCAAGGCGCGCAAACGGTCACCCATCCAACTGGTAACCACGCTGGACGCTACTTAACTTTACTGGGGGGGAAAGCGATCTGTATCCTTAGGAAATCAATCGAATTCAAAACAACGCTGGTTGATTTCCAAGAAGCCCACAATTGAGGATGTCACTCCACTTTACTGGCTGCCTATCATGTCTGAAATAACATTCAAAATGACTGTTCGAGTATGTTGCCTTTTTGAGTGATTGGATCTGAGAGCCTGCTTGAACTCCCAGACTTTGTGCTGAAAAACTACTGTGGGCTCTTAAAACCGGCCTCACATCACTTGACCAAGTTTCTGTTATCGAGAACTGTCTCCCATTCTTTCATCCTAGCATCCTTTCTCATGTGTAATCAACCGTTCATCGAATGAATGAATGAATAAAAGAATGAAAGAATGAATGTATGTGTGTGTGTGTGTTCGAGTGCATGCGTGCGTTGGTGTGTGCGTGCGCGCGCGCGCGCGTGTGTGTGTGTGAGTGTGTGTGTGTGTGTTTGTGTGCATGCGTGCGTGCGTGCGTGAGGCATGCGTGCATGCGTGCGTACGTGCGTGTGTATGAGCGTGCATGCGCGCGCGCGCGTGTGTCTGTATGTGTGTATGTGTGTATGCGCGTGTATGTAAGTAAATGAATGAATGAGTCACTAAGTAAGTAAGTAATAAGTAAGTAAGTAGGTAAGTGGGTAAGTAAGAAGGTAAGTAAGTAAGTATGTAAGGAAGTAAGCAAGTAAGCAAATAAAGTTAAAGTTAAAGTCTGTCCCGAGCCTAAGGCTCATCAGGCCGGTGCTAATCCCGGTTTCTGTGGCGTTTAGCGACTGAGAGTCATAGACTCCCCCCTGGATAGGACGCCAGTCTATCGCAGGGTTAACCCCCCAACACAAGGTTGGTACCCCTTTTACACCTGGGTGGGGTGAGAAAATAGCCGTAAAGTGCCTTTTCCAAGGGCACAACGCCATAGCCGAAAGCTGGGATCGAACCCGCAACCTTTTTAGATTACGAGTCCAACGCCCTAACCACTAGACTACAGCGGCGGCTAAGTAAGTAAGTAAATAAATAAGTAAGTAAGTAAGCAAGTAAGTAAGCGAGTAAATAAGAAAGAAAGCAAGTGAGTAAGCAAGTGGGTAAGCAAGCAAACAAGCAAGTAAGTAAGTAAGTAAGTAAGTAAATAAATAAATAAATGAATAAATGAATAAACAAGTAAAGTGAGCACTTAAGTACGTAAGTAAATAAGTAAGTATGTAAGTAAATAAGTAAGTAGGTAAGTCAAGTCAAGTCAAGTTAAGTCAAGTAAGAAACCCCCTGTCCTTACTCACGTACAAGTGAAGACCACAGGGCAACTTGGAAAGCCATAAACACAGGGCGCGGTAAAACCAAACCCCCCTCTCCCCCCTCCCCTTTTACTGCCCCCCCCCCCCCCACCACCACCACCCGACCACTGGAGAAACTGACGGCTGGCTGGTTGGTGTGGATGGAAATGTGGCGCTGGGTTGTGGCTGCACTCCACTCACTCTAAGTTTATGCCCTTCTACTAGAAGTAACGGCAGTTTCCGTTTCTCTAGAGTGGTGTCACAGAGTGCAGGGGGTGTGGGTGTGAGGGGGGGGGGGGGGAAGGGGGGACGTTTCATTCTTACATTCTACAATGTGGATGGATCGGTGGCTTAGAGGTAATGCTCCTCCTCTACCCTTCCCCCCCCCCCCTGCCCCCCTCACTCCCACTTTGTCTGGAACGTGAGAAGTCGAGGGTTCGATCCTTCGTTTGAGCCCCAACTTGTTCCTTCATCCATCAGATTTTAAATGGAGGACTGGATGTTAGTCTTTCGGATGAAATGATTACTCGAGGTCCTTTGAGCAACACATATTCAGCGTGCGTTAAAGAACCCTTGGCAAGTAGAGAGTTGTCCCTGGCACAATGCTGTAGAAAGAATAGTCTCATAAGTATAATGATACATAAATATACATATATCACTCACTCACTCAGTCCCATGTCCCAAAGGACGTAGGGGGACATGAGAGAAGACGCAACAGAGATCTTTTTTCATGCTTCACGATCCTGTGTGGCTAGTAGGAGGTGTTGCAGGGTTGGGCGGTCCAGTCTTTGATGTTGTCAACCCATGATTTCTTTGGCGGCCTCTTCTTCTCTTGCCCTCGACTGTTCCTTGCAGGATGGTTTTTGCTAGGGTGTTGTGTCTTGTGGTGTGACCAAACCACATCAGCTTTCTCCTCTTTATGGTGGAGAGCAAAGGCTCTTGGGGGCCCACACGCTTTTTGATTTCTTCTTTCACATAGTTATTGGTCTTGTGTTCTTTGTATGAAATATACATATTATACATATATATATAAAAAAAATTCATATAGATATATGTATATCTGTAGACATGAAAAGTAAAGAAAAGGTGGGTGGCGCTGCTCTTGTGGCGACGCGCTGTCCTCGGGGAAAGCAACTTAAATTTCTTGCAGAGAAATCTGCTGTGCCTGAAAGTAATGTGCCATTCAATACGATACAATACAAAAATACAATACAAAAACATTGCAATACAAAACAAAACAATACAAAAATTCATTAAATGCATAAATGTAATAAAATATACAGCAATACAAAACAATAAAAAATGCAATGTAATAAAATACAATACGATACGATACAATCTAACACAATACAATGAAAGACAAAGCAATGCAATGCAATACAACACAATACAATACAACACAATACAAAACCCCCAATACAATGCAATACAATATAATACAATGCAATGTAATGTAATACAATACAAAGCAATCTATGCCTTCTATAAAGTCACGGAAAGTGAGTCTTCAGTGTTCATTGGTCAGTGTTCACACATAGGGAGAGAAAGTCGGGTGGTTCAGCTAAAAAAATGTTGTTTTTGTTCTGATAGTAATACAGAAGATCAAAATACGCACGTTAAAGATCCCCTTATTTACCTGATATAGCCCAGTAGATAAACTAACGAGCCTCTGGTTCTCAACGGCATACTCCAAACTGAAATACGCACGTTAAAGATCGCTGTTATTCAGATCCACATTACAGATGCTGCGTGCAGTGTTTTCAAGTCAGCTGGCATGTACACGAGGATTTACCAGCGCACTGAGTTATAAAGCTGATAAAACATACACTAGGTCGCTGGTTGTGCTTTGTTTGCTTTGTTTTGCTTTTTTGTTTTGTTTTGTTTGCTGAGGTGGAGTAGCCTATATGAATCTTTATAGACTCTCTGCTAATTGAAAAAAAATGAAACGAATGAAAAAGGAAGCTGAAAGTCCAACGATTGTAAAGATGCTATAAACAGAATGAAAACATTGTCGTGCGTTATTTTGTGTTCCCACCGCATTACTGTATGTGTAGAATCTTTGTGTGTGTTATGGTCGTCACTGTTGTTGTCGTTGTTGCTACTGTTGTTGTCATTTGTTTTTTAACTTTTGTTTTTCATTAAGTTAATTTGAATTGTTCAGTGTGTCAGAGATTGGTCTTGGATCTGAAATTTCTTACATTGTATCGTCTGATATCACTTAGAGTGAAAAGACGTTAAATTGAAGACAACATTGGTTTTGAACATAGAACATATTGGTAATTTCGTGTTCAGTTTAACAGAGACCGAGTCAGCAAAAGGTGCACAAACAGGCGGAGTACACATATACACGCATATAATTATACACACAGATAAGCACAGACACACGCACGCGCATACGCACAAACACACACACACACTCACACACAGAGATAAGCACACACACACACACACACAACACCACACACACACACACACACACACACACACACACACACACACACACACACACACACACACACACAGGGATAAGCACAAACACACACAAACACACACACACACAGACACACACACACGCACGCACAAACGCACACTCACACACACATTCACACACACACACTCACACACACAAACACACACACACACACTCACACGCGCGCACACACACACACACACACACACACACACACACACACCACACACACACACACACACACACGCCAGAGTGGGGTCACGGGCATACACACTTGTATGTATATATAAAGAGGAAACAAAAGTGTGGGGGGGGGGATGAGGCAAGTCGAATCAGACCTACACAGAGAAAGATATATAATGACAACAGTTAATCATAACATACCGGAACAGACAGAAAGACAGACAGACAAAAGACAAACAGACAGATAGAAAACAGACAAACAGAAAGACAACAGACAGACAGATAGAAGAACAAACAGAAAGACAGACAGAAAGACAAAAAGACAGACAGACAGAAAGACAGACAGACAAACACACAGAAAGACAGACAGCACAGACACACAGAAAGACAGACAGACACACAGAAAACAGACAGACAGACACACAGAAAGACAGACAGACACACAGAAAGACAAACAGACAGAAAGACTGACAGAAGGACAGACAGAAAGAAAGACAGAAAGACAGAAAGACAGACAGACAAAAGAACAGATAAACAGACTGAGAAGAGAGAAGAAGAAGAGAGAAGAGAGAGAGAGAAGAAGAAGAGAGAGAGAGAAGAGAGAGAGAGAGACAGACAGACAGACAGACAGACAGACAGACAAGAAAGACAGACAGACAGAAAGACAGACAGACAGACAGAGACAGACATGAAGGACAAAAAGACAGACATACAGAAAGACAAACAGAAAGACAGACAGAAAGACAGACAGACAGACTGAGAGAAAGACAGACAAAGCACAGAACACAGACGGAAGGCAGAAGCCAGCACGGACAGACAAGACAATTCCCAACAAGAACGGCAACAAGCAAAAGGCAGTGTGTTTTGACAACACGCCATGTTTGCCGTCAGTGCTTCTCGCTATCTCACCTGCCCTTCAAAAAGAAAAAAAGGAAAAAAAGAAAAGAAAAGGAAAAAGGTTAGAAGAGATGAGTGGTTGGTAGATGTATGGGTTGGAGAAAGAAAGTTTCTGGTGCAAGGGAAAGAATATACAATAAAAGATTGATGGAAAGGGAATGGAAAGGAGGAGGAGGAGGAGGGGAGGGGGGGGGTTGAAAGGGAGGAAAGGGAAGGAAGTGAGGGTAGAAGAATGGAGATAGAAAAAATGCCCTTCCCCCTCCCCTCTTCTCCATCCTTCCCTCTATATGCTGTTTACAAAAGAAAAAAAAGCACATAGAAGAAACTAGAATTGCACATCTTTTGGTGGACAGTTTGAAAGAAAAAAACAACTCTTTGGCTTATATTCAAGCATGCAAAAATGAACAGCAAAAAAGAAACTTAGCACTCAAAACATCAAAATCCACATGCCGAAAACAATTCTTTAAAAAAAAGAAAGGAAACAGAACAAAAAGCAAAAAAAAAAAAACAAGCCCCAAGCCAAAATCAAAACAAAACAAATAAATAGACAAAAATATATATGAAATAATCAAAACTACAACCAAAAATACAAGCAAACAATTCAAGACAACAACAGAAACAAATGTTGGAAACCAACAAAATATAAAAGAAATACAACAGAATTTGAAAAATGAATTATGTTTCAACTGTAAACAAAGGTGTAATTGTCCCCATAACCTATCTCGTCGGTGGGGAGCGCGGTGTCAGAGACCTCAGCTTCTCTAGGAGCCAGCATATTGAGGGTGGCGCCCATCTCCTCTCCCTCGCGCAATTTACCTTGAAAAGAGGCAGATACCCATTTACAGCTGGGAAACTAGGGCACTGTACTGAAGTCCAAGGCGTTCAAACGGTCACCCATAAAAAAGGTTACCACACTAAACGCTGCTTAACATTAGCTTGGAGAGATTAAGTGCTCTGACCATTAAGCTATCCCGTCCCCAACTGTATTGAATCAATAGATGTCCACCTATTAGGGAAAAAGGTAGAAATAAATTATTTGTTTACACTGTTACAAAGACAAAAAAGAACAACAAAAACAACAAGAACAAAAAACCCAAAACCCACCAAAGCCCCAAACCAAAGCAAAATAAAACAAACAAATAAACAAAAATATATAAAATAATCAAAACTAGAACCGAAAATACAAACAAACAATCCAAGATAACAGCAGAAACAAATTTTGGAAACCAACAAAATATAAAAGAAATGGAGAAGATGAGCGCCGCCCTCAATGTGCTGGCCCCTAGAGAAGCTGAGGTCTCTGACACCTCGCCCCCCAACAACCACATAGGTTATGGGGACAATTACACCTTTGTTTACAGCAAAGAGGGGTGATCTACTAAACACTGCTATTCTAGAATTAAGGAAAAAAGATAATGGTGGGAAAGTTGCAACTGGTTATATTCACTTCCTTTTCTTCCACTTATGTTTTTACAATAATGGAAAATATAGACCAGGTTATATATTTATTCACACAATTATTATTCATTCATATTTTTATTTTCAGATATTTTTTAAAACTTTTATTTTAAGTTACTTATATGATAAAAATTCTCTTGAACTCTTCTTTCTCTTTCACACCAATCGAAGATGCCATCATTTCTTGTGAACTTTAGCTTGTTTCAAAACGATGTGGCGCTAATTCCTCAAGTATACCAACACCAACCCAACTTCTGGAACACTACATCAAACTTCTTTATGAATTGTACTTTAGATGTAAGGGGTAAAGATCACATGCCAACACGATGGGAAATGTCTGTTAGTACTGCACCAGATAGATCAGATAAATCATGAAGTGAGGCTTCCAGGTATTGGCCAGTATCTTTCACATCTCATGTTGAAAAAAGATATGTGTAGTAAAAGTTATGCTAACGTGACCGACATACTATTGCAAAAAAAAATCTGTCTACCATGCGAGTGTTTGTACAGTCAGATCAACATTAGATTCCCCCCCCCCCCCCTTCCAACTCTATTCAGCAACAACTGACAAAAGGAAAGTGTGACGCTTCAACACATATTAAGTCACGTTGCACCAGAGGTAAACTTTCAGTTAATCTGCAAAATTAATCTGCAACAATAACAAAGATATTCAATACAAAAAATAGAAAACAGATTGAAAATCGGACACTTCTATGAAAAGTTATGACACAAATTAAAAGGATGTGACTAAAATAATAAAATGACAAATTTAGCATTAAAGTTGGTGGCCAGAATGAGGGCTTGGGTATTTTTTTTAACAAGCATTTTAAAGCAAATGGAAACACAAATATGTGCCGTGATATTACAGTACAAGATAGAAGAATGACCATAGTTTTATATCCGATGAAAATCTCAAAATCGACAACCCGACCCCCACCTGCCTAAAATGGCTCCTAGTAGAAAGATGGGTTAAGTGCAGTACGACTCATTTCGTGGTGGAAGGTCAGAAATGCGTTTTGGGGGGCAATATGTCTTGATATTGACAAAGCTTATGATGGTATACAGCACCAGATGCATCCTTTTTTCAAACAAACCTCTTTAACCTGTGTTGAACTGTTCAGGATCGAAGTAATTTTTTTTTGACAGAAAGAAATGTCATGACATACTTTGAAAATTCCATGTGTACCTCTATGGGTATATCACAAAGCTTCAGTATGGTTCCACTCCTCTTTGATATAACATTGCATGATTTATAAGAAAAGTCTCTCAAATTCAACTACCCCTTTTCAGTACACCGATTGCAAAAGCTGTCTGGATATGATCCATGTCTTTTTTTTTTAGACGGGAGTAAGTGTGCACATTATGAATGGCATACTGTGACTGATTCAAACAGAAATCGATAAATTGAAATCATATACAAACAGTAACGGATTTTGATTTTTGCCCCCCAAAATTCTCATGAGTTAAAAAAAAATTGAACGTGTAGGACTTCCCCCTTCCCCCCAAAACAAACACAACAACAAACAAACAAACAAGAAAACACCAACACCCCACAAACAAACAAAACAAACACAAAAACAAACACAACACACACACAACACACACACACACACACACACACACACACACACACACACACACACACACACACACACACACACACACACACACACACACACAGAGCAAAGAAAATAAAACAAAACAAAAGCTATCAATATTTCAGCTGCCAAAGAAAGGGCATTCACCTACCCATCAAAAATCGAAAACTTGTGTCTTTTTTCTGTTTTATTTCACTCGCAACATGTAGAGTCACGGACAACCGTGATATTACGTACAAAATAGAAAATATGGAAGAAAACACACACACCACACACACACCACACACACACACACACACACACACACACACACACACACACACACACACACACAACACACACACACACACACACACACACACACACACACACACAACACACCACACACACACACACACACACACACACACACACACACACACACACACACACACACACACACACACACACATCGCACACACACACACACACACACACACACACTCGCACACACACACATACACATACACATACACATACACACACATGCACACAAACAAACAAACAAACAAACAAAAAAACAAAAAAAAACTCGAGGGGCGTACATGACCATTTTGCTCCTTGTTCTTTGAGACGGCGAACGGCATGAATAAAAATACCAAACACGTCACGTCATTGAACGGAGTGGTATGGCACAGCACGGCACGACACGGCACGGCACGTCTTGCCAAAATGTACATTTTTGCCCTCCTACGCAAAATTTTGAACAAGGACAGCCACCATGACTTTTGAGACTGTTGGTCTGTATGTGGCGTACATATTTATATCCTTAGTTTCTCAAGGAGGTAACATCAATTAAGTAGTCTTTTGGATGAGACGCCCTGGGTATATGCTTTTAGCACACGTTAGAGAAACCACGGCAACAAGAGAGTTATCCCTGGCAAAATTCTGTAGTAAAAACCCCCCACTCTGGTAGGGAAACAAATACGCCTGCAGACAGGAAAAGTATTGGAAAAATAACAATGGGTAGCGCTGTTTTTGTGGCGATGCGATCTACCTGAAGAGAGCAGCCCGAATTTCACACGCAGAGAAATCTGTCGTGATTTAAAAGTGGTATACAATACAATACAATTCAATGCCATATAATGCAATACAATCCAATAAGATACAATGCAATGCAAATGGCACTGATGTTAACTCCAGAGGAAGAAAAAACCTCTTGATCGAGATTCAAACCCGGGTCAGCAGATCACGAGCGCATCACTCTGACCACCACTAGACTATCCCGCCCCTCCGCGGCCAGACGCAGATTGAGTGAGATGCTCTCCCGAATAGTCAATATTTTCAATCCCGAATAGTCATATTTTCAATCCCGAATAGTCATATTTTCAATCCCGAATAGTCATATTTTCAATCCGAATAGTCATATTTTCAATCCCGAATAGTCTTTATTTTCAATCCCGAATAGTCATATTTTCAATCCCGAATAGTCATATTTTCAATCCCGAATAGTCATATTTTCAGTCCCGAATAGTCATATTTTTCAATCCCGAATAGTCATATTTTCAATCCCGAATAGTCATATTTTCAATCCCGAATAGTCATATTTTCAATCGTCCTTTTTTTCGGGTTGCAGAGAGAAGAAAAGGATAAAACGTTTAGGGGTTTTTTTTAGTGTGTCTGTGTGGTTTTTTTTAATTTATTTTTTGTATATATTTTTGTTCTGTTTTGAGGGTAGGTAACCCGGTGCCTACCTGCCTGCCTGCCTGTCTGCGTGAGTTACTATCCGTGCAGAGGTCATTGACCTCATGTTTTATCTTTCAGATGCAGACGAGAAGAGTAAAAGATAGGGGGGAAGGGGTGGAAAGGGGGTGGGGGTAGTGGGGCTGGGAATAATGGTGGTTTGGAGGTGATGAAAAATGTTCTTCTTCTTGGAAATATGAAACCATCCACGTCTCCAGAGAGAGAGAGAGAGAGAGAGAGAGAGAGAGAGAGAGAGAGAGAGAGAGAGAGAGGGGGGGGGAGGGGGGGGGGGGGGGGGGGGGGGGGGCAAGGCAAGGCAAGGCAAGGCAAGGCAAATTCTTTTATTCGAGGAATAAATAGATAAGCTACATCGTGTGCTTTTTAAACCCAGTCCCCGCCCTTTCCAGGGATAAAATCAAGATAAAAAGATACTAGACAGCAAAACTATACGCAGTACCAAACATCATAAAAGAATAAGGACACTATATAAAAAAGTTAATAAAAAATGCACTTATTCAGAGGACGAAAATCAGAAGTCACAATAAAATGATTTTGATTATTCAAGAAAAAGAAAAGCGTTAATAGATAAAGAGCAAACAAGAGAACATAATGAAATAAACAACTGAACAACCAGAAAAATCCACCAAAAATATTTAGCTACAACATTGTTACAACTCATAACAACAAAAAGAACTCAAAAGGAGAGAGAGAGAGAGAGAGAGAGAGAGAGAGAGAAGAGAGAGAAGAGAGAGAGAGAGAGAGAGAAGAAGAGAGAGAGAAGAGAGAGAGAAAATAGTTTATCGAAAACACCCTGGCCACATTTAAAACAAAGAACAGACTAGCATGCAAGTGATATTCATAGAAAAAAATCAATGGACAAAACAGATTTACAAACAAGAGAGAGAGAGAGAGAGAGAAGAGAGAGAGAGAGAGAGAGAGAGAGAGAGAGAGAGAGAGAGAGAGAGAGAGAGAGAGAGATAGAGAGAGAGAGAGAAAGAGACAGACAGACAGACAGACAGACAGACAGACGGAGACAGATAGACAGACAGAAACAGAAACAGAGACAGACAGACATATTTGATTGATTTGATTTATTCTTTATATCGAGGATAATGGAATGAGCACTCTTGTGCTTTTTTAATCCAGTCCCCGTGTGTATGCAGTTTTGTAAATGTCATCTGTTCCCACCGGCACACGATGGCCTACTCTTACGAAAAGCGGAATAGGATTTAACGTGTGTGCAAGGTGTTTTGCGTGCGTTCGCACACGGGGCTTTCGGTTTAAAGTCTCATCCGAAGGACTTTTGGGGAGAGTGGAGTCAGCACTGATGTTAACTCCAGGAGAAAAATCTCCTCGACCGGACTCGAACCCGGGGTCGTCAAATTGCCAGCGCAATGTTCTAACCACTAGGCTATCCGTCCCCCCACCCACCACCCCGAGACAGAGACAGACAGAGAAGAGAGAGAGAGAGAGAGAGAGAGAGAGAGAGAGAGAGAGAGAGAGAGAGAGAGAGAGAGAGAGAGAGAGAGAGAGAGACAGACAGACAGACAGACAGACAGACAGACAGACAGAAGACAGACAGACAGACAGACAGACAGACAGCAGGCAAACAGGCAGACAGACAGGCAGACAGACAGACAGACAGACAGACAGACAGGCAGGCAAACAGGCAGACAGACAGACATACAAACAGACAGACAGAGACAAAGGCAGAGGAACACACACAACAACACACACACACACACACACAACACACACACACACACACACAACACACACACACACACAACACACAACACACAGAATGACAAAAAGACAGAGAGACAATGAGACAGAGATAGACAGAGAGAACCGGAGAGACTAACACCGAGAGAGACACAGAGAAAAAATCCCAAAGTGGGTGAGATCGATATTAACACAGATTTTTTAAAAAAGACACCTAATTATGTGGAAACAGAGTGAGAGACAGAGAATAAGATACACAGAAAAGAGAGGAGACTAACATACAGAACAGGTAGACATGCATACAGAGATAACAGACATATAGACTAGACATTCAGAGACAGGTATAAACGCATACAGAGATATAGACAGACATATAGACTAGACATACAGAGACAGGTAGACATGCATACAAGATAGACATAATTATAGACTAGACAACAGAGACAGGTAGACATGCATACAGATATAGACAGAAAAATAAACTAGACAAACAAGACAGCTATAGAGGCATACAGAGATAGACAGATAATAGACTAGACTACAAATACAGGTATAGAGGCATCGAGAGATAGACAGATAGATAGACTAACATACAAATACAGGTATAGAGGCATCGAGAGATAGACAGACATATAGACTAGACATATTGAGACAGTATAGAGGCATACAGAAATAGACATAGACTAACATACAGAGACAGGTATGGAGCATACAGAGATAGACAGACATATAGACAGACATCTAGACACACAGAGACAGGATATAGATGCAGAAAGAGAGATAGACAAACAGACAGACAGACCAGATATACAGAGACAGCTATAGAGGCATACAGAGATATAGACAAACAGAGACATACTAGACATACAGAGACAGGGTATAGATGCATCCAGAGAGATACACAGACAGACTAATACAGAGACAGGCAGACAGGCACACAGAGAGATAAACAGACAGATAGACAAGAGTAGACATACAAACAGCAAGCAAAGCGAACAGGCTATGGGCAGTAAGAGACTACGGCACCTATACTGACAGCAGCAGTAGGCTGTACAAGGCAATAGACCACACTATCTTTCCCCTCTACTCCACCCTACCCCCCCCCCCCCCCCCCCCACACACACACACACAACACTGGGGGCGGTTTTACGCCCGACTGCAATCGTGACGGAGCACATCATTGCATGGGCCACTCTATCCTCCTCTGCACATCCACCCAACCAACCACCCACACTGCTCTGTCTCTGGCTGTCTGTCTGTCTGTCTGTCTGTCTGATCTGTCTTTCTCTGTTTGTCCTCTGTCTCTGTTTGTCTTTGTTTGTCTGTGTTTGTCTTTGTCTGTCTATCTGTCTGTCTGTCTGTCTGTCTGTCTGTCTGTCTGTCTGTCCTTCTTCTCTGTCTCTCTCTCTCTCTCTCTCTGTCTCTGTCTCTCTCTCCTCTCTCTCACTCTCTCTCTCTCTCTCTCTCTCTCTCTCTCCCTCTCTCTCTCTCCTCTCTCCTCCTCTCTCTCTCTCTCTTCTCCTCTCTTCCTCTTTATCTTTCTGTCTATAACTGTCTCTCTGTCTTATTCTTCTCTGTCTGTCTGTCTATCTTTGTCTGTCTCTCTGTGTCTCTCTGTGTCTGTCTGTCTGTCTCTGGTCCCTGTCCTCTGCCTGTCTGTCTGTCTGTCTGTCTGAGAGAGAGAGACAGGCAGACAGATAGGCAGACAGACACATAGACATGGAGAGACACAGAGACAGTGAGACAGAGAGACAGACAAAAGACAGAGAGACGGAGGAGAGACAGACAGAGAGACAGACAGAGAGAGACAGACACACACACAGAGAAAGATAGACAGAGAGACAGACAGAGAGAGAGACAGAGATACAGACAGGCAGACAGACAAACAGACAGAGACAATGACCGAGACAGAGATAGAAACAGAGACTGACAGAAAGACACACAGACAGACAGAAAGCACATAAGCAAAGACAGAGACAGATAGAGAAAGGAGACACGAGGAATTAAACAGTTATACTAGCATAAACAAAACAACACAAAACAAACAAAAACACAAAAACAATTCAAAACAAAAACAAACAAAATAAAGAAAAAACAAAGCACAACAAAGCAAAACAAAAGAAACAATTACAAAAAAAATCCCTAACCAAACAAAAACATAATAATTAGAAAAAATAACTATTCCAGAGCATTGTCTTGACTTTTCCGGCACTTTTTACCACAATGCAGACTGACTGTGACGGGATAGCTCAGTGGTCAGAGCACTCACTCGCTTTCCCCAAGCATCATTGAGCGTGGTTACCAAGTGGATGGGTGACCGTTTGCGTGCATTGGCTTTAGTACAATCCCCCAGTTCACCCAGCTGTAATTGGGTACCTGCCCTCTTTAGGGACAGGGAAGGTAAAGCAGCGAGGGAGAGGAGACGGACGCCGCCCTCAACATGCTGGCCCCTTAGAGAAGCTGAGGTCTCTGATGCCTCGCTCCCCTACGACCACATAGGTTATGGGACACCTTTACCTTTTTCTGACTGACTGTGAACATTACAAGATGAGTCAAATCAAAAGGTAAAGGTAAAAGGTGTCTCATAACCTATGTGGTTGTATGGGGAGCAAGGTGTTAGAGACCTCAGCTTCTCCAGGGGCCAGCATATTCAGGGCAGCACCCATCTCCTCTCCCTCTCTGCTTTACCTTCCCTGGCACTGAAAAGGGCAGGTACCCATTTACAACTGGGTGAGCTGGAGGACTGTATTGAAGCCAAGGTGAAGATAAGATTCGTTATTGCTGATTTAAAAGATCAGTAAAAAAAATAATAAAAAATAAAAAAAATAAACAAATTTGAATGATTTACCAGGTCAACTTCAAGGACAGACATGCCACTGTCTTAATTCCCTTTGTGTATATATATACACCCAGAAGATCAACTATACTCGTTAAAGATACCATAATTTATATCAAGGGGGCGGGATAGCTAAGTGGTCAGAGCGCTGGCTTTCCCCAAGTCAAGTTCGTGCCTTGGCTTCAGTACAGTCCCCCCAGTCCACTCAGCTGTAAATGGGTACCTACCCTCTTTAAGGTCAGGGAAAGTAAAGCAGCGAGGGAGAGGAGATGGGTGCCGCCCTCAATATGCTGGCCCCTAGAGAAGCTGAGGTCTCTGATGCCTTGCTCCCCTACTACAGCCTAGGTGATGGGACACCTTTACCTTTACCTTATTCGTGGGTGGGTTACGAAAACACAAACATCCACATTATACATCCCTGAAATCGGAATCTGGCTACCTTTATTTTGTGTAAAAATGGTCGCACACACAAAATCCAACCATTATGATGAACTTCGAAACTGTAGCCAAGGAACCAGCACCCCCCCTCCCTAAAACAATAACAAACAAACAAAACAAGCAACAACAAAAATTGATAATAACTTAACAACTACAAATACAACAAAAAACAACAAAAAATGGTACATTTCTAAACCACCACAAACAAACAATAACAAAAATGAACATATATCTATGACAAGTATCTAACAACAACAACAAACACACTACAACAACAAAAAACCCAAACAACTACAACAATTGATACATATCTACAACAGGCAAGGGAACAAACAGGCTATGGGCAGTAAGAAAAGAAGTGACAGCAGCAGTAAGCTGTACAAGGCAATAGACCACACTATCTTTCCCTCTACTCCCCCCCCCCCCCCCACACACACACACACACTGGGGCGGTTTTACGCCCGACTGCAATCGTGACGGAGCACATCATTGCATGGGCCACTCTATCCTCCCTCCCTCCCTCCCCTCCAACATACGCACACACGCACACCCCTCCCCTACTCCACTCCACTCTTTTTCTTTTACGTTTTTTGTTTTTTGCTTTCGTCTTTCTTTCTGACCTTGTACTTTTCTTTTCATTCTCCCTTTTCCCTCTAAGAGTTTACCTCTCTCTGTCTCTCTCTGTCTCTCTGTCTCTGTCTCTGTCTGTCTGTCTGTCTGTCTCTTCTCTGTCTCTGTCTCTGTCTCTGTCTGTCTCTCTCTCTCTCTCTCTCTCTCTCTCTCTCTCTCTCTCTCTGGGAGACCGATAGCCTAGTGGTCAGAACATTGCGCTGGCAATTTGACAACAGGGGCTCGAGTCCAGTCGAGGAGATTTTTCTCCTGGAGTTAACATCAGTGCTGACTCCACTCTCCCCAAAAGTCCTTCAGATGAGACTTTAAACCGAGGCCCCGTGTGCGAACGCACGCAGAACATCTTGCGCACACGTTTAATCCTGTTCCGCTTTTCGTAAGAGTAGGCCATCGTGTGCCGGTGGGAACAGATGACATTTACAAAAACACAGACAGACAGACAGACAGACAGACTGACCGACCAACAGACAGACAGACATAGAGAGACAGACACAGACAGACACAGACAGACAGACAGACAGAGACTCGGGCAGACAGAAAAACAGAAAAACACAGAAACAGAGAGAGAGAGAGAGAGAGAGAGAGAGAGAGAGAGAGAGAGAGAGAGAGAGAGAGAGAGAGAAGAGAGAGAGAGAGAGAGAGAGAGAGAGAGAGAGAGAGAGAGAGAGAGAGAGAAACAGGCCAGGAATATAACTCCCAATAAAATGTGACTAGTTCCTACAGCAGCCAGACAGCCACTTTGTCGCATTGACATAAAACTTTCATCGCAGTGCTCAAAGCCCCTTCTCCAAACCCCACCGACACAAACATGAGTGCTCATTACCCGTGCTGAGCACTTAACTCAGCGTGCTCACTCCCTTTCACCCCCAGAGATCAGAGGGTGGGGATGACACTTACATCATTTTATTCTTCCAGTCTGTCATTATTTGAGGAGTGTGGTGGGGGAAATGCGTCCCTGAAGATGTGTTTTGATACACATTGTATGGATGTAGATCATATACATTTATATTATTTAACTTTTAGTTCTAAAACTCACAAAAAAAGTCTTTGGTTTGAATCTTGACAACACAGTGAAAGATTAAGGATGAAGATTGTTTCAAAATCTCCCAGGTCAGCTACTTGCAGGTTTGCAAATGCCTTGTTTCATGTGAAAACACTTGAAGATGATTAGTCACGTATTTTGAAATTTCTATAATTCATGTCAGCATAATATAACTTAGGAAATGTAGCAGTGCATCGTCTGTATCAGGATGCTGTCAAGTCTCTCTGAGGTAGTTGACAGTGTATTATTATTTTCTGTTCCTGTAAGGAAAAGCAAGAACAATACTAACAAGTGTTATTAGAATTCTACCATCTGGGTAAGATGAAAGATGATGAAACTAGTCTTTTTTTTTTAAAGTGAAGATCTCAAAACTGATTTAGGTGATAACAAAGTAGTGCCTCCAGTCTGTTTCAGATAAAGAAAACATTCAACACAATAATATTTATACCTTTAAAGTATTATTATAGAACATTCCACAAATTTTCATCTAAATCCTGAATTTTGTTCATTTGCATTGTTCAGTTGCATGTTTGTTTGCTTGTTTGTCTTCTCTTTGATTAAGCTTTCCAAATGGAGATTAGCAATGAAGCTTAATAAAAAAAAAATGTTTCGAATGGCTCGAACTTTTAAAACTGGACACAAATTCGCCTCGCAGTCACATCAATGTTCAGAGCATGTATGTTGTTGTCTTTTTTCTCACGAAAAGCACATAAACCCCTTTGGACTGCCAAATGTCTTGTTCTGACCTATAACCCTCTCCCTGAGAAGGAATGCAAACACAGCATAGTTTCTGACGATGCTGGCATTTTTCACGTTATCTCCACCCCTTAGATCTTAGCAGGCTGGACAAGAAAGGTGCATACTTTCCTGACGTACACTCCTTCCTATTGGGTGGTTTCTTTTCATGGTGAAACAAAAACCTTGAAGACTTGAGTAGCTGAGGCAGAAAATGGAACTGTTTTGCACTCTTCCACCACCACTATGACTTTCCAAAGATCTGCTTGGGGAACTACCTTGGTGGTTTGTAGGTGTTTGCGTGGTTTATCGGCTTGAAACTTTATTGTCCTTGCTTGGTATGTTTTGGGAAATTGATTCTGAATGATGTAGTATATCCCTGAAGTCAGAATGCAGTTACCTTGTTGGTTGGTGGGGTAAAATAGTCACATCTGCAAAAATTTCACCATTGGTCAACCTTACAGGTCTCTAGCCAAGAAATAATAAAAAGTAGGTTTGATATTCAGGTTTAGTTTTTTAAAAGTTTCACACAATGCTACAAAAATGATGTTGCACTGACAAAAAGACTTGTCACAAAACCTTTCGCAGTTTGAGGCTATTGCAGTTAATTGATGAAACATCAACATTATAGAATTTCTGACTTAGCACTCGATTTTTTAATGAAAAATTCTGGTCACTGTAACATCTTGCAAAAAAACTGAGAGCTTAGACTACGAACTATTCACTGTGACTGTATGGTATTGTGTTGTATTCTTTTATGTTGTGTTGTGTTGTATGGTATGGTATGTTATGTTATGCTATGTGTCCTTTATATTCACAAAAGATTTCTCTGCATGAAAAATGGACTGATCTCCCTGTGGAGATTGTATCGCCACATATGCAGCCCCACCCACTTTTCATAGTTTTCCTAAGGCTGTATCTTGTTTTCCTTAGGTTAGTAGCTTTGTGGGTTTTGCCAGGAACAACTCTCTAGTTGCTGTGGGTTCTTTACCTTTTGCTAAAATGATCGCATTTTGACATCAGTTTATCATCTTATCTCATAGACCATCCCTGAAGTCAGAATACAGCTACCCTATGGAAGCAAAAACAGTTTTTATTCTTAATTACCAAAAAACAAATTGTCTCAAGGATAGCAGAATAAGCAGTCATGTGCTATTATAACATCCAGTCCTTGTGTGTGTGCTGTTTTGTAAACTTTGTCATCCATTCTCACCAGCACACAATGGCCTACTCTTCGAAAAAGTGGAACAGGTTTTAACGTGTGTGCAAGATAATGTGCGTGCATTCTCACATGGGGCCTTGGTTTATAGTCTCATCCGAAGGACTTTTGGGGAGAGTGGAATCAGCACTGATGTTAACTCCAGGGGGAAAATCCCCCTGAACTAGTGACCAGATCACCCATCACTCACAGTTGAGAGAACAGGGGAGAAGTTTAGCTTCTGGACGCGGATTGAACCCACGACCCCTAACGCTTTTTTCAGATGAGTGCCTAACCGCTAGACCTCAGATTCCTTGATCTCTGGAAGAAAGGCCACCACGGAGCACGCTGAGTTAAGTGCTCAGCACGGGTAATGAGCACTCATGTTTGTGTCGGTGGGGTTTGGAGAAGGGGCTTTGAGCATTGCATTGCAGATGAAAGTTTTATGTCAACACGACAAAGTGGCTGTCTGGCCCGCAGTAGGAACCAGTCACATTTTATTGGGAGTTTTTCGCTCCAGACTTTTCATCTTTTATCTTTGTTGGCTGTACTGTGTCTGTCAGCTTATTTGTTTTAGGGTGTGTGTTTTTTTGTGTGTTATATTTGCCTAGCTGTGTGTGTATGTTTGTTTCTTTCTTTCTCTCTGTGTCTCTTTGTGTGTGTGTGTGTGTGTGTGTGTGTGTGTGTGTGTGTGTGTGTGTGTGTGTGTGCGTGCGTGCGTGCGTGCGTGCGTGCGTGCGTGTGTGTGTGTGTGTGTGTGTCTGTCTGTCTGTCTCTGCCTCTGTCTCTCTCTCTGCCACTGTCTCTGTCTGTCTGTCTGTCTGTCTGTTTGTCTTTTTTTTTTTTTTTTTTTTTTTTACTACCATAGTATGTGTGAAATTTATTCATATTTTCCTTTTGCATTACACCCCCCCCCCCCCCCCCCCCCCCTCCCCCACCTGGTGTTTTGTTTCCAAGGCCAAAGCACCATGAAACCATTTCAGTGTTCAGTGTTCAGTGTTTTCTCTCTCTCTCTCTCTCTCTCTCTCTCTCTCTCTCTCTCTCTCTCTCTCTCTCTCTCTCTCTCTCTCTCTCTCTCTCTCTCTCCTTCTCTCTTTTAAGTATGGGTGCAGCACCCTTCAGGTTTCTGGCCTCACGGTAACCTCTAGTGGATTTCTGACCGTGAGGATATGACATGATGAACCAGGGTAGGCTGGGATAGTGAAATTGAAATGACAAGGGTGAAAGCAGGGAGAAGTGAAGTATATCATACACACACACA
>CM060332.1:24233868-24238868 GCA_030674155.1 Stramonita haemastoma
AGAGAAGGAGAGGGGGAGAGAGAGATTGACAGATTGTTTGTTTTGATTGATTTATTGCTTGATTGATAATGAGAAGAAGGAGAGAGGAGGGAGGGGGGGGGGGAGAGGAGAGGAGAGAGAGAGGAGAGAGAGGGAGGGAGAGAGGAGAGAGAAGGGAGAGAGGAGAGAGAGAGAGGAGAGAGAGAGAGAGAGAGAGAGAGAGAGAGAGAGAGAGAACGCAGAGAGAGAAGACGAAAGAGAGATGTATGGCATTCTTAGAGAGTAGTGAGATGATGAGAATGATGAGTGTGAGATGAGAGTAGTATGAGAGGCATTGAGAGAGAGAAAGACAGACTGAGAAGAAACAACGATACGAAAGAAACTGTTGTCTCTCTCTCAGTCTTTGTGTTTTTCTCTCGAATCGCTCTGTGTTAACTTTATTGTACATCAGTCATTCAAACTCAAGAAACACAGAGAAATGTTAATGCTGAAAGTGAGACAACAAGAAAAATGAAAAATGCAAAAGTCGAGAGAAGAGAGAGAAGTAGAGAGACGAGGAGAGAGAAATAGAGAAAACAGAGAAATGTTAATGTGAGAGAGGAAGAGAAGACAGAGAAAAGAATGAAAGAGAGAAAATAAAGAGAAAGGGAGAAAAAAACTAAAAGAAAAAGAACGAGAGAGAGAGAGGCAAGGAAAAACGGAACGGAACAAGAAGTAGTAAGAAGAAGGAGGAAGAGGAGGTAAAAGAAGGAAAAGAGGAAGGAGAAGGGAGAAGTAGAGAGGGGGAGAGGAGGGGGAGAGGAGAGAGGAGAGAGGGAGAGGGGGGAGAGACAGAGAAGGGGAAGGGGAAGGGAATGAAGATGCAACATACAGCGAAAACAAGTGGAACCCCTCAGCGGTCCTGCAATGATACGGCGCCTTATCACCGCTGCTCTCCTTGCGCGCTTTAAATAAATCCGCTACAACCAGAACTGATTTCATGTGACGGGTCAGTGGGAGTCTCTGGAAATGGGGAAGGTGGAGGGGGGGGGGGGGAGGAGGAGGGGGGAGGGGGAGGAGATGGCAGTGTGGTGGTGGTAGTGGTGGTGGTGGTGGTGGTAGGGGTGGTGGTGGTGGTGGTAGTAGTTGCAGAAGGGTTTAATGTGGGATGAAATGTATTGGGGGGATATGGAAGTGATTTTTGTTGTTTTGTTGTTGTGTTTTTGCAGAGGTGAGGTGGTGGACTATGTGTGTGGAGAGAGAAGAGAGATAATGATGAAATCAATTCTGGATGGACGATTGAGTCTGTGCCGGGTTTTTTTTGTGCTTATTTATTATTCATGTATTCATTCCTTTGTCTGTCTTATTTATTCAGTTATTTGTAGTTTTGTTTTTTCCTTACTTACTGTTTTATTTCTTGTTTTTTTTATCTACTAAGTTATTCCTCTTTTTTTTATTTTTTATTTGCTTCCTTGTTTGTTTGGTGGGTTTACAGAATAGGTTTTCTTGAGCTTTCTACACACCTAGCCTGTACATTTGGTGGCTCGGTGGTCTAGAGGTAACGCGCCTTGCCTAGGAAGCAAAAAGTCCGGGTCGGAGTGTGCGGTGGTTCGAATCCCGTTTGGGGCCCAAAACTTTTTCCCCATCTATTGGACCATGAGTGGTGGTCTGGGCGCTAGTCTTTCGGATGAGACGACAAACGAGGTCCCGTGTGTTACACATTAATCAGCAGCACGTAAAAGAACCCACAGCACCAAGGGGGTTGTTCCTGGCAAAATTTTGTAGAAAAAAGCCACTCTGATAGGGAAACAAATACAGTTGCAGACAGGGGAAAAAAAACATAATGGGTAGGCGCTGCACTTTTTGCGACGCGTTTTCCCCCGGAGAGAGCAGCCCGAATTTCATGCAGAGAAATCTGCTGTGACATAAAGTGGTATGAAAAATAAATATATTTTTTAAAAATCGCCTATGACTCTTTAACTTCTTTTCTCTTACGTCCGTTCTCAACTTGCCATGTAGTTCATCAGTTTTCTTTCCTTCTTTTTTTAAAAGCTGGTAGGTCTCTGTCAATCCAGCTTCAGCGAGCTATTTCTTTTATAATATGTGTTTCTACAGGCTTTCCCCAAGGCAAAACAGAACATCTTGTGCACACGTTAAATCTGTTCCGCTCTTCGTAAGAGTAGGCCATTGTGTGCCAGTGGGTACAGATGACAAGATTTACAAAATTGCATACACACGGGGACTGGATTTTTTTTTTAAAGCACGTGAGTGCCTATTCCATTATCATCGATATAAAAGAATACATAAATAAATAAAATAATGAACACTGTGACCAGCTGTATTCCCAATGTACGCAAAAGACTTGTGCTGGAACTGATGCTGATGTTCCCGTAAAATACTCTGATGATACTACCTTTCAAAACCGAATTTTGATCTTGTATACTTTGCCAGTACGGGCATGTAACAAGATCAAAAGGACTTGCAAAAACAATACTGCAAGGCACTGTCCAGGGAGGAAGAAAAAGAGGCAGACCAAGGAAGAGATGGGAGGACAACATCAGCGAAATGGACGGGCCTAGAACTCGACAAAATTTTGAGAAAGGCAGAACAAAGAGAGGAATGGTGGGAACTGGTTGTCAAGTCTTCAGGGGTGCCCCCACGGTCGCCAGACTAAGGGATAGATAAATAGATAGATAGATAGATAGATAGATAGATAGATAGATAGATAGATAGATAGATAGATAGATAGATAGATAGATAGATAGATAGATAGATAGATAGATAGATAGATAGATAGATAGGGTAATACAGATAGCAACCGTAATTGTTAAGGATAGCACGGTGGTTAGAGTGATGCGCTCGTGATCTGCAGACCTGGGTTCGGATCTCGTTGAAGAGCATTTTTCCAACATAAGTGCCGATTCCCCCCACCTCCCCCATCCCTGAAATCCTTTGAATAAGTCTATAGACCGACGACGTGTGTGCGAACGCACGCAGACATCTTAAGCACACGTTAAAACCTGTTCTGTTTTTTTTTTTCAAAAGAGCAGGCCATTGTGTGCCAGTGGGCACGGATGACAAAGTTTACAAAGCTGCATGCACACCGAGACTAAATGTAAAACAACAACAACAACAACAACAACACGCGAGTGCTTATTCTACTATCCTCGAAATAAAAGAATTTTTTTTTTTAATGAAATAAAATAAATGATGGTGTGTGATTTTATGCCTACTATAGCAGTTGACTTTATTTTGAGCCTACACCATTCGCCGGCTGTAATTAACTCCCTTTCAGGCAAATCGTTATTCTCTCCCGTTTTAATAAGTTTCTTATTCGTGTTTGTGCTTTCATCGCCTCCCTTTTTTCCATTATGTTTGAGCTGGAAATGCAAAATTCAAATGTTTGTAATTTGACTTTCAAATCATTTTTTTTGTTACTTAGTTATTCTTATAGTAATTTTCTTTTTAACTTGATGGCACAGTCTGTAAAGCTTTGTGATGTTTAAATTTTTTTTATTTCGAAGATAATAAAATACGCACTCCTGTGCTTTTTAACATCAAGTCCACGTGTAGCGACTTGACGTGGAACACAGCACTGATTCAAATACAGAAATCACAGCAACATTTCTTGGCATGAAATTTGGATTGCTCTGCCAGAACAAGTGTGTGGGTTGTTGTTATCATTATTGCATTCCCCCTCCCTCCTGTGTATATATATATTTTAATTATTTGACTACGGGAGAGGGTTGTTCTATATAATGTTGCCATTGACAACACTCTTGTTGCCGTGGATTCTTTTACATCTAAATATTTGTAACGCAGGACGTCAGTGTATCATCTCAAGCAAATGACTAGCCTTTTTTGTGGCGTGGAGAGAGGGACGTATCTATCTTGTAGCTGGGAAGAAGAACACACACACGCACACACACACACACACACACACACGTGCGCGCACACACACACACACAAATACACATACACTATACACACACACGTCACACACACACACACACACGCGCGCGCGCGCGCGTGCACACACACACACACACACACACACGCGCGCGCACACACACACACACACATAAGAGCACACACAACCACACACACACTAACATACTAACACACACACACACACACACACACACACACTTGAGCAAAACGTGGGAAGAGAGAGGGGGGGGAGGTAGGGGGAGGATAAAGGTCAAACTATTTCTTTTTTTCTTTGGTGTGGATGCTCCCTCGTGTCACGACCTCCTTCGCCCCATTCACCCCCCTCCCCCTTCACCTCCCGTCCCCTCTCCCTCCACTGGAAAAAGGGACAGGACAAGACAGGACAGGACAGGACAGCAATGACTCATGAAGTCACGGCGGGCAAGTAAACACAAACGCGCGTGTGTGTGCGCGTACACACGCGGTCGCGTATGCACGCGTCCGGGCAAGAGTTTTCGGGCGCGTACATTTATACATACTCGTGCTTCTTTTGTGTTTTTCTCTAGTGTGTCGTTTCTCTTGCTTGTTTGTTAATTTGTTTGGTGTTGTTTTGCTGCTTCATCTTCTATGAGCCAGAGAATCAGAGACAGTTGTGACGCTCCACCACGAAATGAGTAGCTTTGTACCGAATCCGCTATTTTGCTAGGAGCCATTATTTTTTTAGGCAAGTGGAGGTCAGGTTGTTGATTTTTAAGATTTTGATTAATTGTAAAATGATTTAGATTTGATTGATTAATTAAAAAGCTATAGCAACTCTTCTGCCTTGTAGTGAAGTATCGAGGCGTTATTCTGTTTCCTTTCGCTTGAAAAACGCATTAAAAAAAAACCACCCAAGCACTCATGATGACCATCCATTACGATGCAAAACTTGTCTTTTTTTCATTCTGTCATTTTCTATAGTCTCTCATTTCAGTTTGTAATAAGTTTTCATAGAATTGTCCGATTTTCAATCTGAATAGTCTATTCATTGCAAATTAATAGCATATAGACAACTATTGACTTTCGGTGCAAAACGACTCATTGTGTAGTGGAGCGTCACATTTTTTTTAATT
>CM060332.1:24253868-24256368 GCA_030674155.1 Stramonita haemastoma
CCTGCTGCATGCACCCTCCCCCCTCCCCCCCCCTTCCATTCCTCTCTCCTCCATCTCCTCCTCCCTACCCTCCCCTCTCTGTGTTCACGCTGCAGCTACCCCCCCCCCCCCCTTCCCTCCAGTGCTTGCACTTCCACCCTCTTTCTCTGTTGTTATTATTAACTAACACTGGTGGTTCTCTGTGTAAGTTCTTGCTGCTAGTGTTTGCATAATATTGGTTCTATATGTATGGAGTGGAGTGGAGTGGAGAGGAGTGCAGTGCAGTGCAGTGCAGTGCAGTACAATGCAGTGCAGTGCAGTGCAGTACATTACAGTGTAGTGAAGTGTAGTGCAGTGCAGTGCAGTAGAGTGAAGTGAAGTGCAGTGCAGTGCAGTGCAGTTACAGTACAGTACAGTACAGTACAGTACAGTACAGTACAGTACAGTACAGTACAGCAGTACAGTACAGTACAGTACAGTACAGTACAGTACAGTACAGTACAGTACAGTACAGTGGAGTGGAGTGGAGTGGAGTGGAGTGGAGTGGAGAGGAGTGGAGTGGAGTGGAGAGGAGTGGAGCACAGAATAGTACAGTACAGTACAGTACAGTACAGTACAGTACAGTACAGTACAGTACAGTACAGTACAGTACAGTACAGTACAATACAGTACAGTACAGTGGAGTGGAGTGGAGTGGAGTGGAGCAAAGTAGAGTAGAGTAGAGTAGAGTAGAGTAGAGTAGAGTAGAGTAGAGCAGAGCAGAGCAGAGCAGAGCAGAGCAGAGCAGAGTAGAGTAGTTATTTCACTTACTTATTTTTATTTTATTTTATTCTTTTATTTTGAGGATAAGTGAATAAGCACTCGTGTGCTTTTTACACCCACTCCCCTTGTGCATGCAGTTTTGTAACTTTTATCACCGTTCCCACTGGCATACATAGGCATACTCCTCCGAAAAGCAAAACGGGTTTTAACGTGTGGGCAAGATGTTCTGCGTGCGTTCACACACGGGACTTCGGTTTATAGTATCATCCAAAGGACGTTGGGGCGGAGTGGAGTCGGCACTGATGTTAATATGCATGCAGATCATCTTGCGCACATGTTAAATCCTGTTCCACTTCTCGTAAGACTAGGCCATTGTGTTTTGAGGGGAACAGATGACAAGATTTAGAGATATACATAACACACGGGGACTGGATGTTAAAAAAAAAGCACATGTGTGCTTATTCTATTATCCTCGATATAAAAGAATAAATAAAGAAAATAAATGAAGAAATGATTGAAAAAAATACATTACACTACACTACACTACACTACACTACACCACACCACATCACACACACCACACCACACCACACGACTACACTACACTACACCACACCACACCACACCACACACACACCACACCACGCACGCTACGTTACGCTACACTACACTACGCTACGCTACGCTACACTACACTACACTACACTACACTACCTACACTACACTACACTACACTACGCTACACTACACTACACTACACTACACTACACTACACTACGCTAAACTACACTACACCACACCACACCACACCACCCCACACTACACCACCACACACACACCACACCACACCACACCACACCACACCACACTACACTACCACTGCGGCGCCGGAAGATAGCACAGAACTGAGTGGCAGATGAGGTCTTAGAGAGGACATGGGAATTTTAACTTACCCAAGCTGTATATGTATGTATGTATGTATGTATGTATGTATGTATGTATGTATGTATGTATGTATGTATGTATGTATGTATGTATGTATGTATGTATGTATGTGTGTATGTGTGTATGTATGTATGTATGTATGTATGTATGTTGTGACGGCTGCTGTTTGTAAACACTCTAGTGGATGCTGACGTGACCAGGATAACAGTCCTCCCCCTCCCCATCTCCCTCTCCTCCCCTCCTGCCTAATGATGACTTCCTCCTTTCGACACCGTTACCTGCGTCTCACTGTATAGGTTGCACATAAGGATTAGATTTTGGCAGTGATCTTTCTATTCTATTCCTTCTGTGTGTGTGTGTGTGTGTGTGTGTGTGTGTGTGTGTGTGTGTGCATTTGACTTTATTAAAACTCTCAATAGTTATTGGTTGGGTGTGTAAAAATTGGTTGAATGTAAGCACTTTGATTTTTTTGTGTGCAAAATATAGCACTATATATATATATATATATATATATATATATATATATATAAAATTTTTCATTATTAGTAGTATTGTTATTAATATTGTCATTGTTCTTCTTCTTCTCTTCTTCTTCTTTCTTCTTTCTTCTTCTTCTTCTTCTTCTTCTTCTTCTTATCATTATTATTACTCGGGAAGTTGGAGATTACTCGTTTTACTTTCGCAGTCTCCACTGTGTTTTTATTGATGTCATATCTTTTTATTGCTATTATTCTGGGTCGTGTTTTCACGCGTTTTGATCGAAAACGATGCGCTATACAGTTTAAAAATAATTTCAAATCACTGTTTTTTTGTT
>CM060332.1:24281975-24284475 GCA_030674155.1 Stramonita haemastoma
TTTTATTCATCCAGTCCCCGTATGTATGTAGTTGTGTAAATATTGTCATCTGTTCCTACCGGCACACAATGGTCTACTCTTACGAAAAGCGGAACAGGATTTAACGTGTGCGCAAGATGTTCTTGCGTGCGTTTGCACACGGGGCCTCGGTTTATAGCCTCATCCGAAAGACTTCTGGGGAGAGTGGAGTCAGCACTTATGTTAACTCCTACGACCACACAGGTTACGGGACACTTTTACCTTTACCTTTTAACCATCACCAAACATACCAATATCATCGATTTAACAGCTGAAAAAAAACAATCATCAACACAACAAAACTTACGCTTTCTAAAAAAAAAAAGGAACAGGATCAATAAATTTTAAGTAATTTATTTGAATCTTTCGGCATTAACAATATATTTGTGACGCTCCACCGCGAAATGAGTCGCTTAGCACATATCCCACTTTCCCGCTATGAACCATTAAAGGCAGGTGGGGTCAAGTTGGCAATTTTGAGATTTTGATTAATTATTAAAGTATAGCCATTATTCAACCTTATAATGAAATATCAAATAATAATTTTGTTTCCTTTTGCCTTTAAACGTGTTTTAAAAATACCCAAGCCCTCATTCTGACCACCTATTAGGATGATAAACTTGTCAATTTCTCATTTTGTCATTTCCTGCTGTCTAGCATTTCAACTTGTAATAACTTTTCCTAGAATTGTCCGATATTCAATCTGTTTTTTTGCATTGTATAGCCATATTATTGCTGTTTGATAACATGTGAATAACTAAAAATTGACCTCTGGTGCAATGCGTCTCATTATGTGGTAGAGCGTCACATTTTTTTTCTTGTTCTTCGGTTAGAGCTCCGAGTTTTACCAACGGTGAGAGTTTGCGTATGTGACCAACCGTTTTTGTTGTTATTTTGCCTGCCACCATAAATGTATCCACATTCCGACTTCGGAGCTACTTTTACAATTCAGAAAGATTTTTTTTAATCAAATAACTATTTCATGATGAGTTATAGTATCATTTCTCATAAATACAGAGTAAAAGAAAAAAAGGGTCGACGGTTGAGGAAAGACGAAGAATATCATTTTCTTTATGTCACAACACGAAAAGGAATAAATGGGCTTTAAAAAAAAGGTAAGTTGAGTCCTGAAAGTAACCTAAGAGATCCTTGACCAATTTACCCAGGACTCTTGTCAAACATCTAGTACCTGTCATAAATGCCGGCATGCGCAATTGTGTGTATGTCTGTACGTTCTCGCCCGCGAGTGTGTGTGTGTGTGTGTGTGTGTGTGTGTGTGTGTGTGTGTGTGTGTGTGTGTGTGTGTGTGTGTGTGTGTGTGTGTGTGTGTGTGTGTGTGTGTTAGGGAGAGAGAAGGGGGAGGGGCAGGCACACAAACAGAATTGGGGGTGGGGGGGAAGGGGAACAGAATTTTTCGTGTGTCTGTCTTCATTATACACCACAAGCCACATTATTTTTTTGACTTTTTTTTTCGGGGGGGGGGGGGGGGGGGTTCTTTGCTATTGATACCAACCTTCAACACTAATAATCCCCCTGAGTCACTCATACACAAAAACTGCTAACTGGAATTTTGTTTGCTTGTTTATTTATTCATTTATTGATTGATTGATTTATTATTTGCTTGTTTGCTTGTTTTGTTTCGTTTCAAACTAAACTACCACACGAACCATCAACAAATATAAACAATAAACAATAGACAATAAACACACACACACAAACACACACACACAAACACACACACACACACACACACACACACACACACACACACACACACACACCACACACACACACACACACACACACACACACACACACACACACACACACACACATACACACACACACACACACACACACACACTCACACACTCACACACACACACACTCTTAAGGTTTTCTTTTTCAAATTTGCATATAATATATGATTTTTTAATTATTGTTTTTCTTAGACACAGACAGAAGCAGGGGTGGGGGGAGGGAAAGAGAACAGAATTTTTCGTGCGTCTCTTCATTATACAATACAAACCACATTAATTGTTTGTCTTTTTTTTGGGGGGGGTGGGGTGTTTCCTTTGCTATTGATACCAACCTTCAACACTAATAATCCCTCTGAGTCACTCATACACAGAAACTGCTAGGGGAGTTTTGTTTGCCTGTTTTGTTTCGTTGGTTTTTAACAAACAAATATTTTAAGTGATAGTGAACAGTGCGTAGAGGGGCGCATTTTGGAGGAGGGGGGGGGGGGGGGAGAGAAAATACTCCGAATTTCATATACAGAAATGTGCCGTTAGTGTTTACACTATAAAAAATAATAATAATAACGTGGGTTTAATCTCCGTGTTCAAGAACCAAAGGATAAATATCTCGACATGAATTAAAACTGTTATCATCGCCCGAAAGCCTGAATGCGTCTGCTTTAATTTTGGGTAAAACAAAAAAAAAGGTTGTATACACAACATCTCACGTTTAGTATACCTTT
>CM060332.1:24291975-24294475 GCA_030674155.1 Stramonita haemastoma
CACACACACACACCACACACACACAATACATCACACACACACTCACACACCACCACAAAACATTGGAGACACAACCATTCCAGCTTGAGACACACACGCAAAACATTTTGCACACACGTTAAAAATGTTCCTTTCGGAAGAGTATGGCCATTTGTGTGCCGATTGGGGGATAGGCATTGACAAAACTTACAAAACCGCATACACAGGGTCTATAATTATGTAATTAAAAAAAGTACATGCGTGCTTAATCCATAATCTTCGAATTTAAGGAATAAAACAAATGATAAAAAACAGACACAGAGACACAGAGACACAGACACAGAGACACAGACACACACACACAATTTACTTTTGCTTTTGCTCTTCGTGGGATGATTAAATCATTTTTGACTTGACTTCCCCCCCCCCCCCCTTTTGTGAGGAGTTGACTTGGCTTGACTTAAAAGACCACAATAGACGGACCAACAGACAGGCACACAGACAGTCAATCAGACAGACCTACAAACAGACAGACAGGCAGAAATAGAAGGTATAGCTCATTTAAACTACAAACTCCAACCTGTCTGTATAAAAGAATTGGAGGGAACAGGGTGTGGGGTGTGTTGGGGAGGCAATAAAGAATCTAAACAAACAAAACTAAAAAAAAAAAAATGCAATTCACATCGATTTAAATGGACATTAAACAGATGCAGAGAGAGAAAACAAATTGAAAGAGCACCCCATCCCCCCCAAAAGAAACACATTAGTGTTCTCCCCAATTGAAAACAACAGGGCACAATATCTATCTGGTTACGATCATTAAAGTGTCATGCTTTCAAAGCAGCCATTGGTCGTTCTGTTATTTATGTCTTTAATGCCTAATACAAAGCAAGACTTAACTTGGTTTGACTTGACTTCATTTTTTATATAAAAAGGTGTTATGCTTTACAGCAACAACTAATCGTTATTTGTTATGTATACTAAGTTGCAACAATTGTCTTGACTGGATTGGACTTGACTTTTTTTTTAAAAGGTGTTATGCTTTACAGCAACAACTAATTGTTGTTATCTTTTATGTATACTATGTGGCAATATTTGACTTGACTGGAGTGGACTTGATTTGACTTGACTTGACTTGAAATGCTATGCCCTCAAAACAGAAACTGATCTTCTTTTCTTGTTGTCTTTTTTTTTTTTTTAAATACAGGGTACATACCTTTATTTATCTTTTTTTTTTATTTCGAGGATAATAAGAAAAAAGCACTCAGGTGCTTTTTCACCTCCAGTCCCGTCTGTATACAGTTTTGTAAAATTTTGTCATCTCTTCCCACTGGCACACAATGGCTTACTCTTCTAAAAAGCGGAACGGGTTTTAACCTGTGCGCAAAATGTTCTGAGTGCGCTCGCACACGGGACCTCGGTTTGTAGTCTCATCCGAAGGACTTTGGGGGGAATGGAGTCGGCACTGATGTTAACTCCTGAGGAAAAATCCTCTTGAACGAAATTCGAACGTGGGTGAGCAGATACGCAAAAGCCTCACCATTGATGAACCTCGGAACTCTAGCCGAGGAACCAATCCCCCCCCAAAAAAAAAAACACCAAGATTTGAGTTGACACAAGCTGAAATCCACAACGAGGTCACTTTGAGATGGACAACACGATCTTCGCTCCAAAAATTACAGACCCTCCCAACAAAGAGGCAGACTGAGAAAAATAACGATGAGAAGACAACATCATTCTGAGAGTGGGTGGACTGGCCTTGAGTGGAACTACTACACGGGAAGCTGAGAACGGCGAGGAGTGGAGGAAGCTGGCTGCAAAATCTCCAGTGATGCCCAACAGTCGACCAGGTTACAGGATAGGTAAAAACAAAGAAAGTCAGTAATGAGCAAAGAGAAGATGACGAGAGAGTGTTTTATCTTTATCTTTTTATACCACTTTGTGTCAGAGTGTATCCCTGTGTTACTCCGGCTGGGAATGCAGCAGAAACTTTTTTTAAATTCTAAAATTTCATTTCTCCAGAAAACTCTACATGGAGCTGATTTTTGATTACCTGATTTTTCTTTTGGCAAAGTTTTAACTTAAAAACTAATCTCTCTCTCTCTCTCTCTCTCTCTCTCTCTCTCTCTCTCTCTCTCTCTCTCTCTCTCTCTCTCTCTCTCTCTCTCTCTCTCTCTCTCTCTCTCATTTTGTAGTTGATTTGGATTTGGTTGTTTTTTTTAGGGGGGGGGGGGGGTCTTTGGGGGGGGGGGGGGGGTTGCTATTCCGTAAGGGCAAGGGCCGGATGAAAAAAAAAGTATGTAAATGCTTACTCTGTTACCCTTGGAAAATAAAGATTATTCATTCAATAAAGAAGGATTATTCTCTCTCTCTCTCTCTCTCTCTCTCTCTCTCTCTCTCTCTCTCTCTCTCTCTCTCTCTCTCTCTCTCTCTCTCTCTCTCTCTCTCCAGAAGAAGAAAACCTCAATCCTTGACGTTTCAAGAACATCACTGAAGAAAAAAATCTCACCACATCAATGGT
>CM060332.1:24301975-24304475 GCA_030674155.1 Stramonita haemastoma
CATCATTGTACAGTGTGTCCTCCATAAGTTTAAACTCATGATTTTTTACAAAAAAATGTCTGTCTCGTCGATGTCTGTCTGTCTATCTGTCTGCTGTCCTGTCGTTGCTGTCTCTCTCTCTCTCTCTCTCTTCCTCTCTCTCTTCTCTCTCTTCTGGTTCTCTCTCTCTCTGTCTCTCTCTCTTCTTCTCTCTGTCTCTCTCTCTCTCGTCTCTGTCTCTTCTCTCTCTCTCTGTCTCTCTCTCTGTCTGTTCTGTCGTCTGTCTTCTTCTGTCTTCTCTCTCTCTCTTTTCTCTCTCTCTCTCTTCTCTCTCTCTCTCTCTCTCTCTCTCTGTCTCTCTCTCTCTCTCTCTGTCTCTCTCTCTTCTCTCTCTCTGTCTGTCTTCTTCTGTCTCTCTCTCTCTCTCTCTCTGTCTCTCTCTCTCTCTCTCTCTCTCTCTCTCTCTCTCTCTCTCTCTCTTCTCTCTCTCTCTCTCTCTCTCTCTCAACCCTTTTTTTCATTCCTCGGCTAGAATTCCGAAGCTTACCAAAGATGAGATGTGTGTGTGTATATGTGGCCTTTTTTGCCCATGATTTAGGTAGCCCCATACCAACTTCAGGGGATGTCTGGATGATTTCTAAACATGTCTCTGAATCTATCATACAATTTGTAACAAGTGTGTCCTCCATAAGTTTAAACTCATGATTTTTACAAAAAAATGTCTGTCTGTCTGTCTGTCTGTCTATCTGTCTGTACGTCTGTCTGCCTGTCTGTTTATCAATGGTTTTGATACAAGGCGAACTCAAATCTGATGTCCCGAGTGCAAAAAACACATTCAGAACAGCTTGTGCACACGTTAAAACCCGTTCCATCTTTCAGAAGAGAAAAGCCACTGCGTACCGTTTGGAACGATGACAAACTTTTTTTTTTTTAATGAAATAACCAACCAACAAACAAAAATGCACATAGGTGTCATGAGAAGACATCATCCCCGAAGTCAAAATGCGGCTACCTTCATGATAGGCAAAATCAGTCGCATACGCCACATCTCACCGTTGATGATCCTGGGTGATCTAGCCAAGGAACAAAAGCAAAAACAAAAATAGGTGGTGTTTTAAGAGTATCTTTTAAGATCTTTATGGGGGGGGGGGGGGCGGGATAGCTTAATGGTCAGAGCACTCGCTTTCCCCATGCTTAGGTCAAGCAGCATCGACGTGGTTACCAAGTGGATGGGTGACCGTTTGCCTGCCTTGACTTCAGTACAGTTCCCCCAGTTCCCCCAGCTTTAAATGGGTATCTGCCTTCTTTGGGGTCAGGGGAGGTAAAGCAGCGAGGGAGAGGAGATGGACGCCGCCCTCAATATGCTGGCCCCTTAGAGAAGATGGGGCCTCTGGTGCCTCTGGTGCCTCGCTCCCCTACAACCACGTAGGTTATGGGACATCTTACCTTACTTACCTTACTTTTTAAGATCTTTAACGTGCGTATTTGACACCGGAATGTCTGCAACATGAGCTGACATGGAAGGCAAAAACAAAATCTTCTGCATTTATCTGCCAGGTACTGTTGAGATTCAAACTTACGACTTCAAGACCAACGAGTGACTAGAATTCGAATACTTTAATTTAACCACTCGGCGAGAAGAAATAGATCACAGAATGCCAGTATGGGTGTGTGTAAGGAGGACCATGGGGGTGGGGGGGGGGGGGGCAAAGGGGATGGATGGGAAGAGGACAGACTCAAACAAAGGACGCTGACACTTACTTAGTGTGCTTGAGAATTGGAGGGTGTGGAAAGAAAAAGAGAAAGAGATAGGGAGACGCAAACACAGCGAAAGAAGGAGAGAGCAGAGACACAGACATTTTCAAACTCTCTAAACCAGAGACAGAGACAGAGAAAGTGGGACAACCAGCAGTGAACTTCATGAATCTACATGCATGCACACACACCACGCACGCACGCACACACACACAGCGTGCACGCACGCACGCATACAAGCACGCACGCACGCACATACACACACACAGGACTCACACACACACACACACACCAACACACACAACACACACACACACACACACACACACACCACCACACACACCCACCAACCACTACACACCACCACACACACACACACACACACACAACACACACACACACACACCACCACACACACACACAACACCATCTGACAGCATGCAAGACTACTCAAATAATTATCTCAAAGACTGAAAACTAAGATACACGAAGATGAAATCAAGCCAGTTGATAACTAGATTTTTTTTTGTCGTTCCTCGGCTAAGGCTCGAGTTCCGAGATTTATCATTGCTGAGATTTTTGCGTATGCAACAGTCCCAAACAGATGTTCTGCATGTATTCGTACATGGGGCCTCGGTTATATTTTTTTTATCTAAAGAACATTTTCATTTCATTTTTTTCATTAATTTATTCTTTTATATCGAGGATAAGGAAATAAGCACTCATGCACTTTTTTTTTTTTACATCCAGTGCCTGCGTGTATGCA
>CM060332.1:24309475-24319475 GCA_030674155.1 Stramonita haemastoma
TCTCATGTTTTGGAAAAGGTCAAATGGTCCTTAGGAAAAGTTTTCATTTTGCAAAAATAAAACAAGTAGACACACAAAAGCTACGAATGAAAAAATAACTAGACCAATCAAAGAAAAAAATAATCATTTAAAAAGACTTTAAAATCAAAATGTTCAACTAGGTAAAAAAAAAAAAAAAAAAAAAAAGAAGAAATGTGCCACTTCAAAAAAAAAGTATAATACATTCGGCTTATGCCTCTGCAGTGTAAACACATCGGTAGAACACACTGGGTTTTTCCTAAGTAAAACATACCAACCTAAAAACGAAGAATACTGAAATTTGATTCAAAAAGGGAGATAGGGTTGTAAAAAGTAAAAAGAAGAGGAAAAAAGAAAAAGAAAAACCAGAGAGAGAGAGAGATAAAAAAAAAAGCAAAAAAAAAAAGCTGTAGTATTAACAGCACCAAAAGCAGAAAAAGAAGAGAAAAAAACAAGAAAAAGAGTAGGAAGAAAATCCAGTCATTCTCTCTCTAACTAAAAAATGCAAACATATCTGACTTACTTCCCCAAACTCCAAGATAGAGAAGCTTCTGTTGTCAACACGCAGATAGATTTAAAACCAGTATAACAGATGATGACAACGACCCACACACTCTTTAAAAACAAAACAAAAAAACCTACAAGGACACATAGGTTCACCCTGAGGTACTCCCTTTCCCTAAAAAAAAAAAAATTCAAAAATACCACCACACACACATTTGTTGTCTTTTTCTGTCGTTTTTATCGATAAAACTGCTTCACCTTTCACTAGACTATTTTGCCTACTGTGCCATAACAACCCGCGGTGGGTGTCTGTGTAGACACAAACGCTTTCAACAACTGATTCATTCACAGCCACCATTTGCGATTAATCTGTGTTTAAAAAAAAAAGTGAACTGCTGTAGCCAGATTTTAAAAAAAAGAAAGAAATAAAATGAAGTTTGATTCATAGTTTGCCCAAAAGAACGCCAGGTATGGTGTGTGTGTGTGTGTGTGTGTGTGTGTGTGTGTGTGTGTGTGTGTGTGTGTGTGTGTGTGTGTGTGTGTGTGTGTGTGTGTGTGTGTGTGAAAAAAAAAGAAAAATAAAAATAATAATTAAAAAAGAAAATGGAGGGGAGATAAAATTAAGTAGGGAAAAGGTGTTATAAATAAAAATAGTGAAAAAAAGGTAAAAAAGGATTAATGGGGGTAAAAAGTAAAAAAATAAAAAGAAAAGTTAGGGGGTATATTGAGGGGGTAAGGGGGGAGGGGGCGGGGGGGGAGGGGGGAGGGGGGGGGTTGTTTGGGCGTTATTATTTCATTTTCTGTTAGTTGACTTTGTGTTTTATTTTTTTTTGTTACTTTTTAGTTGGTGTTTGGCTTAATACTGGTTATTAGGTTGGTGGAGAGTGGGCGGGGGGGGTGGCGGGGGGGGTGTGTGTGGGGGTGGTTGAAAGGGGTGGGTTATGTATGGGTTAGATGGGTAGGGGTTGTTTGTGTATGAGGGGAGTGGTGTTGGTTTGTTTGGGTTTGGGTGGTCGTCGTGTGTGGGGTCAGCGAAACTGGGGAGGTATCGGTTACGTGGTTTTTGTGGGGGTATTGCTACGTTTGTGTTTTTTGGGTGTTTGCGGAACCAATTTTATTGGTTGAGGGTTGTTTGGAACGGTGTGTTTGTAGGTGCGGTTGAGAGTGGTATTTTTAGTTATTTATGTGTTGTATGTGTTTGGTGTGTTATTATTTTTTTTTTCTCTTTTTTTTGATAGACTTATTTTGTTTTTCTCTCTATAGAGCGGGTGTGTGGGCACGTTACCTAGTAATTTGTTGGTTTGTCTAGTACACAGTCAGGTGCTCTATCACATGGTTAGTGGGTGTATCAATTATACTGTATTTTTACGCTTACGCACATCGTATTTCCTCGCCTGGCTTCCTTCTTTTCTTCTTGATCTTCGCGTCTTAAACTACTCAAGGCCAAGTCTGTTTTCCACCACCCTTAAAAAAAACAATAAATAAATTAAAATAATTAGATTTTAGAATAAATAATTAGTAACTGAAAAAACCACAAATGACTGGTATTTTGCGGGAAAAAAATTAGGGAGATAAAAAGGGGGCAGGGGAAAAGGAAAAATAGATATAATCGGGGTAATGGAAATATGGGGGAGGAGAATCTGTTCACTTAAAAAGAAGGGAAAGGAGGGGAAAATGTCTCTAATTAAGTTGAGCATTGCTACTTGGAAGTTATGCATACGCAATGTTTGGTCCTTG
Source organism: Stramonita haemastoma (assembly GCA_030674155.1). Lineage (NCBI taxonomy): Eukaryota > Metazoa > Mollusca > Gastropoda > Neogastropoda > Muricidae > Stramonita > Stramonita haemastoma. Next base: position 24,311,735 of record CM060332.1, read on the forward strand.
GAATATTTTTTATGAGTAATAGGCAGTTTTGACAGCCGAATCCTTTGCACGTAGATTGTATGCTTATTCGTGTACGCCTTAATAATAAATAATTATTTTTAAGTTTGGGGCTTGTTATTGAATAGAGCCGGGTACTATGTGTAATTGTACCCCCTATAAAATATTAAAATAATATAAAAAAAAAACTGAAAAGACATTGCATAATTATTTTATATGTTTTCTGGTGGGAGGATAAAAACCTCAAATATAATTAAATTCACCCCTAGGAGCCCCCCCCCAGAAACATACATCAAAACCTCATTAAACAAACACACATAAAAATACTACAACACAACCAAACAATACCAAAAATAATTATTAACCACTTTATAAACCATAGTAATCCCTCACAAACACCAAACATGCTAAAAGATCGGTTTCGTCGAGCAGACCCCAAAACAGGACTCAGACCGCAGCCTACTCAGCGCAAGACTTCAAGACGATGGAGCCAGTTTGATGAATATGGAATTTGATTCAAGCTAGAAGAAGAGAAGGAAAGAAAACACACATCGCGCTGTTTTTTTTTTTGGTGCTCTTTCTTCTTTGTTGCTCTACTAGTTTCATCATATACTTTGGGGAAAAAAAACAACACAACGACGTACGTGAACACGTACCACACACCGCGCGCAGCATGGCGCGTGCACGTTTATGCCGGGGGAACTCACACAGGACACATACATGCACACATGCATGCGCTCGCACGCAAGCATGCACGTTCGCGTGCATGCATGCACAGCACTATGGGACACACACACCACTCTCTCTCTTACTCTTCTCCTCTCTTCTCTCTCTCTCTCTCTCTCTCTCTCTCTCTCTCTCTCTCTCTCTCTCTCTCTCTCTCTCTCTCTCTCACACACACACACACACACACACACACACACACACACACACACACACACACACACTCACACAGAGAAGAGGAGAGAGAGAGAGAGAGGAGAGAGAGAGAGAGAGAGAGAGAGAGAGAGAGAGAGAGAGAGAGGAGAGAGAGAGAGAGAGAGAGAGAGAGAGAGAGAGAGAGATGACAGTATCTACAAAAATCACGTTTGTCAAGCTCAGATGAGAAGTGCATTAGTTGAGGTACCCGGTAGAGGGCAAAACACAAGAGTCAATGCCATAATCTGTTCTTTCTTCCTCATAGCATGTTTGGTGAATATGTTATTTTCGTTTCATTTATTCGTCTATTTCTCTTACGTCAGAGTGCGATTGTCACATTCTTTTATACTATTTTATCCCCTTCATGAATATTCTGATAAGAAAAAAAAACTTCAGAGGTTGAACCATCACTAGAGATGTACTCCGATTGTCCTTTTTCTTACACTTTTTAGAGAGGTTTGTCGGCAGCAAAATTGCAACGCAAGTAAATGACGCAAGAACAGCAAAATCGAGAACACTTTTCGAACTTCTGAATAAAGATAAAAATATGTTTTGGGGGTTGTATTAACCCCCTTTCTGGAAAAGTATGGGCAAAGGAAAGTTTCCACATGGAAAAACAAAGCGTATAATGTTGAAGTCTTTTTCTTAAAAAAGATGGAGAAGAAAAGGAAGAAGAATGCGAAGAATGCGAAGAAGAAGAATGCGAAGAATGAGAAGAATGCTAAGAATGAGAAGAATGCGAAGAATGAGAAAAATGCAAAGGATTCGAAGAATGAGAAGAATGCGAAGAAGAAGAAGAATGCGAAGAAGAAGAAGAATGCGAAGAAGAAGAAGAATGCGAAGAAGAAGAAGAATGCGAAGAAGAAGAAGAAGAAGAAGAAGAAGAAGAACAAGAAGAACAAGAAGAACAAGAAGAACAAGAAGAACAAGAAGAACAAGAAGAACAAGAAGAACAAGAACAAGAACTAGAAGAACAAGAAGAACAAGAACAAGAAGAACAAGAAGAACAAGAAGAACAAGAACAAGAAGAACAAGAATAAGAAGAACAAGAACAAGAACAAGAAGAACAAGAACAAGAACAAGAAATAATGATACCATATATCTCATATATAGAAAAAGGCCAATTGTTCTGTAGGAAAACTTATTTAAATAAAAACAAACAAACAAACAGAGAAACAAAAGCTACAAATGAAAAAAGTACATCAATCAAAGAGAAAAAAATATTTTAAAAAGACTTTAAAAATCAAAATGTTCAACTAGGTAAAGAAAAAGAAAAAAGAAGAAAAAATGTGCCACTTCAAAAAAAAAAGTATAATACATTCGGCTTATGCCTCAGCAATGTAAACACATCAGTAGAACCCACTGGGTTTTTCCTGACTAAGTAAAACATACCAACCTAAAAATAGGAAAATACTGAAATTTGATTCAAAAAGGGAGATAGGGTTGTAAAAAGTAAAAAGAAGAGGGAAAAAAGTAAAAGAAAAACCAGAGAAAAAAGAAATAAAACAAGTTGTAGTACTAACAGCATCAGAAGCAGAAAAAGAAAAAAAAGTAGGAAGAAAACCCTCTCTCACTAAAAAAATGCAAACATATCTGACTTACTTCCCCAAACTCCAAGATAGAGAAGCTTCTGTTGTCAACACGCAGATAGATTTAAAACCAGTATAACAGATGATGACAACGACCCACACACTCTTTAAAAAACAAAACAAAAACCTACAAGGACACATAGGTTCACCCTGAGGTACTCCCTTTCCCTAAAAAAAAAAAAATTCAAAAATACCACCACACACACATTTGTTGTCTTTTTCTGTCGTTTTTATCGATAAAACTGCTTCACCTTTCACTAGACTATTTTGCCTACTGTGCCATAACAACCCGCGGTGGGTGTCTGTGTAGACATAAACGCTTTCAACAACTGATTCATTCACAGCCACCATTTGCGATTAATCTGTGTTAAAAAAAAAAACGTGAACTGCTGTAGCCAGCTTTAAAAAAAAAAAGAAATAAAATGAAGTTTGATTCATAGTTTGCCCAAAAGAACGCCAGGTATGTGTGTGTGTGTGTGTGTGTGTGTGTGTGTGTGTGTGTGTGTGTGTGTGTGTGTGTGTGTGTGTGTGTGTGTGTGTGTGTGTGTTGTGTGTGTATGTGCGATTAAAAGATGAACTATGCAAAAATGTATCGGATGCTGCTACAGCTGCTGCTGTAGCAGTTATTGCAGGCTGCTGCTAAGTCAGTTTTGTTGTGGTTTTTGTTTTTTGTTGGGGCATTTTTTTTTTTTGGGGGGGTGGTTTTGGTTGCGTTTCATACATGTCATGAAATGACAGTGCCGGCCACTTTTCTGGTAATATTTTTATGTAAAGTTGGTGTCAATTAGTAACGCTTACTTGTGGTTTGTCTCGGTTTTTTTGTATCTGTCTGTCTGTTTTGATGTACAAGTATGAGTGTTTGTTTGTGAGATTGATTTCATTTTTTAAAAAATACAGAGCTGCAGACAGGAAAAAGAGAAAAAAAAAAGGGTGGCGCTGCACTTGTGGTGACGCGCTCTCCCGGCCGGAGAGAGCAGCCCGAATTTCTCGCAGAGAAATCTGCTGTGACATAAAGTTGTAATAAATAAATAGATAAATAAATAATTAATAAATAAATAAATAAATAAATAAAGTCTCTGCCTGTGTCTGAATGTTCGTCTGTCTATTACCATGAATTTCTGTATGTCTGCCTGTGTGTCTATCTGTATATCTTTGTGTTTTTGTGTCTGTCTCTCTCTGTCTCTGACTCTCTCTGTATGTCTGTCTGTCTGTCTGTCTGTCTGTCTCTGTCTCTGTCTGTCTGTCTGTCTGTCTGTCTGTCTGTCTGTCTGTCTGTCTGTCTGTCTGTCTGTCTGTCTCTCTCTCTCTCTCTCTCTCTCTCTCTCTCTCTCTCTCTCTCTCTCTCTCTCTCTCTCTCTCTCTCTCTCTCTCTCTCTCTCTCTCTCTCTACATCTGCACTAAACAGAGCAAGACGTGTTTTAAACGGTCTCCTGTTTAGTCAGCAGTACGTTAGATAGTGACCGACCCAGGCTTTGAGACTTTGCATGAGAGTGACTAAGGACCATGCCAGCAGCACCGTTAGTCTTCAGGGCGACATGTGGCTGTTTTGTCGGTGTCTTCATCAGCTTCATGTTTCGTCGGGCTGAAAGGAAGATCAAGTTAAGATATCCGACATTGAAGCCAAAGACACGCATAGCCGGTGCTATGGTAGGACTGACCCTCACGGCGATTTTTTTCAGCAACTTGCTGTTGCAATGTGGGGATGTCGAACAAAACCCTGGGCCTCCAAAGCCAAGCAGCGGCAAGCAAACTCGTCTGACGAGCACCAGCGGAGCCAGCAGCAGGATGAGCCTTGATGCGGGGACGGCGGACCGGCGGGGCAGCAGTCAGCCAGAGAGTGGAAACGTGAGTGGAATAGAACCCTCAATGACTTACCTGGCAGAACTGATGACGACTCTGAACACGAAGTTTGATGGCATGAGGGAGGAATTCAAAGAAATGAAGGAATCGATGTCAGAGCTGAAAGAGGAAGTACAGACTCTGAGAGATGAGGTGGCAGACCTGAGGCAGACGAACAGAGAACTTGAAAGATCAAACGCAGAACTGACAGAGAAAGTGAACACTCTGGAACTGAAAACTGATGACATGGAAAACCGATCAAAGCGCAACAACATCATTGTTTATGGTTACCCCAGGGAAAGAAACGAGACTCCAGATGAATGTGAAACTCTGCTGAGGGACATGATTACTGACAAACTGGAGCTTACTGGGGACTTCAGCTTTGATAGGGTTCACCGACTTAGTGCAAAGCAAAACTCTCCTATCATAGCAAGGTGCACTTTTTACAAAGAAAAGGTGAAAATTCTCAAGGCCAAAGGAAAACTGAAGGGAAGTGATGTGTTTGTTGGAGAAGACTTCACTTTGCGGATCAGAGAAATCCGGAAGAAGCTGATACCCCACCTGAAGGCCGCCAAAGCTCAAAACAAGAGGGCGACAATGGTCTACGACCATCTGCTGATCGAGGGCAAGAAATTTGCTCTTGGTGCGGACGACAACGCCCTTGTGGAGCTGCGCTAGGGACACGGCCGGCCTCAGAGGAAAACGGAGCGCCAGAATTTACATCTGCATGGGGTGGGAGAAATCAAGGGGAGGAAAAAACAGAGCAGACACCGTGTGAGGATAGGGAAGGGAGTTGTGTGAAAAATGCACGTGCAGGTGAACATGTCAACACCGAAGCTGACAGTACGAACTTAGACCAGCCGGCTTCTTTTACAGCAAGATGTGATGATGCTTTTGGTGCATACGCACCCATGTATGATCGAGAAAATGTTTGTTGTGATTGTAAAAAAAGAGTAAATGCGTGTGACTGTGTTAATGTGCAGAATGCTGTAAATAGAATTGTTAGCTCCCCTTCCAAAGATTTGCCAAGAGCAGACAATAGTAAACAATTTTCTTTTCTCCACTGGAATGTCAGTGGCTTATTTTCCAAGTTGTCTGATCCTGATTTTGTAGAGTATGTGTGTTCTTTTGATTTCGTTTGTTTGGTGGAAACATTTGTTGAAAGTTTTCAGTCTACACTTTTTTGTGAATACACGATGTTTGTTAAGCCTGCTTTGAAATTTACTGATCGCGGTAGACGATCAGGGGGGGTAATTTGTTTAATTAAAAATAGCCTGATGAAACATGTGAAAAGTGTAAATGTACATTATGACAATATGTTGTTGTTTCGCATCGACAGAAAACTATTCCAGCTACCTAGTGATATTTTATATGTGTGTGCATATGTACCTCCTCAGGGGTCACCTTATTATACTGTATTTGATATTGATAATGGCATTGCTCAGGTTGAAGAGTGTTTGTTTGAATACCTTTGTTTACATAATGATGTTTCAGTACTTATGTGTGGAGATTTTAATGGAAGGACAGCTAATATATTTCCGGATGGCAGTGATGATTCTCAAAATTTTTCATTCTTTGACAAGTCTAGTGGGAAAAAATTAAACAGATGTTCTGAAGACAAGGTATTGAATTCATATGGAAAACTGATGTTAAATATGTGTGCTGCACTTGAGTTATTTATTCTAAATGGTGTTTGTCAAGATGATGCTGATGGTCGTTTTACCTTTATTAGTGACTCTGGGTACAGTGTAAATGATTATTTTGTTGTTTCATGTGATCTGTTTGATATTGTTGAATCTTTCTGTTCATTTTCTGTGAAAGAAAGAATGGAATCTGACCACATGCCTTTAGAGTTCCACATAAATGTACAAGACACAACTGGATGTACAAGGAAAAACAAAGAGGAAAAAGAATATATTGAAAAGTTTGTGTGGAAGGATGACTGTGCTGTTGATTATTGTAATGACATGAACTCTGATAGTGTGCAACAAATATTGTCTTATGCATTGGAGATGCTTGATGTAAATGTAAATGATGCAATTGAGATATTCAATGAGACTATGAAACATGCTGCTGAATGCATGAAGCAAAAGGTTTACACTACAAGGAGTAATATTAAAAATAATTGGTTTGATATAGAGTGTAAAACTGCAAGAAAAAATGTAAGAAAATTATTAAGAAAATGTAAAAAGTCATTGGGAGATGATGACAGACATAGATATTGCAAAGCTAGGAGAGAATATAAAAATATGTTAATTAGAAAGAAAAAATATTTTAATGATTCTTTGTTTAAACAGGTAACTGATACAGTTAACAATCAACAAGACTTTTGGAAAAATGTTAAAGTTATACTTAAGAAGAGTGTGTCTAATCAGAATAATATTACAATAGAGGAATGGCATGAACATTTTAAGAGCGTACTGGAAAAGGAAATCACAGCTGATGCTGATGACCAGGAAAGTGAGTTTTTGCCTGACAATGAGTATACACAATATTTAGATCGGCCTATCACAAAACAGGAAGTACTAGGTGTAATACGAAAATTAAAAAATGGTAAGTCTGCTGGACCTGATGGATTGATTAGTGAATTTTTTAAAAACCTAGGAGATATTGCAGTAGATTTTCTTGTTAAATTGTTCAATGTACTGTTTGATCAGGGAATCTATCCACAAACATGGACAGAGTCAATTATCATTCCACTGTACAAAAAAGGTGATAGCAATAATCCAAATAATTATAGAGGAATATCTTTATGTAGCATAACAAGTAAACTGTATAGTTCAATTATCAACACAAGATTATCAGAATGGGTTGAATTAAATAACATAACAGGCGAGTACCAGGCAGGTTTTAAAAAGGATTACTGTACAACTGACCATATATTTACTTTGTTAGCTGCTGTTCAGAAACAGTTTATAAATAACCGTAAATTATATGTTGCCTTTGTTGATTTTCAAAAGGCCTTTGATTTAATTTCTAGAAAACTATTGTGGCCAGTTCTCATTAAAAATGGTGTACAAGGAAAACTTTACATGTGTGTGAAAAAAATGTATGAAGATGTGAAGGCAAGAGTAAGGATTGGTGCTAAGTTTAGTGATTTTGTATCATGTACTCAAGGTGTGAAACAAGGGGATGTATGTAGTCCTGTTCTATTTTCTTTATTTATCAATGAATTAGCTCTTGAAATTATTGGAAAAGGAAAACATGGTGTAACATTTGACTTAATAGAATTGTTTATTTTGCTTTTTGCTGATGATATTGTTTTGTTGTCAGAAACTGTTGTTGGTTTGCAGAATCAATTGAATAGTTTGTTTCATGCAGCTCAAAGATTAGAACTTAAAGTGAATATGGATAAAACAAATATAGTAGTCTTTCGTAAGGGAGGTTATTTGGCAGCG
>CM060332.1:24336975-24341975 GCA_030674155.1 Stramonita haemastoma
TTTTCTTGTTCATCTTGTTCTTCTTCGCAATTCTACTTCTTCTTCGCAATTCTACTTCTTTGCAATTCTTCTTCTTCTTCTTCGCAATTCTTCTTCTTCGCAATTCTTCTTCTTCTTCGCAATTCTTCTTCTTCCTCGCAATTCTTCTTCTTCTTCTTCGCAATTCTTCTTCTTCTTCGCAATTCTTCTTCTTCTTCGCAATTCTTCTTCGCAATACTTCTTCTTCTTCTTCTTCTTCTTCTTCTTCTTCTTCTTCTTCTTCTTCTTCTTCTTCTTCTTCTTCTTCTTCTTCTTCTTCTTCGCAATACTTCTTCTTCTTCTTCTTCGCAATACTTCTTCTTCTTCTTCTTCTTCGCAATACTTCTTCTTCTTCTTCTTCTTCGCAATACTTCTTTCTTCTTCTTCTTCTTCTTCTTCTTCTTTCTTCTTCTTCTTCTTCTTCTTCTTCTTCTTCTTCTTCTTCTTCTTTCTTCTTCTTCCTCTTCGCAATTCTTCTTCTTTCTTCGCAATTCTTCTTCCAATACTTCTTCTTCTTCTTCTCTTCTTCTTCTTCTTCTTCTTCTTCTTCTTCTTCTTCTTCTTCGCAATCTTCTTCTTCTTCTTCTTCTTCTTCTTCTTCTTCTTCTTCTTCTTCTTCTTCTTCTTCTTCTTCTTCTTCTCTTCATCTTCTTCTTCTTCTTCTTTGCAATTCTTTTTGGCAATGCAGCTTCTTCTTTGCAACTCTTCTTCTTGCAATTCTTCTTCTTCTCTTTCTTTTCTGCATCCCTTAAGTTGGCACTTTCAAAACGCAGCACTGTTTAAAGAATAAAGTTTAAATGGCAATTATACTGGCATGATAAGGGTCATAACGACCTACGATTAAACACCTTTTTTTTAACTAGCTTTTTTTTTATAAGCACACAAAACTGTTACCTACTGCGCAGTTTTCTCTAATGTGTTTATATTGATTTTTTTAAAGTAGAAACTAGAAAGAAAATGAAAACCAACAGAAACTCTAAAAACGAAAGCAATAACGACAACAACAACAACAACAACGTCAGAACATTGCGCTCGCAATTTGACGACCCGGATTCAATTCCCGTTCCAGGGGATTTTTCCTCTGGAGTTAACATCAGTGCTGACTCCACTCCCCCAGAAGTCTTTCGTGATGAGACTATAAACCATGGCCCCGTGTGCGAACGCACGCACATCTTGCTCACACGTTAAATCCTGTTCCGCTTTTCGTAAGAGTAGGCCATCGTGTGCCGGAGGGAACAGATGACAAGATTTACAAAAATGTATACACACGGGGACTGGATGTAAAAAAAAAAAGCATATGAGTGCTTATTCCATTATCCTCGATATAAAAGAATAAAGGATTATAAATCATCATCATCATCATTATCATCATCATCATCATTATCATCATCATCATCATTATCATCATCATCATCATTATCATTATCATTATCATTATCATCATCATCATCATCATCATCCCCCTGACGACTTCCTTGGCCAAGGGACTGACATGTTGAAGCTGATCTCACCGATCTTGTACCTTGTGCAATTTCGAAACCATCTCTTGCGGGGGATTAACCCATTGCTTTCATCATGAACGCATCCCCCGAAAACGGCGCATTTCAAAATGAAACCTGGCATGGCAACGAAAGATACGAATTGTATAAGCCAACAGAGAAAATTGCGCGAAGATAAGGGAGGTAATAAGTTGATCAGGAAGAATTTTAATTATGTGAGTTAAAGAAGGGGGGTTGGAGAAGGGGGGAGGGGGGAAGAGAAGACTGGAGGAGAAGGAGGAGGAGGGGGAGGCAAAATTGTGAAAAGATGTATCCAATCCACCGAAACTAAAAAAAAACATAAAAGAGATTCAGGTGGAAATTAAGGGGAGTTTACTAACAGCCACAGGCCGGTGTCACCTGTTGTTGTCAATAGTTACGCCCCTTTGTGGTGAATACCCCCACCACCACCACCACCACCACCACCACCACCAGCCACATCATTCTGAAATAGAAGCTGCTGGTAAAGTTTTCATTTGGTGTCATAGAGTTGGTGTGACAACACTGCTCATCTGGGTCAATCTGTTGTCCGTCTGTCTGTCTGTCTCACTGTCTGTCTCCCTCTCTGTCTGTCTGTCTGTCTGTCTCACTGTCTCACTGTCTGTGTGTGTCCCTCTATGTCTGCCTGTCTGTCTTTCTCTCTGTTTGTCTATCATCCTGTCCATCTATTAGCCTGTCTGGTTGTCTGTCTGTCTGCCTGCCTGTCTGTCTGTCTGTCTGTCTGTCTGTCTGTCTGTCTGTCTCTCTGTCTGTCTCTGTCTGTCTCTCTCTCTCTCTCTGTCTCTCTGTCTCTGTCTCTGTCTCTGTCTCTGTCTCTCTCTCTCCTCTCTCTCTCTCTCTCTCTCTCTCTCTCTCTCTCTCTCTCTCTCTCTCTTTCAATTTTGGTTTTTACTCATGTAACCCACCAAAAAATTTTGTCTGGGGAAAGGGGACAAAATTTCAGGGGAGTCGCCAGCAAAACTGGACACCTGTGACCGAAGCACGCACTCTTTTGAAGTGTACCACAAAAGAAAAGAGTGCCAAAATGTATTATTTGTTTTAAGTCAACAAAAGAAAAGAAAAGTTAGTAGGCTTTTGCTAGGGATTTTGGGGGGTTTATAAAGTATTTTTAGTTTGTATTAAAATTTTAAAATGTTTAGAACGTTTTGAAAGGAAATGAAAATGTAGGGATCTAGACATTTTTGCTGAGTCACTTCCTGTGAATTCTTGAAAATCTTCAACACTATAATTCCCAATGCCACGACATTCAGATCTTATTCAAATCAAGCCTATTCTGCTCTGTTGCTAGCAGTTACTGGGAATATCTCCCTCTTCAGCTAATACTGCTTCCTACTAACAACAGTTCAATCTTACATTATGCTCTAAATCATATACCTGATATTGTATCCTTATAAATGTATCAAATTCTCTAAGTTGATAGTGAGGATATACAATTCCTGAATAATAGGCTTTGAATGCATTATATTGTATCCGTAACTGCTCAGGAATGACATCGTAGTCTCGTTTGCTAAAAATTCTTTGGATGAGGCTATAAACCGAGGTCCATGTGTGTGAACATGCATAGAACATCTTGCACACGCGTTAATATCTGTTCCGCCTTTTGGAAGAGTAGACAATTGTGTACCAATGAGAACAGGAGGAAAAATTTACAAATTTGCACATAGACTGGGATGGATTAAAAAAAAATAGATACCCAGAAATTTTTTATGTACATGAACGTGTAGTAGAAAATACAGTGAAACAGCGATACGCATTTTAAGTGAATCATCCAACTTTTTCATTTCTGTTATGGCAGACTCGGTGTGTTTCTAAACTGCTTTTAACTCATGCTAAAACTCATTCTTGTCCATGAAAAACACAAATCTTTTGGTTTGCTGTTGTTCTTTTGTATAATTATGTGAGTATTTTTTTATGTCTGACTTTCTCAATAACATTTTGCTTAAACCAAATCTACAGAGTAACCACGTTGGTTACAGCGTGTCAAGAAAGAAAGAGCATCTCCATAACATCAAATCAAGGATTCAACAAGCTGGGTTTTTTCTAAGAAACATAAGCTCCCATTCCAAATTTCCATCCCAGTTCTACTTTCCAAACTATTAAGAAGTCAATGAATTAAATGCCCCTTAAAGATCCATTAAAGCAGCTGCCTCCATTACAAGAATGTATGAGAATGTGGCAACGGAAGAAAAATCGGTAACTCTCAATCAACTGTGCTCTAAAAGCTTTATGGTCGGCCATTGTCGTGTCAGTGCCTGAAAAAAATAACGGAGAGAAATAGATACAGAGAGGGGTGTGTGAATGGAGGGAGGGAGGGATTGAGAGAGAGAGAGAGAGAGAGGAGAGAGAGAGAGAAGAGAGAGAGAGAGAGAGAGAGAGAGAGAGAGAGAGAGAGAGAGAGAGAGAGGAGAGAGAGAGAGAGTCCCTAAAACCTGACCTGACAATTAAAGACGACAATTAGTGTCGATTTAGTGAGCGAGATCAATATCTTTTGGCCGTATACATCAGGGAGAGTACTGTAATGTATCTTAAGTCCAAATTGCGAAGTTAAGTTTGGGGGCAGCAGGGGATTTTTTTTTTTGCTTGTTTGTTTTTTGTTTTTAGAAAGATGGAAATAGATTCAGTTTGCTAAGGACACAATGCATGAAAAACCCGTTCAATGACCCATCCAACACCACTAAAGGTGGTGGGGAGGGAGGAAGGGAGGGAGGGAGGGAGGGAGAGAGAGAGAGAGAGAGAGAGAGAGAGAGAGAGGAGGAGAGAGAGAGAGAGAGAGAGAGAGAGAGAGAGAGGAGAGAGAGAGAAGAGAGAGAGGAGAGAGAGAGAGAGAGAGAAGATAAGACTGCATGAGAAAATCGTTATGATGATCTAATGACCCAAACCGACACTACTACTTGTTAATTAAGGAAGAAGTCAAGGTAAGCCAACCTGTTTGTTATTGTTTGTTGATCTGCTCATTTGCACATAGAATTTTAACTGACTGTTTGTCAGCCTTGACACTTCTAACTCTTTGTCCCTATCATTTTTTTTTTGAAGTTATCTTACACAGTTTGATCCAATATGAAATGTAGCTATCTTGCGTCTTTTGAAATTATGATAGTATCAAATTGCCTGTCAGTATTGTAATTGCCCTTCATAGGATGATTAAAGGGCTTTTGGCTTGACTTACTGTCTTGATATTAGCGCTTTTCTTTCATTTATTTGTTGCAGAGCTACATTCTGTTGTCTCTAAGTTAGAATCTTTCTTACTAGCTTGAATGACATACTGTAGAAGAAACAAACAAGTAAGTAAACAGGAATAGTTTGTTGTAAACAATCCACCACTATCTCTGGGGATTTGTTATCCAGTGTGAGAGGTCCCAACCAAAATTTGTCTGTAAAACACACACACACACACACACACATACATGCACGCACGTACACACACACACACACAACACAACACCA
>CM060332.1:24346975-24351512 GCA_030674155.1 Stramonita haemastoma
TTTATTTTATATATGGCTTGTAATCCACCGGAATTTCTCTGTTTAAGAGATAATAAAGTATTTTGAATTTGAATTTGAATTGAACCTCAGTTTATCGTCTTACCTGAAAGACTAGCACCCAGGCCACCATATGTTTGCATTTACAGATTATAAAGGTTTTAATTCCAGTATTTTTTTCATATATATCATCTGAGCATCAAAATGCAGATACCTTAATGGTTGATCAAAACGGTCGCATACGCAAATGTTCATCATTGCTTTAAGCATCTTTAATTCGAAAATATCATAACAAAACCGTATAGCACATCATTTTCAGCAGCAACAAGCTTAGAGTGCACGCACGCACGCAAACACGCACGTACGCACACACGCTCACACACACACACACACACACACACACACACACACACACACACACACACACACACACACATCAAAACATTTTTTTAAGGATAATGAATAAGCACTCATGACAGACAGACAGACAGACAGACAGACAGACAGACAGACAGACAGAGAGGGTAAGAGAGAGAGATTTGATTTGATTTGATTTATTCTTTTATATCGAGGATAATGGGATAAGCACTCTTGTGCTTTTTTACATCCAGTCCCCGTGTGTATGCAGTTTTGTAAATGTCATCTGTTCCCACCGGCACACGATGGCCTACTCTTACGAAAAGCGGAACAGGATTTAACGTGTGCGCAAGATGTTCTGCGTGCGTTCGCACACGGGGCCTCGGTTTAAAGTCTCATCCGAAGGACTTGTGGGGAGAGTGGTAGTCAGCACTGATGTTAACTCCAGGAGAGAGAGAGAGAGAGAGAGAGAGAGAGAGAGAGAGAGAGAGAGAGAGAGAGAGAGAGAGAGAGAGAGAGAGAGAGAGAGAGAGAGAGAGTGAGAGAGAGAGAGAGGAGAGGAGAGAGAGAGAGAGATGGTACACAGTTCAGGGGAGCTAACACATCGATTCTGTGAAAATTAAGCAGGAAGAGTGGTTCCCCGTGTGGTGTTTTCCTGAATCCCTGCCTTTTTCCGTTTGTAAGGAAGAAAGAAAGAAAGAAAAAAAAAGACAGAAAGAAGAAAGAAAGAAAGAAAGAAAGAAGAAAGAAAGAAAAGAAAGAAAGAAAGAAAAAACAAAGAAGAAAGAAAGAAGAAAAAAGACAAGACAGAAAGAAAGAAAGAGAAGAAAGAAAGAAAGAAAGACAGAAAGACAGAAAGACAGACAAGAAAGAAAGAAAAGAAAGAAAGAAAGACAGACAGACAGACAGACACACACACCACACACACACACACACACACACACACCACACACACACACACACAACACACACACACACACACACAGAGAAAGACACACAGACAGACAGACAGACAGAAAGAAAGATTTTCATATATTCATACCCACTGCTCTAACAAGTTTTTTTTCCCTTGTTCTTCGGAGCAAGGAGCTCCGAGGCTCACCAATTGTAAACTCTCTGTGTGTGTACGACCGTTTTGGCACTCTATTAAGGTAGCCGCATTCAGACTACGGGGTGTGTCTAAGCACTACACCAATGTGCATGCAGTTATATACCCTATATATTACTGGCACAAATAACATTCTTGTGAAAAGCATAAAAAAAAGGTAAAGGTAAAGGTAAAGGTGTCCTAAAACCTAGGCGGTCGTAGGGGAGCGAGGCATCAGAGACCTCGGCTTCTCAAGGGGCCAGCATTATTGAGGGCGGCACCCATCTCCTCTCCCTCGCGTGAAAAGCATATACCGGTTTTAAACATGCACGCAAGATGTTCTGCTCGGTTTATAGTCTCATACGACGGACTTTTAGGGGAGTAGAGTCGGCACTGATGTTAGCTCCAGAGGATAAAATCCTTCTGAACGGGCGTCTTGGAGGTGGCTTGAACCCAGATCGTCAAATCACGAGCGAAACGCTCTAACCACTGAGTGATCCTGCCCCCACTGACAGATATTAATCTGATTCATATGGGCTGTTCGCGTGAGGCAGTGCAGGGGTGAAATCTGTGTGTAAGAAAATGGACGATGAAGTCCAAGGTAACTGACAGATCAAAAAGAGCAACAAAAAAGACCTTGCACTTGTCTTTTCTTTTCCATTTTAAATTGTTCATAGCTCCATCTACGACGAAGGCCCATATCAGGGCTATAACCTTACTCAATAACAGTAAATTGATTGTCATATAATGAAAACGAGTGAAGATTTCCAAGATTATCTTTGAAGAAAAAGGGCAAGCGAATTGATGTACAAGGCAGAAAGTAAACAGGAGAAATGATAGAGAGGCTAGGGGAAAAGTTAGAAACCAAGAGAGTGACAAAAATAGGGAAAGTTCTAGATCAGAAATCTTATACTGTTGTTGCCAAAACCAGTTAGTATTTGTATTGTTTAAGACGAGTTGTAAAATCTCAAAAAAGGCAAAGGCATCCAATAACCCATGTGGTCGTAGGGGAGTGAGGTGTCAGAGACCTCAGCTTCTCTAGGGGCCAGCATATTGAGGGCGCCGCCCATCTCCTCTCCCTAGCTGCTTTACGTTCCACGTCCATAAAGAGAGCAGGTACCTATTTACAGCTGCGTGAACTGGGGGGGGACTGTACTGAAGCCAAGGCGCACAAATATTCACCTATGCAAGAGGTAGCCACGCTCGATGCTGCTTAACCTTAGCCTGGAGAGTGACGGAGTGCTCTGACCACTGAGCTACCCCGTCCTCTAGCTCGTTATATCTTCAATTATTGTACTTGCATGTCTCTAGCAGGTAAAAAAAAAAGTAGTTAGCTTTTATATTTCTTTTTTCTTCATAATCCTCCACATTTTTTTTTAAATTAAAGAACACGCTCTTGAATTTGAAAGAGGAGAAGGAGAGATGGAAAAGAGAGAGGGAGGAAAAGACAAATAGACAGAGAGACAGAGAGACAGATTGAAGAACAAGCAAACAAACAGAAAACTTTTTTTTTTTAACAGGCAGAACAAAGAAAAAGGAAAAAACAGCAGGAAACATCATCAAAGTAAAAGAGCTTTATTGTGACTAAGTCTTCTTTCAAAAACACATCCAGCGAATCACACTAAAAAAAAAAAAAACAAGTTCTGATTAAAAAAAAAAAAGTAATGAGCGTACACTTATAAATACACTCCCACATACCACAGACTTTGCCAATAAAACTCAACATTCTACATCACACTCGGTCCAAGTCTAAATCACATGAAAGATTAAATAGATACGTATTTTTAAAACTGCCTATACATTTGTATATTATGTAGACAAAAGCAACTTTCAAAATTGTAAAAACCACGAGAGTCGTCATTGTTAAGTCAAGCAAACAAAAACTTCAACAATCTCAATTTACAACAAAAAAATTAAGATAAAAAAAGAGAGCAAACAAACTGGCTGCAAGTATTCTCCAAATGATAAATATGATAATAATACCGTTCAGTGATGACAACAATAATGACGTTGGGATTTTTTTCTTCTTATTTTTGCGCGATAAATGACCAAAAAAAATGAAGCTTTGAAAAAAATCGGTGCAAAAAAAGCCATAAGACTTATATTTCAATCTCGTTCTTCTTTAAAGAAGAAAATCATCACATAAACAAAGTTCACTATCTATCATGGAGTAATTAATGAGTATACAAAAAGTATGGGACAAATGCCTTTTGTTTTTAAAGTTCACTATCCATCAGGAAGTATTTCATGAGTATACAAAAGTATGGAGAATGCCTTTGTTTTTTAAGTTTACTATCCATCAAAATGTAGTTAATGAGTGTACAAATAGTACGGCAAATGAATCTCTTTTTAAAGTTCACTACCCATCAGGAAGTAATTTATGAGTATACAAAAAGTATGGAAAATACCTTTGTTTTTGAAGATCACTATCCATCAGAAAGTAATAAATGAGTATACATAACATTTATAGTAAGGATAAATGTTTTTGTTTTTTGTTCCTCGGTGGGGAAAGCACATAATGATTAAGACCACAGTACAAGTGGCAAAAATCACAGATTTAAACAAAATCTCAACAGATACAAAATAACTTTTTTTTCTAAGCGCAAAGCCTATTTAAAGATATTGCCTGGAAAAAACTCTTTATGTATGAAATAAAAACAATGCTATTTATCTGACGATTTGAGCACATCTTGAATGAACAAATAAAACTTTAAATGGCTGCGAGGATGGAATGATTCAGTAATTTGTTCTTCCTCAATAGCATCAAATAAACAAACAAATATTTTTTAAGCTATGGAATTAATTAATTCTGTTTTTGAATTAAAGATTTCGATTGCATCATAAACGAAATTTTTATATGTTAAAAAATAGTTGATGATGAAAAAGATAGAAAAATAAATACTTTAGTCAACCAATATAAACAAGCGATTATATAGACTGGCAAAATGGTGTCATCAAACTAAAAATTCGAGCACATCGAAGCACATGAAAAACAAAAACTTGGAAAAGGTTGTGACCAAGGAATGATGAAGTATTCTGATCTAACTCAAGCGCGATAAACAAATTTTTAAACTAACAATTCTTCAATGGACTGAA
>CM060332.1:24354112-24356612 GCA_030674155.1 Stramonita haemastoma
AGGGGAAGGGGGGAGAGAATGGTGGAGGAGGGGGGGATCAGGATGAGAAATTTGGAGGAGAGGAGAGGGATGGTTAAGAAAAAGTAAGAAGCAGAGAAGAAATTGGAAAGAGAGAGAAAGATATTGTAAAGGGACGAGGAAAAAGAAAAACAAGGTCACCACACACACACACACACACACACAACACACACACACACACACACACACACACACACACACACACACACACACACACGCACACACGCACACACACACACACACACACACACACTAACACCCCTCCCCACACCCACACCCACACACACACTACACCCTCCCCTTCTACCACACTACACCCCCCCACACCCACACCCACACACAACTACCCCCCCCTCACCCCACCCTCACCCCACCCCCCTCACACACACACACACACACACACACACACACACACACACACACACACACACACACACACACACACACACACACACACACACACACATCCCAGAAAACTTGAACATGGGGCTCCAGAACGGTTAATTAGCGTTTAATCGCACTGCCAATCAGCCGAGCTTTAGAGCCCTGGGGTGTGCCGCTTGTGTACACAGCCATCCCAACCAGCCTCCAACCGGCCCCCAATACAACCAGCCCCCAATACAACCAAACTAGTCTTGGTATTGTAGGCTAGCAGGGACCACTGGCGGGGAGTGGTCTATCGCTCACTTCTCATGTCGGTCTCTTCTCTTCTGCTTTCTAGTAGTGTAGTATAGTGCACGTACGTGCGCTCGTGAGGTTTTTGAGGGGTTAAAGGTTTTTTTTTAAGTTTTTTTTTTTTTGGTTGTAGTTTTGTAGTTATTATATCGTAGAGATATAACCCCTGAATTTTGTTTTTTGCTGTCTGTTGTTTTCTCTTTGTCTCTCTGTCTCTGTCTCTGTCTCTGTCTGTCTGTCTGTCTGTCTCTGTCTCTGTCTCTGTCTCTCTCTCTCTGTGCGTGCGCGCGCGCGCACGTGTGCGTGCGTGCGTGCGTGCGTGCGTGTGTGTGTGTGTGTGTGTGTGTGTGTGTGTTGTGTGTGTGTATGTGTATGTGTGTGTGTGTGTTGTCTATCTGTCTGTCTCTGAGTCTCTCCCTGTCTCTCTGTCTCTGTCACTGTCTCTCTCTCTCCTCTCTCCCTGTCTCTCTGTCTCTGTCTCTCTCCCTCTCTCTCTCACCCCCTTTTCTCTCCTCTCTCCCTCTCTCTGTCTCCCGGCCCTCTTCTCCCTCTTTATGTCAGCTTTTCTTTTTTTCGACCATTAATTTTATAAGTGCATGTTTTGTTTGTTTGTTTGTTTGTTTGTTTTAAAAATAGATATCATTGTGTTGACTGACTGCTTCAATCAACCGTAAAAAAACTGTGAGTTTTCCCCATAATTATCTTATTGCTTGGATGATACGATAAACCAAGTTCCCGTGTGCAACACGCATTTAGCGCACGTTAACGAACCCAACGGCAACAAAAGAGTTGCCCCTGGAAAAATTCTGTAGAAAAAAAGCCGCTCTGATAAGGAAACAAATGCATATGCAGACAGAAAAAAAGAAAAAAAGAAAGGGTTGCGCTGCTCTTGTGGCGACACGCTCTCCCTAGGGAGTGCAGCCTGAATTTTAACACAGGGAAAATCTGCTGGGACTTTAAGTGGAATACAATACCATGTGTGTCTGGAGAAGCGTCTCAGTGAAGGAAATTACTGATCCAATTGTTTTCTGGCAAAAGTTGTGTGGTGTGTGATTTTTATGCGCACATGGATGTCTAATTGAGAACTGGATTGAAATGAGTTACCCACTGATTTATCTATCATCTCTTTTGATAGCTTTAATCTTTATAATTATGTCCTGGGGTTGTGAGGCGGGTTCGAGTTACGTAAGATAGATGTATGGCTGATTTTTTCTCCCGTATACTTTGAGGGCGGGATAGCTTAGTGGTCAGAGCACTCCCTTTCCCCCAGCCAATGTCAAGCAGCGTCGAGCGTGATTACCTATTGGATGGGTGACCGTTTGCGCGCCTTGGATTCAGTACAGCTCCCCCAGTTCCCCCAGCTGTAAAGTTACCTGCTCTCTTTAGGGTCAGAAAAGGTAAAGCAGCAAGGGAGAGGAGATGGGCACCGCCCTCAATATACTGGCCCCTAGAGAAGTTGAGGTCTCTGACACCTCGCTCCCCTACGACCACAAAGGTTATGGGACATCTTTACATTTACCCCTAAATGTCTGTAGGTATCTGTCTGTCTGTCTGTCTGTCTGCCTGTCTGTCTCTGCCTCCCCCTCCCCCTATCTCTCTCTCTTCCTCGTCTCCCACCTGCTCTCTCGCCCCATCTCTTTCCTGTCTTGCTCATATCTGATGAGCCGTCCAATCAGAGGGCGGGTAACAAAAAACAAATGTGGCGAGCCAATCGTTAGGGGCCAGTGAGAGAGGCGAAGGCCAATTAAAATCGCTGATAGGGATTGCGTTAGGTGGAACAGCCCTCAAAAGCACACGACTCAGCAGA
>CM060332.1:24359112-24361790 GCA_030674155.1 Stramonita haemastoma
AAAGTGTTGATAATAATGATAATAATAAGAAAAACTTTCCACATTTAGAACAAAAAGTAACTAATCACAAGAGTTGAATCATCGGAGAAGAAAGATGTTTAGAACAATAATGGTCGATTAAAATAAAGAACAATCTTCGATTCCGTCATAATCACCTTCAAGAGGACGGGATGGCTTGGTGGTCAGAGTGCTGTGCTTGTGGCATGATCTGCTGACCCGGGTTCGAATCTCGTTCAAGAGGATTCTTCCTCTGGAGTTAACATCAGTGCAGACTCCACTCCTCTCAAAAGTCCTTTGGATGAGATGATAAACCGACGTCCCGTGTGCCAACGCACGCAGAACATCTTGAGCACATGTTAAAGCCTGTTCCGCTTTTTGGAAGAGTAGGCCATTGTCTGACGGTGGGAACGGATGACAGAATTAATTACAAAACTGTATACATACGTGGACTAGATGTAAAAAAAACGCTTATACCATTATCCTGAAATAAAAAAAAAGAAGAAAAAAAGATAAAACAATAGAGGTGAGGTTACGAAGAAAAACATTTAGAGAAAAAATACTTTTAGTACCGTAATGGAAAGTAATCAATCACAAGAGGCAATGTTTCGAAGAAAATGTTGAGCTTAAGGGAGAAAAAAAAAAAGTCACTTCGTAATGGGAAGTAACCAGCCATCACGGCGGGTCGTTTGGGAAAGTTATTAGAAAAAAAACAAACTGTGCTCAGTATCATCACGGGAAGTAAGCAATTACAAAAGAGGATGTCTTTGGAAAAGAAAAGAATATATCAAAACATATTTTTGTATTGTATTTTATCACTAGGGATGGTGTTTGGAAGAAAAAATCCTCAACAAAAAAACTACGTTGTATAAAGATGGGAAGTAATCAACCATACTTTTCTGGAAAAAAATTAATACACAGAAAATAAAAGTCCGTAATATCCCCATGAACGGCAACTTATAGTGAAAGGTAATGTTTTGGGGACAATTTTCCATGGGCAAAAGTTGCCAAGATCCTAATATGAAGAATCAAGTCACAAGTCACAATGTTTGATAAAGTGGGTGGATCTGTGGTCTACAGGTAACGCGCCTGCCTACAAAACTATACCCGGGTCGGAGTGTGCGGTGGTTCGATCCCCGTTTGGGCCCAATAATTTTCTCCAAGTCATTAGATCATGAGCGGTTGTCTGGGTGTTAGTCTTTCGAATGGGACGATAAACAGAGGTCCTGTGTGTTTACACATAATTATTTAATGCAGGTAAAAAGAGCACACGGCAACAAAGGGAATTGTTTCCTGGCAAAATTTTGGAGAAAAAAAGCCATTCTGATGGGGAAACAAATACAGCACGCGCACGTGTGTATGTATGCATGTGTATGTAAGAGGTTGATAGTGTCTGTTTTAAAAAAAAAATTAGATAAAGGATGGTTTTGATGATATCAATAGTACAGTAACACCTCACACAAAATTCAACACAAAAAAGAATTCTTTTATTTTTTCTGAAAAAAATTGCATTACAACGCGTAACTCCCTTGTCGCCTTAGCCTTTCCTACACCCTTGAAATTTTTCTTGAGTCGTAGATTCAAACCAAGACATTTTCCCTTATCTTTAGATCACGAGTTCAACACTCTAACCACTTGGCTCTTCTACACTACCCCCCCCCCCCCCCCCCCACACACACACACCTCCTCTTCTTCTCCCTCCTTGGAAAGATGCTTTTGTCTGAAGACAATAGGATTTCTTTCTTATCTCCGGACAAGTTGGATACAAATTGAGCCATTTGCTTCCGACATTCCACAGCGTTCTACTAATTTTATGATAAGCCTCCAGGTTTCTCTCTTTCTCTCTGTCTGTCTGTCTGTCTCTCTTTCTCTGTCTGTCTCTTTTTCTCTCCCACCTCTCTGTCTGTCTGTCTTACTGTGTCTGTGTCTCCCCTTCTCTTTCCCCCTCTCTTTCCCTCTGTCTATGACCTCCCTCCCCAAGTCTGTCTCTCTCTCTCTGTCTGTCTGTCTCTGTCTGTCTGTCTGTCTCTCTTCCTCTCACAGTACCCCTCTATGTCTCTCTCCCTCTGTCTGTCTCTCTCTGTCTCTGTGTTTCTCTCTGTCTCACTCTGACTCTCTGTCTCACTCTGTCTCTCTGTCTCTGTCTCTCTTTCTCTCTCTGTCTGTCTCTGTCTGTCTGTCTGTCTCTGTCTGTCTGTCTGTCTGTCTGTCTGTCTGTCTCCTCTCTCTCTCTCTCTCCTCTCCTCTCATCTCTCTCTCTCTCTCTCTCTCTCTCTCTCTCTCTCTCTCTCTCTCTCTCTCTGCGGTTTTAAACCTGTGGAATTTCCAATTACAAAGGAATTAGCTGACGTCATGCTTGTGTGTTCCGATTTACGATCGAGTGCCATTGCTTCCCGTTATTTTTATTGTCCTGATTTAATACCAGAAAGTGTGTGTGTGTGTGTGTGTGTGTGTGTGTGTGTGTGAGTGTGTGCGCGCGCGCGTCTGTGTGTGTATGTGTGTGTGTGTATGTAGTTATGCATGTATGTATGCAGGTATAGGGTGCGTGCATGTGTGTGTGTGTGTGTGTGTGCGCGCGCACACACAGACACAATTTTCTTTGTAAGTAACATGAGAGAGAGAGAAAGAGAGAGAGAGACAGACAGACAGACAGACAGACAGACAGACAGACAGACACAGAC
>CM060332.1:24361890-24379390 GCA_030674155.1 Stramonita haemastoma
TTTCTTCTGTATTATTTTATTTCGAGGATAATGGAATACCCACTAATGTGTGTGTGTGTGTGTGTGTGTGTGTGTGTGTGTGTGTGTGTGTGTGTGTGTGTGTGTGTGTGGTGTGTGTGTGCATGCCTGCGTGCATGTGTGTATGCATGCGTGCGTGCACACACATGCGTGTGCGTGCATGCTTGCGCATGTGTGCACGCACATGTATGTATGCATGCCTACATGCGTGCACGCTTGCACATGTGTGTGTGTGTGTGTTGCAGTGTTTCAGATCACCATCCCTGCAAGGGCAAAGAGAAGGGCGTGGCCTCCCTGGTTCTGGGGCTGACCATCTATAACCGATACCATCAGCCCCTCCCCGGCACTCCCATCAAGTTCAGACTGCGCAAACAGTGTGTCGTCTTTGGTCAGTATTATACACTAGCCTTGTAGGATTGTTTTGTGTTTTGTTTGGGGGGGAGTTGTGTGTGAGGCTGACCATCTATAACCGATACCACCAGCCCCTCCCCGGCACGCCCATCAAGTTCAGACTGCGCAAACAGTGTGTCGTCTTTGGTCAGTATTATACACTAGATAGTAGGATTGTTGTGTGTTGTTGGGGTTTTTTTTTTGGGGGGAGAGGTGTGTGTAAGGCTGACCATCTATAACCGATACCATCAGCCCTCCCCAGCACACCCATGGAGTTCAGACTGTGCAAACAGTGTGTTGTGTTTGGTCAGTATTATACACTATATAGTAGGTTTGGTGTGTGTGTGTGTGTGTGTGTGTGTGTGTGTGTGTGTGTGTGTGTGTGTGTGTGTGTGTGTGTGGAGGGGGGGGGGCTGACCATCTATAACCGATACCACCAGCCCCTCCCCGGCACTCCCATCAAGTTCAGACTGCGCAAAACAGTGTGTCGTCTTTGGTCAGTATTATACACTACATAGTAGGATTGTTGTATGTGTGTTGTGGTGGTGGGGGGGGGGGGGGGTGGGTGGGGAGGGGGGGGGTGGGATGTGGGGGGGGGGGCTGACCATCTATAACCGATACCATCAGCCCCTCCCGGCACGCCCATCAAGTTCAGACTGTGCAAACAGTGTGTCGTCTTTGGTCAGTATTACACACTAGTAGAGGATTGTTTTTTTGTTTTTGTGTTTTGGTGTGTGTGTGGGGGGGGGGGGGGCAGGGGGGGAGGGGGGGGGGGCTGACCATCTATAATGGATACCATCAGCCCCTCCCCGGCACTCCATCAAGTTCAGACTGCGCAAACAGTGTGTCGTCTTTGGTCAGTATTACTCTTACACTAGCCTAGTAGGATTGTTTATTTTATTTTATTGCATTGTATTTTGTTTTATTTTATACCACTTTATGGCACAGCAGATTTCTCTGCCTAAACTTCGGGCTGCTCTCCTTGGGCAGAGCGCCTCGCCACAGGTGCAGAGCCTACCCATTATTTTTTTTTCCCCTTAGGAACGGTGTCTAAACACGACACCTGTGTGTATGCTGGTTTTTTGTTGTTGTTGTTTTTTAATTTTGTCATAGGCTCCTACCGGCACACGATGGCCTGCTCTTCCGAAAGGCGGGAACGGGGTTTTAATGTGTGGCAAGATGTTCTGCGTGCGTTGCACACGGGCCTGGGTTTATAGTCTCAAATGTTGTATGTTTTGGTTTTGGAAGAGGATATGTTCTTAAGGACATCCATATGTCCATATGTGATTACTTTGACACTAAGCATACAATGCACCATTATATAGATAGATAGATAGATAGATAGATAGATAGATAGATAGATAGATAGATAGATAGATAGATAGATAGATAGATAGATAGATAGATAGATAGATAGATAGATAGATAGATAGATATTCCACAGCATGCCACAATTTCAGAATCTTTTAAAATCTAATGTTTGATTTTTTTTCACAACCAGCAAAACTGCGTATCTGAGTGTTCGAATTAAATCCATATTTTCTTGCCTTTTTTTTTAATAAACCAAACATGTTTCTCTGAAGTTTTTTTTAATGTGCAGCTCAGGAAGAAAACATTTTGCTTCACTTTAGAATTCATTTGGATACACATAGCACATCCAAATTATAGCTTGATATTTGCCTCACAAACTTTGGTTCAGCGTTTTCAAAAAAATTAAAATACACACGAAGAAGAAGAAGAAGAAATTACAGCCACAATCAATTTTCAAGTTAGAAAACAATTGTTAAAAAAAAAAAATCATAAAGGAAAAAAAAAAAGCAAAAGCCATCCTGCTCTTTTTCACAAAAAACTAGACTCATACTTTTAAAAACGTCAACACATGTCGTCACAACTCTGTATGACGTCACAGAAACGACATCACTGTGCCTGGAGGGGTGTGGTCACGGGGGCACGTGCAGTGACTACGGGCTGTGCGAGTGTCACCATGGCTACCACGGCACCTTCTGTGAAATCGGTACACACAGCACGGAGTGGTTTGCATCCCCCCCCCCCCCCCTCCCTCCCTCCCCCTTCCCTCCCCCCCCCCCCCCTGCCTTCACTCCTCCTTCCCCTCCGCCCCTCTTCTTCCCCCTCTTCCCCCATCCCTCTTTCTACTACTGGCCTTCTTCTTTCTGCTGTTTTCTGTAACATGCTAGAAATGATCCTATGTCAAATTTGACCCCCCCTGGCGATTTTTTTGTTATTGTTTTATTTCGTTCTTGTTTGTTATTGATGACTCCTCTTTTCTTTGTTTTGTTTTTGCTTTTTTGTTATGATAACATAAGGCCATGTGTGTCGCTATGAGAGGACTACCCACCATTATCTATGCCTTTTTCTCCCTAGATTTCTAGACAGTATAAACAGGGCGCTTATATTCGTTTTTTATGTTAAGAATAAGTAACGAAATTAATGAAGGAATAACTAAGAAATGAATCAATAAAAACGTAAGATTTAAAAACCTGGTCCTATGAAGTTAAGGAAGGCTGTCCACTACGTCACTCAAGGCGACAATACCGCAACGAATTTACCCTCTGTGACCATTTAATTAGATTCAAGGGCAAACTGTGAAAGAAGTTTCGTTACCTTAACCCGATGGAAAATAGTAAAACCCATCTTTGTTTCTTAAAGTCCTATGTGTGATGCACTCTGATAGGGAAACAAATACAGTTGCATGCAGGAAAAAGAAAAAAATGGGTAGGTGCTGCACTTGTGGCGACGCGCTCTCCCCGGGGAGAGCAGCCCGAATTTCACGCAAAGAAATCTGCTGTGACATAAAGTGGTACCATTTTTTTTTTTTTAATACAAAAAAATAATTAAGGGTGGGGATGGGAAGGAAGGGATTGGGAGGTAAGAGCGGCTTTTGCGGGAGGGGGGTGGGGTGGAGAAAGATGAGGACAAATACGTACAAACTGATGCAATCTTTATATTTGACACTGTTTTATATTGAGTTCCTCGCTCGGATAGAGCTCCAAAGTTCCCTGACTGTGAGATTTTTGCGTATGCAACTGGGTTCCCCCCCCCCCCCCCCCCCCCCCCCCTGCATCATAGGGCCAATACATTTGCATTCTGACTTCGAGGAGACACTTGGGAACTGAACCTACCATTTAAAAAAATATTTTATTAGGCTTCATTAGCTGCCAAACTAGAACGTACCATTTTGACCGGGACAGTCGGGATGTACCTCTCTGATCTGTCCAATTTTCAATTGTCGTGGTGTTTTGGACGTGCACAAGTTCGTAAGTACACGGGCTGGACTTGTTTATAGCATCCCCTGAAAGCTTGTCATCAGTTCAATTTTCACGTCAAACTGGACGAAACAGGCAAGACTAAGGCGTGATAATAATGAGATGAAGAAGAAGAAGATGAAGATGAAGAAGAAGAAGAAGAAGAAGAAGAAGAAGAAGAAGAAGAAGAGGCAACAAAAGATTTCAACGGTGTAAATAATGTTATGGGGCGGGATATCTAAGTGGTCAGAGCGCTCGCTTTCCCAAGTCAAGTTAAACAGCGTCCAGCATGGTTACCAGGTGGATGGGTGACCGTTTGCGTGCCTTGGCTTCAGTACAGTCCCCCCCCCCCCCCCCAGCTGTAAATGGGTACCTACCCTCTTTAGGGTCAGGGAAGGTAAAGCAGCGAGGGAGAGGAGATGGGCGCCGCCCTCAATATGCTGGCCCCTAGAGAATTGAGGTCTCTGATGCCTCGCTCCCCTACAACCCCATAGGTTATGGAACACCTTTACCTTTACCTAAGTAATGTTGTTTTGTCACAACATTAACTATTTCTTTGGTACTTGTTGATGTTGATATTTCTATTAGCCTGCCATTTTGACCGACAGCATTTCTTTAAAAAAATAAATAAATAACAAAAATAAAAGATAATCGCCAGGGGGACAAACGTGAGGTGGGAACCTTTCAGGCATGGTACACCGTTCCTTCGACAGTTTGTTTGTTTCTGTATGCACGTGCATTGAATGGCTTTCCCTTTCCTCTCTCTGCAGACTGTGTTACACGGAATGTCTTTTCTCTGGAACTTTTTTTTTTTCACCTAGATCTCTAATGTTTTTACGACCTTTTCTGTGAAAGATAATACACAGACAACAGACTAGTAGGTCTCAAAATCCTTTGTCCTATGCTCTATGCCAAAAATACAAAATTGTTGGAGTTCATAGTAGGATGATCTATTTTCTAAAATCATAGTAATACAAATTCTAAACTAAAATTTAAAAACATAGTTTTAAGTCTCTTTAATTTGAATAGGAATTATCGTTTATAGAAAGCGGTCATGCTGTGCAAGGGAAATAATTGGGTGGGCAACCTTTCCGCAGACATGGGAAGTAAGCAATCAGTCACGACATCTACGAAATTACTTTCTTTTTTTTCTGGAATAATGGTAAATCAAACCACAAAAAGGCAATGCTTTATGCTGGTTCTCTTTTCAGGTATCAGATTCTATATTATTCCAAAATCAGTGTCAGTATTCAGACAGACACAGCGCAGTCAGGTTAAACTCACAATTTATTTTTTGTTCTGCAGTAATTAAGGTCCCGTGTATTATTATTATCATCATCATCATCATCATTATTATTATTATTATTATTATTATTATTATTATTATTATTATTATTATTATTATTATTATTATTATCATTATTATTATTATTATTATCATTATTCACCGCTTATTCTGCAGTGTGATCAGGTTGAAGATGTATAAATCTAACCTTCGGCCATATGGAAAAGTGTGTGTGTGTGTTTATTTATTTATTTATTTATTTATTTATTTATTTATTTATTTATTCTTTTATATCGAGGATAATGGAATAAGCACTCATGTGCTTTTTATGTCCTGTCCCCGTGTGTATGCAGATTTTGTAAATCTTGGCATCTGTCCCACCGGCACACAATGGCCTACTCTTACGAAGAGCGGAACAGGATTTAGCGTGTGCACAAGATATTCTGCGTGCGTTCGCACACGGGGCCTCGGTTTATGGTCTCATCCGAAGGACTTTTCGGGAGAGTGGGGCCAGCAGTGATGTTAACTCCAGGGGAAAATCCCCTCGAACGGGAATCGATGTGTGTGCGTATGTGTGTGCTTGTGTGCGTGCGTGCGTGTGCGTGCATGCATGTGTGCGTGGGTTTATGTGTATGTGCTCGAGCAAACTTTATATAAAAACAATCTTGGATAAATTGTTTTTACTTGGGGGGGGGGGGGGGGGGGGGGATTAGAGCTAACATCATAACCATGACAACTCTCTTGACTAACTTATGGTATACAAAAAATAAGATGATCAACAGTTTTCAAACTTTTTTTGGTGGGAAAACAAAAAGCCAAATCTATCTAGGTTTTTTCTGTATATATTGACTTCAGTTTTTTGTTTGTTTTTCGCTGGTTTTTGTTGTTGTTGTTGTTGTTAATTTTCTGGAAGGGACAAACTTGTCAGATTGTATGTCCCCTTCACGTTTTCTAACCACTCTAAACTTCGCTACTCAATCTTAAGCATTGTATGAGAATAAAAACAAAGCTTATTGTAATAAAAAAACAGGACGTTTCGTCAAATGATTCAGAGGGAAATACTATAATTCCAATTTGCCCAATTCCTAACTCACATTTTCTTCTGTTTTAGACCATTCTTACTCATAACTGGCTAAAATTCTTAACAGACATCCATCCCTGCGACCTCACCTAGTTTTATAGTGTCTTAACAGAGTAGCTGCTATCTTTAACACATACACAGCTTGCATTTCATGAGTTTTATACAAAGAAAATGCACTATTTATGAGCTTTGATTTTAACCATCCCGAAGGTCGTAGTGCTTTTAAAAAATAGAGTAGTCCTTGTCTGTTCTTTTGTATTAATCAGACAAAGTTTAGAAGAGACATACTTTGCTAATCCAGATCACGTATTGTCGTGTATTTGTAAATCATGTTATCTGTTCTCAACAGCACACAATGGCCTACTGTTTCGAAAAGTGGAATAGGTTTTAACGTAATATGTTTCAAAGGTTCCTTGCTTGTTTTGACTTTCTCTCTCTCTCTCTCTCTCTCTCTCTCTCTCTCTCTCTCTCTTCTCTCTCTCTCTCTCTCTCTCTCTCTCTCTCTCTCTCTCTCTCTCTCTCTCTGTCTGTCTGTCTGTCTGTCTGTCTGTCTGTCTGTCTGTCTGTCTGTCTGTCTGTGTTATGTATTATTTATTCACCATTCTTTGAAGTGAATAAAATACATCGTGTGTTCTGTATCCCCTCATTTTGTCTATACGTTGCACACAAAGCACCTCCTTTACACCAACGCTCTCACAACAACAAAAATCTGAAACAGTCTGACCCTGTGTTTCGTCTCCAATTTTTGGTTCCATGAAGAGAAGATTCACCAAAATGAAAATACTTGCAAGGGCTTTTGTTTTTTGCATTCCCTGGCTAGAACTTCGAGATTTTGCGTATGCAACCCTTTTTGCCCACCATTAAGGTAACCGCACTCCGACTGCGGAGAAACTTGCAAAGATGACAATGATGGTGTTTTTTACAAGAAAGCAATGGATGGATGTCTTTTGTACTGAGTGAATAAGATATATCCCAGATATATCTGCAAGATCCCAGATATATTGGATCCCATCAGATCCCAGCCTTGGGTAGTTCCTGCTCATTGCTTTCTCTGTCTCTGTTCTCCACACCTTCATCTCATAACCTGCCCACCCATTCCTCCTCTCCTCCTCACTCCGTGTTGTCTGTGCTTGATAAACAGTGTGTTTGAACAAAAACAATTGTGTTTGCTTTGTGCCATGGTTTCTCAATCTTAAGAATGACACTTGACGTTTTCTCAGTGTGTAAGAAAGCCATGACAGGCAAAAAAGAACATTTGAGCACATTAGACTCGAGTGCCTGTTTGCCTTTTCATGTTTAAAATCTTTTTGTGTTTTATTTCAGGTCGCAGTTTCAGAAAATGTCCAAAGTTCGAATACATCAATTTGTATAACATGAATTAGTCTAGAAACAGATCACTCACTTGACATAAAGTTTTAGACAAAAAGCATCTACAATATAGGTGGTCAGACCAAAAGTTCATGTTGGATGAGAATGAAAAGCCAAAGAAAAAAAAAGTGAAAATGAAAGTCTCCATAACTTGTAGGTCAATATTTTTAAAAATAAAAAAAAAAGAGAATTTTGGTGTGTGTGTGTGTGTGTGTGTGTGGTGTTGTGTGTGTGTGTGTGTGTGTGTGTGTGTGTGTGTGGTGTGTTCGTGTGTTTTGTGTGTGTGTGTGTGTGTGTGTGTGGTGTGTGTGTGTGTGTGTGTGTGTGTGTGTGTGTGTGTGTGTGTGGTGTGTGTGTGTGTGTGTGTGTGTGTGTGTGTGTGTGTGTGTGTGGATGATGATGATGATTGATGATGATGATGATGATGATGATGATGTGTGGTGTGTGTGCGCGCGCGCGGATGATGTGTGTGCGTGTGTGTGTGCGCACGCGCGCCCGCGTGCGTGCATATGAATGATGTGTGTGTGTATGTATGTGTGTTACAGCGCTGTGTGACCCAGTGTGCCAAAACAATGGCACGTGCATCTCCCCAGAGATTTGTGCCTGTCCCTCCGGCTACCATGGCAAGCTGTGTGAAATAGGTGAGCCTGGAAGCAGATTGTTCCTAGCTAGCTACCTTTGAGAACAGAAGAAGAAAAAAAAATGAAAACACTCTTCTCTAACGGCTTTATGTTTCTCTTTTATTGCTGTTTTCCGTAGATAGATGTCAAGACAGAAACTGTTGGGGGTTTTTTTATATAAAAAAGAAAAGGACTGTTACTCGCAGAGACGGAAGGGAAAATGGAGGAGGGGGCGGGGGGGGGGGGGGTTTGTTTCCTGAAAGAAAATACACACGCACAGGTGTGGCATGTGTGTTTTTGCAGCGAGTCTATCTATCTATCCATCTACCTATCTATCTATCTATCTATCTATCTATCTATCTATCTATCTCCGTCTATCTGTCTATCTGTCTAGCTATCTATCTATCTATCTATCTATCTATCTATCTATCTATCTATCTATCTATCTATCACATAGTCTGGCGACCGTTGGGGAACCCACGAAGGCTTGACAACCAGTTCCTTCCCTTCCCGTCTCTGCAGCGAGTAGCAGTCTTTTTGTTGTTGTTTTTTTAAGAGAAAAATCGGTTAAGAAAGAGAAATCATCACACACACACACACACACACACCAACACACACCACACACAACACAACAACACACAACCACAACCAACCAAACAAGCGAACAAAAACAGCAAACAAACAAAATCAAAACATGCAAACACATCAAACGAAACAAACACAACACAGACAAAAGACCAGTGAGACTATTGAGAACAGATTAAGAAATATATAGACCTATCCAAGGATTCAGCAGATTTGAACTTCAGACCATCATTCGCTGTTAAGCACAAAGGCCCCATTTACAGTTTCAGGACTGTTTTGCAGTCTCAGATTTTCATGGCAGCATTTCTCGTGGAACCCGTCTACAATCTTTGATGTGCTATCTTTACGTCAAAGTTTCATGACAGTAACTGGTGATGACGTCAATTCTTTATCTTTACGTCATCCTCCATAAACAAATCATTCAAAAGGTTACAGCTATACTTTTGTTGATGTAAAACTGAGATGAGTTTCTCATAGGTCTAGTAATCGTTCTGTATCTGAGTATATTTCATGGTTTCTTTCTTCCTTTCTTTTATCATCTTTTTTGTGTGAAAACCAATAATGCCAGGGTGGTTTCTCCTGTAGTTTTGTGGATACGTTCTTGTCAGTTTCTTTTTCTTTTTTTTTTTTTGGATAGGTTAGTGGTAGGGATATATACATCCTGTATGGTTTAATACATCACTGTGTTGAGAACAATTTTGTTTTTTGGTTGAGGTTTTTTTGGGGTTTTTTTTTTTTTTTTTTTTTGGGGGGGGGGGGGGGGGGGGAGTTGTGCCCTAGTTTTCAGTACTAAGTCATATTTCGTGTGGCGGCTTTTTCTCAGTATCGTTCAGGTTTTAGATAGCTGTCAGTGGTTTGAAATGGGTCTGTATTTCATTGTTATATAAGCCTCTGCAAGGATGAATCAGTTTTGGTTTGTAAGTGTTGCATTGATGTAAGTTAATTCAGTAAGTTGACTTTATAAAACCAGCAATGTATTTTTTATTATCTCAAATTGCAAAGTAATCGTTGAGAAGCAGCCTACATTTTTATGGATTTTTTTTTCTCCTTTTTCCCCCCCAACTTCATCGGCTAGAGCTCCGAGGTTTACCAATGGTGAGGTACGGCGTATACGACCGTTTTTTGGTTTTGTTTTTGTTTTTAACTAAGATAGCAACTAAGATAGCCGCATTGCGAGTTCGGGGATGATGTCTGAACACAATACCAGTATGCATGCGATTTTTAAAAGAAAATTGCTCTCTCTCTCTCCTCTCTCTCTCTCTCTCTCTCTCTCTCTCTCTCTCTCTCTCTCTCTCCTCTCTGCGTGCGTGCGTGCGTGTGTGTGAAAGAAATAGAAAGAAGGAGAGCTTTTTTGTTATTTATAACATAATTTTTGTTTCGTTTTGGGGGATCCAGAAAAGGTTACATATCACTTGACAACATAGACCAAACACAAACTTTAAAACACCTGAAAAGTATACTATTTAGGGACTAGTGTTTAAAAGTGCTCCCAAACACGCTTACACGGTAAAATTTGATGCTGATATTGCACACCCAACAAACAATGAAGGTCTCTGAAAATTTCATGAGTGTCAAGTCATACAGGATGTCTCTATGGTTTGAAAAAAAAACCTACATGATCCATCTATCTACCTATCCCTTAGTCTGGCGACCATGGGAGCACCCCTGAAGACTTGTCAACCAGTTCCTTCCATTCCTCTCTCTGTTCTGCCTTTCTCAAAGTTTTGTCGAGTTCTAGGCCTGTCCATTCGCTGATTTTGTCCTCCCATCTCTTCCTTGGTCTGCCTCTTTTTCTCCCTCCTTGGACAGTGCCTGGCAGTATTGTTTTTGCAAGTCCTTTTGATCTTGTTACGTTTCCGTAACTACAGGATATGTAAAGTATTACAAAACAATGTTATGCATATTAAGACTAGAGATGGACTATAAAAATCTATTGGCAACCACTGATAGTTGAGTCTTCTTTTATATAATTATCAGGTGTGCACGGAAATCATTTGGAGACAAGTGAGTAATTTTGAAGCCATTTTGCATTTTGCATAATTATTCTCCCCCAAAATATATATCATATTGGAAAGAAAACTTGTTTATGTTGAGGTTTAGTTTGCAAAGATTGAGTTCTCGTTTTTACTGTTTTTAAGTGTTGTTGTTATTTGTTGTTTTTCTTTTTAGTGTATGTTGGCTTGAACTAGAATGTGGTAGTCTTGTAGTTTTTTTTAAATTTATTTTGTATTGATGAGTTGGGTGTTTTTATCGGAGGGTGGGGGAGGGGGTGTAAGGAGGGTTAGCTGTTGTCATTGTTATGTTCAGTGTGATTTTGTTGTTTCTCTATTACTGTTTTGTTTGTTTTGTTGTTGTTGTTGTTAGGGGGCTTTGTTTGGGCCTCTTTTTTTTGGCTGATAACTATTATTGCCAATACCTCTGTGTCTTTGAGAACAAAAGACAGATGTTTTGAATTGCGAATTTGTTGTTATCATTGTTTATTTTTCCGTTTCTTTGCTCTTTTGTAATTCTTATTGCCAAGACCTACACATCATTATTTCTGTGAACTGTTTTACCAGACTTTATTGTTTAAGAATTCACAAACCCTCCTCAGGCGTCATTTTGCTGGTGGAAAATATTGACAAATTGTCCACTTTATCATTATGTCTTACAGAATATATTTTATGCAAAAATATAAATTAAATCTGTTTGGAGATTGCAGTTGTAAAGGAATCTTTTTTCTGAGATTTGTTCAACTGTTTTATTTTCCTGCACGTTAAAAAGCCATTAGCTTAAAGTTGCTTCCCTTTGTCCCAATAGAAGCGAGAGTTGTAGTTCCTGTTTCTTGCAAGTTTTCGTCTCAGTTAAATGGAAATGGCAGATGTGTGTTTTTTTAAATGCCCTTGTCAGTTCTGATTTTGTTTCTGTGCTGACTCGTTTTTATCTCCTTTTTCTTCGATCCTCGGGTACAGTTATGTAGTTCACTAATAATAAGATCTTGCGTATGCGACCGTTTTTGCCCACCATGAAGGTAGCCGCATATCAACTTCGGGGGAGGATGTCTAAACACGGCACCAGTGTGCATGCGAGGGTGGTTTTTTTCCTCCAAATTTTATCATCTGTTTGTGCCGGCATGCAATAGCCTATCTCTTCCAATAGGCGAAACGGATTTTTTAACGTGTGTGCAAAATGTTCTAGGCCTACATGTATTCGGGGACACGGAACATCAGTCTCAACTAAAAGACTTTTAAAAAAAATATTTATTTATTTATTCTTTTAAATCGAGGATAATGGAATAAGCATTTATATGCTTTTTTTTTTTCTTTTTCTTTTTTTTTTTTTTTCTTTTTTTTTTTTACATCCATTCAGTTATGAGAGTGGAGTCAGTAGTAATGTTAACATCATGGGGGAAGAGAAAAAAAAAAACTTCCCTCGAACAAGTGTTAAGGTGGTGTCTCAAACCTAAGTTCGAACCTGGGCCGTCAGACCGCAAGCGTCACTCTCTAACCACCAGGGGCTATCCGGTCTCCGGGCGAGACATCTGAAATTAATGGACTCTTTGGAGGAGACTCGAACCCGCGTCTTCAGTTACCATCAGATAAAGAGCTTGAAGCCCTAACCACTAGGCTACCCACCTCCTTCCTTTCCCCTCGATGGTCTATGAGTAACGCGCCTGCCTAAAAGGCAACAAGTACGGGGTTCAATCCCTCTTTGTACCCTCACCCCCC
The DNA here is from genome assembly GCA_030674155.1 of Stramonita haemastoma. Classification (NCBI taxonomy): domain Eukaryota; kingdom Metazoa; phylum Mollusca; class Gastropoda; order Neogastropoda; family Muricidae; genus Stramonita; species Stramonita haemastoma. Next base: position 24,374,208 of record CM060332.1, read on the forward strand.
TCCCTCCCCTCCAATCCACTAGACTTTGAGATGGGGGATCCAGGTGATAGACTTTCGGATGAGAAGATACAGATACACCAGGTCCCGTCTGCAGCATGCATTCAGCGTACGTAAAAGAACCCACAGCAACAAGAGAGTTGTTCCCTGGGCGAAATTTTGTTTTAAAAATAAAAGAGTCATTCTGATTGGGAAACAAATACACATGCAGACAGGAAAAGGGGGGAAATGAATAGATAATGGATGGCGCTGCTCTTGCGGCGACTCGCGCTCTTTCCTGTGGAGAGCGGCCCGAATTTCATGCAGAGAGGTCTGCTGTGACTGTTAAAGAGGGTGTATACATACACGTTGTTCTTATAAATTATCATGTTATTGTAAAATTGTATCGTTGTTACTATGGGTGAGTTGTCGGTTTGAAGTTTTTGGTTGGTTTGAGTGTTATCGATTGGATGTCATTTTGTTTAAGTGGTCTTTTTAGGTTGGGTTTGTGTTGTTGTTGTTGTTTTTTGCTAGATAGATGGCTTGATGAAAAAAAAAGCAAATTTATTCCTTACTCAATGTACCATCTGGAAATAAATAAATAAATAAAATTTTTACTTTACTATAATCAGCAGAGCTAGGATGTTCAACGTAATAGTATCTTAAGCTAGCTGTGAATGGGGAGTAGTGGGTATCATTGGCCAGAAGTTGTCTGCCTTTGTTGTGGAGCTAGAGTTGCTGTTCCTGTATTTTGTTGTTGTTGAAAACTTAGCTATCGCTTTTGTTGATCGTGTTGTTGTGTCTATACCTATGGCAGGTGGGAATGTTTGATACAGTTGTGTGAATGAAAGTTAATGCGAGGAGGAAGTAGGAAAAACGTTTCTTCCCTGCCTATATCTTTCTTTTTTGTCGTTGTAGCTTCTTTTTATTTTATTTATTTATTTATTCATTTATCTTTTTATTTATCTATTTACTTTCCCAGCCCTTGATCTCTATCTCTCTTTATCTCTCCTCTGTTTTTGAATGTCTGTGTCTGTATCTTGTTTATCTCTCTCTCTCTCTCTCTCTCTCTCTCTCTCTCTCTCTCTCTCTCTCTCTCTCTCTCTCTCTCTCTCTCTCTCTCTCTCTCTCTCTCCTCTCTCTCTCTCTCTCTCGATATATATATATATATATATATATATAATATAATAGATAATTCATTCATATACATTACATGTATTGTATATATATATATATATATATATATATTGTGTGTTGTGTGTGTGTGTGTGTGTGTGTGTGTGTGTGTGTGTGTGTGTGTGTGTGTGTAATTGAGAAAATATAGTGGAGAAAACAAGTGCAGGTAACCAGTTACAACTTCATTCTCATCAATGAATTGATGTTATTCAAAGATTCAACAACAAAAAAACCACTATAAGATAAAAGTCTTTAAAGGCAGCATTTGGGGAATTATTGAATAAGGACCATACTTTGGGCCTGACCTGACTCGAGTTTTGGTTGAGCACACTTCAGAGGTCCCGGCAGTGATTGCAAAATATATAAAATATGTATATATATATAATATATATTGCTTGATTGATTGATTGATTTCCCTGTTTAGTGTTATGGTAAATAGTTTATGTTGCACTCACTGCATGTGGTAAATAGTTTATGTTGCAAACACTGAATATGGTGAATAGCTTATATTGCACAGACTGAATATAGTAAATAGTTTATATTGCAAACACTGGATATGGTGAATAGTTTATATTGCATACACTGCATATGGTAAACAGTTTATATTGCACACATTGGATATGGTAAACAGTTTTTATTGCACACATTGGATATGGTAAACAGTTTATATTGGACATGGTAAACAGTTTATATTGCACACATGAGACATGGTAAACAGTTTATACTGCACACATTGGACATGGTAAACAGTTTATTTTGCACACATTGGATGTCGTAAGTAGTGTATATTGCACACATGGGATATGGTAAACAGTTTATATGGCACACATTGGATATGGTAAACAGTTTATATTGCACACATTGGATGTGGTAAGTAGTGTATATTGCAAACACTGTGTGATTATGGTTAACAGTTTATATTGCACACATTGGATATGGCAAACAGTCTATATTGCACACATGGGATATGGTAAACAGTTTATATGGTACACATTGGATATGGTAAACAGTTTATATGGCACATATTGGATATGATAAACAGTTGATATTGCACACACGAGACATGGTAAACAGTTTATATTGCACACATGAGACATGGTAAACAGTTTATATTGCACACATGAGACATGGTAAACAGTTGATATTGCACACATTAGACATGGTAAACAGTTTATATTGCACACGTTAGATGTGGTAAATAGTGTATATCGCAAACACTTCATATGATAAATAGTTAATATTGCACACATTGGATACGGTAAACAGTTTATATTGCACACTGCATATGATAAACAGTTTGCCAGGTAAACACTGCATATAAACATACACATACCCATACATATGATGATGATTGTGTAACCTGAAGGATGGTAGAAGTAGTGATGTTACTGTTGGTGGTGGTGATGAAAAAGATGACATTGACAGAGACGACAACAGCGACCAGGATGATTAATGATGATGAGGAGAAGGAGGAGGAGAAGGAGGATCCAATCCAATCCACTTATGTTGCTTATAGCCCTGCCGACCACATAGGCCATATCAGGGCTGTCACCTCGTTACATTTTAAAACGCGTATTAAAAGTGTGCGACTATGTACAGTTTAAAACGAGGTATAAAACCAGCTCAACTGTCCTTTGCTTGTATCGACGCCCAGGTCGACCATAAGGGTCAGCCCAGGACGGCCACCGCGTCGTGAGGAGGATGGTGGTGGTACTGATGGTGGTAGTATTGATGATGATGGTGGTGGTAGTATTGATGATGATGATGATGATGATGATGATGATGATTGATGATGATGATGATGATGATGATGATGATGATGATAGCGGCGTGTGGACGGCCCTGTGAGAACGGGGGGACGTGTGTTCCGGAGGGATTCTGCTGGTGCCAGAAAGGTTTCTATGGCGACGCCTGTGAATTCAGTACGTATATGTATCCTCTGTGTGTGTGTGGTGTGTGTGTGTGTGTGTGTGTGTGTGTGTGTGTGTGTGTGTGTGTGTGTGTGTGTGTGTGCACGCACACATGTGTGCACGCTGGTGTGCGAGCAGTTTTATCAGGAGGAGGAAGAGAAGTAGACTCTGCTTTTGTGAGGTACTTTGAGCTGGTTATGTCTAAGATTGCATGCCCGAAAGAAAGAAAGAAAGAAAGAAAGAAAGAAAGAAAGAAAGAGAGAGAGAGAGAGAGAGAGAGAGAGAGAGAGAGAGAGAGAGAGAGAGAGAGAGAGAGAGAGAGAGTATATGATGATGATGATGATGATGATGATGATGATGATGATGATGATGATGATGATGATGATGATGATGATGATGATGATGACGATGATGATGAATGATGATGATGATGATGATGATGATGATGATGACGATGACGATGACGATGATGATGATGATGATGATGATGATGATGATGATGATGTCTTTAACCGTGACAAGCTCCTAGCTTAACAACATGTACCTTCTATTGAAGGAGTTTTTAAAAAAAAACTCATCTGAAGTTTTAGTATGGGTGCCTATATAATGCGAGATATTTAAGACAATTAAAGCCATACACGCAAACATCTCAGTCATTGCATATTCTCTCAGAAATTTCCCAGACGAGATCGAATGCATTATTTGGGGTGATATCCCCTTCCCCTACCCTCCTTCCTTCCCCTCCCCTCCTTCCCCCCCCCCCCCCAACCCCGCCCCCATGGTGCTTACGCGGGAAAACACTCAGCAACAATAACAACAACAACAACATTCCCTTAGTGGCAGTGATACCTGTCTACCTTTCAGAGACAAGCTCCTGTTACCTACACCCTGTTGATGGTGGTACCTGTGTGTTGTTTTCAGGTTCCTGTAACCCCTACTGCGCTAACGGTGGTACCTGTATTGGACCTGACGTGTGTCAGTGTCCTGACAACTTCTCTGGCTCCCGATGTGGTAAGTCATGAATCCAACGTTGATAAAATAATGTGTTGTTGTAAACGCTTTGGGTCTTTTTAACTGAAGCGAAAATAGTTTTAGCTGTCTTGGTTTTAGCCAAGTTCAGTATCGTTTGATATTTGTAATGTTTATTCATTTAAAAAAAAAAGAATCAAAAGTACTGGGGAGAGGGGGGGGGGTTCATTTCATCTGAAAAGAATTTTTTTCAAAGTTACCAACTTACTCTTTTTATGGTAATTTTTGTTTTATTGTTTTTCATTTTCGTTTGTTTGATTGCTTGTTTAGTCTAGTTTGTTATAAAATTATCCCATTGTTCGTGTGGATTTGTTTGTGTGGATTGGTTTGCTTTGGTTTGGTTTTCTTGTTTTCCTTTTTTATCTAATATGTTTTGGGGATTTTGAAGAAAACCCTATGCCTCTTGTGTATTTCTTTCAGTGTGTGTATATAACACCATCTTTTACACATATTTTCGTTTAATTTGTATTTAATACCACCCTTTACACATAACCATTTTCACCACGTTTGAAGCTCTCCAATTTCTTTTTTTTTACTGTCTCAAACGAGCAAGGATAGTGCATCATAGGAAGATGAAAGAAGAAATCTTTGGTTTTGAATTCCCTTTGTTAATCACTTTTTGATGATCCTATAATTATACCAATTCTCAATTTCCGAGAGCTAGAATAGCAGAACCAGAACCCTCACAGCAATAATAGAGGCAGCTGAAAAGTGTTCCATCTGGATCTGGTCGAAGAAGAAGAAAGATAAACGTCAGAAGGCTTTAAGTTCTCTACCTACAGTGGGTTGGAATCCCGTTCCTGGGGATTTTTTCCCCTGAGTTTTTTTCACATTACGTGACATTAGACAAAATAAAATGTGTGTGAGGGGGGAGGGGGGGGTGTACGTGTGTGCGTACGTCAGTGCGTGAGTTTTGAGTGTGTGTGTGTGGGGGGGGGGGGTACGTGCGTGCGTGCGTGCGTGAGTCTGTGCGTGCGTGTGTGGGGGGGGGGGGGGGAGGGGTCTGAGTGGGTGGGTGTGTGGTCTTTGGTTTGGTATGGTACGTTGATTTAGTTATTAGTGATGCAGATGTCTATTTCGTTTTTACTCAAG